>OZ024720.1:70771519-71371519 GCA_964016875.1 Fallopia convolvulus
ATTCCGATCGACATCAACGATTGATCGAGCACTTGTAGTAATCCCACCATTTTGTGCCTGCCATTCATATAGTTAAGGTGCCTTGTGGTATCAAGCTATACTTAATTAGTTCATTTAAATTAAAGATACATTGATTTATTTTTAAATTAAATAAATGCATTAATGTTCTAAAATACGCTATGCAACTCCGAGGTTATAAAGAGGATCTGGTTAGCGCCTAGGCGGCTGTCTAGGTAGTCTTGTTGAGAGAAATATTCCACATCGATAAGTAAAAAGACCACTAGATAGAATATAAGGGGGTTGAAACCTTATCCATTGGATTAAAAGTTGTTGGGTTAAAAGGTGAATTTCGACCTTATATGTGAAATGGTTAAAAACCCTAACACTTCACAAGTATATATCGGCCTATCGAAATTTCATATGATATTAAATCAGGTTCGATTTGGATTCAATTTCCTGGTATAAAAAACGAATATATAGCTAAAAGATAATAAAATGTTAACAACTCTTTAAGAAAAAATATACGGGCTAGCTATAAACAGTCAGGCACCGGCCTAGAAGGATCGTCTCATCCTTCGTTCCGAAGTTAGCTTTTGGAGGTAGTCGATAGGATAAGGACCTGGAACGGTGTGCTCTTGAAGCAAGAGAAGGACATGATAGAGCAAGAATGGCAAGTATGAACAAAAGAATCTGCTAGAGCGAAGTTGGTGACTGGGCCGCTCCAGGCGATGGAGATGTGGTGGAAGGAGGACAACGAATTCACTCTCACTGGAGATTCGTGGCTCATATATGACCACTACCTGACAGGGTTAATGCTTCGAAGGAAATTATCCGCACCAGCTCATGTTCGTCATGCTATGAATATAGGTAGGCAAATCAGGCTATTTCTTTTGAAGGATAGCGTTCAAGGGAAGGTTGTGGGTGAGGAGGGATTTGAACCCCGACAACATGGAACCACGTGCTCTATTCATTCTTTATATATATATATATATATAGTGAGAAGGTTTCCAAGGGCTATCAAATAGCAACGAGTGGACTAGACCCCTCGAGAAAAAAAATAGTCAAGTGCTAACTAGGCCAAACTAGTAACCACTTGATGGAACGTGTTAGGAGAAATGTATCACATCGACAAATTGAAGCAAAAGACTACTAGCATATAAGGGAGTTGCATCTCTATCCATTAGCGTAAGCTTTTGGGTTAGAAGGTGATGTCGATCTTATATATGAAATGGTTAAAAATCCTGAAAAATCACATGTTATATCAACCCCATGAAATTTCATAGGTTTAAACATATGCTTAAACAAGCTAAAAGACTATATGGATTGAGCCACTCGGTGTCTAGGCGAAGCTTAAACGGATCAGAGTTGGGTCTTTTTTAGTAGTGTACGTCTTACTCCTGTATAAAGTTTTATCAAATGAAAAACAATTCATGTGATCTTCATCTCCTCTAATATCATAGTCTTATATTTTATGAATGAGGAACGAATCCCACTTCATCGTCACCAAACTTAAGCACCGATCATTAGTATTAATTTGACCAAATTAAAGAAGTAAAGTGTGCCTAGCGAAGCATCCACTCCAAAAGCCTCTAATCAAAAAGAAGAGATTTTTAACACATTTATAATATTTCAAAGTTCCAAGAAAGCCCACCACAAACAAAAGAAGAAAAAAAAATGAGTACATGACGATGATATAACCTCTCATTCTATTTCCTATTTTTTATAAGAAAAGGAATTACGGAGCTCTACTTTAAAGAGAGGAAAGTTATCATAGAATATCTTTGCGGACGAGGTATCTAATAACTGAGTCAGAGGCAATAAGAAAGGAGGAGACACGTCGAAAAGATGCAGCGATGTAGTCCGCAACAAAATTGACTTTTCGGAGGATGTGAGAAATACTCCAACTTTGAAAGTGACATAGCAGACACTGAATATCCGTTCGAACAAGCTCAATCTCTCAAGGAAAGCTCCAATTACCATACATGGCTTTAACAAACTGCATGTTGTCATCTTCAATCTGGATGTGGGGAACACCACGTCAGATGGTCTCAAGAATTCCCAATCGAAGTGCAACAACTTCAGTTATTAGGACAAAATGATGGCTAATCAATGCACCGTCCAAGCAAATTGATGCGCCTGGTGATCACGGAAAATGAATCTGATTGAAGAGACACCGGTCCTGATGTCATTCAATGGTAGTGCCATTTTATTCCCCTTTGGTTTCTCCAAAAGGACGTAACTCAATTAATTAATTATTAATAAGATCGGTCTAAGCAATTATAAACCGTTGCTTAATTATATGGTTTATTATGAACCATTGTAAATGGACTACAACTATGTTGGGACCATGATTAGATATATAAACTATGAATAAAATGATGATTAAGTGTATCATGCATGATTGGTAATGTAATATATTAAGGTGGACCAATAACTATGTATGGTGCTTGAATGCAAAATCTTCCACCACAAACGTTGGAATAAATGTATGTTTTAAATATAGAAATGAACTAAAAGAAAAATGTAATGCTATGTGTGTGTACGTGTGTGTAATGTAAGGGGATCTCCTATTTTAAAACTTATGTAAATGAAGAGAACATTTGTAATGAGTATTGAGTATTGAGTATTGACTAATGAGAATATTTTAAAACTTAGAAAAAGTATGAGAGAATTGACTAATGAGTAATGAACAATGATTTAAAGGTCGATTAGATTCATCAACTTTTTTGACTCCCAATTTTCACCACTTTTAAAAAAATTCAAGAACATTGTTCATCGAAGTCGAAATAAAAACTTTATATTACTATTTTGAGGTCATATCTCAATTTATTTAGACTATAATAAATATTTACATGAAGATATTAAAAGCATATATATGATAAAAATGTTTATTTATAATGATTTGTATATATAATGTATTTAACATACATTATTTGATTAAAGTATTTCAAAACCCGATTTTGCATAGTTATAATAAAATATATCAATCATTTAAATTTTAGAAAATATATCAATTACGACCTAAGACTCTAAGAACATGTTTAGTATACATATCGGTTTATCAAGTGTATATGAATATGACACACTTAGTATTAGGTATATTTTAGGGATCTTGAATCTTTTCAACAACATCTACTCAGGTGGAATCCGGTATGAACGGAATCTGGGAGTAGAAATGTACGCAACCTTATCCCGATTTAAAGTCGGTAGGATATTTAAGGTGGGCTCAAAACAAAAGTGAAAAGGGCGAAAACAAAAGGTTGAAAAAACTAGTGCGGGATTAGAAATTGAAAGTGAAAAAGTACGCTAGTTAGAAAATCTAGAGATCGATAACTAAAAACTAAAGCAAAGAGAAGAAAAGAGCAGGACACTCTCTTCAAATCGATCTTCACTACTACTACTCTACCAAATGAGCCCTAAATAATTATATGGTGCACAAGTGTACATCTCCCAAGTAAATGCACAATAGTGGTAATTAAAAGCATGTTAGTTGACAAAATAAAGAAAAGAGTAGAAAAATATACGAACCTTTTACTCATCAATCACTATCACTACACGCCATTAGTTCCAAGTGTTCGATCTATAAATACCTTATTTCATCAATTTCATTACACCACACCAAATCATCCTCTCTCTATATATCTCTTTCTCTCATACTCCTAATTACTCAATTAGAATTAATCATTCCTTAACTCTCAACTAATCACTTCAAGATCCCACATGGAGTGCAAGATCATGAAACCATTTTCCATTCTAGTTATTGTGCTATTGTTTCATGCAATAGCGTCCGAGGCGACGTCACGACGAATGATGACGAGCTCATCATGGAAGAACAACGACGACGACAACAACAACAACAAGTACTCGTGTCTACAATGTGGCGCACCACCACCTTCCGTCCTCAATGACGGCCGTCGGATCAAAGGCGTCATCGTCGCAATTGACGGATTCCGAGGCCGCCAACTGGGCGACGAGGTGGCAGCGCGCCCAGCCGGAATTACCACTCAAGACACTAATCCTGGCAAGAGCCCTGGCGCTGGTCATCCCTAATTAAACTCCGATGCCTATATTTAATTTAGCGATTATTAAATATTTTAATTTCAATATTAATGGAGATATTAATTAATTAGTATATTATGAATTGTTATTTCATGCAATGGTTGTTTGTACATCATATCATTGTTGTTATATTGTGCCGTCAAGGATCGATCAAATTACTATGTTAGGTGTAATTAATGATTGAATTATATGTGTAAGTTGTGATTTCGTACAAATAGTAATATGATATAATTAGTTGTCATCAATATTTAATATTCATCACGTACTAGTCAATGAGAAATAGTAGTGCATATAGTACGTACTATATAGTTAGCTAGACCCCTATGTTTACTTAAATCGACATGATGGAATGTATATAAGTCAAATTTTTAATTATTTATCTTTTGGTACGTAAACAATTAATTTAAACGTCCATTTGGTATTTATATTAAAAATATAGAACCAATGTTCTAAAAAATGTTAGACTTTCTTTAAACTGAGAGAGATTATCAAGTGCCTAGACGACCTAAACAGGTATCTAAACAGATTAGGCAATCCCCTAGACGGACTAGAAGGTTAGACTAGAAACTTTCAACGCCTAGGCGAGATCTAGACAGAGTTAAACGAAGATTTTTAAAACGTTGTATAGAACATTCATTATCAATATCGATGTGAATGTTAAACTATGGGTATGATTTTATCAATGTATAAATATGAGCGATATTTTAACTTATTTTTTTGGAGATATATATTGAAATAGTACTTATAATGTACATATATTATGTTTAATATATACTCCGTATTAAAATAATAGTCTAATATGTATTTTGAACAACTTGTTTAAATTTAATATGAATATATAAAAATATATAAAACGTATGAAAATAACTCATATTAATACTTGTTTTATTTCTTGATATCTATACCAAAAGATACTTAAATGATCTATATAACAATTAACAACACCATATCATATGTATATAAAATTTATACATCCTTTTCCTTTCCTACCTAAAAAAAGTATACTCCATATATCATGCATGTTGGATTTGCGCCTACTTCCCCGAGTTATCGGAGCACCGTCAATTTTGGAAGCCCATGTGAATTGATTGGACATTTAAATGGATGAATTACCATTACCATTTCATTCTAAACAAAAGAAATATTACATGCACACAATTAGAGGTGTCAAACAGTCGGTCAGATCAAGTTCGGGTTCGGTTATTTCAGGTTCGGGTCGTAACGGGTCATTGGTCAAATCGGGTCGGGTTATTATGAGTTTTTGGGCGGGTCGGGTCGACCTAACTGGTCAAGAAAATTGATTTTTTTTATAATTATTAAAATATTATTTTATTTAAACAATAATATTTAATAATAATATATTATTTTTATATATTTTAATAATAAAATATATCATAATTTTCAAAATATATTATATATATTCTAAAAATATAACAAATCGGGTCAACCCAACAAGTTTCGGGTCTATCGGATTCGGTTTATTTTGAGTTTCGTGTTCAAATTTTCGAGTCTTGACCCTAAATTTTTCAGACGGTTCGAGTAGGGTCAGCTTTTGACAACTTTACACACAATATTGCATTAAATTTTAGGATTTGTTTTTTATACCTCCCATATACTATGAGGGGAATCTGATTACAACAACTCAAAAACACTTTATGTATCATCAGTAGGGTTGTGGTTTACAAATCGGTGTGTTTGCCATAATTGCTTGGTTAATGGTTTCCACGAATTTGGGCCTTGGTAAACGGGCTATGGAGAATCTCTGGAAGCCCAAATTCAAGGCCCATTTATCTCATAGCATACAAATTGTTGTCCGTCTAGGCCCACTTCATGTCCATTGATGATTGATTTTTCCTTGTTCCCCATATTTCGGCACCTTCTTACTGTTCTTGGCTCCCCTAGGTTTCCGGAACAATATATTCGATAATATATTCTCGAGGCCATCCAACGTGGCGTTATATACATCCAAATTGAAGGCGATAACCTGCAACTTTTTAAAGTTGTGCAAGGTGATTAGAGATGTCCCTATGAGATTGTGTTTGTTCAACGGATATTCAGAGTCTTTACACATCTTTAAGGAAGTCAAATCTGTTGCAAACTACATCGTTGGATCGTAGATGTCCCTATGAGATTGAGTTTGTTCAACAGATATTCAGAGTCTTTACACGTCTTTAAAGAAGTCAATTCTGTTGCAAACTACATCGCTGGATCGTTTCGATGTGTTTCCTCCCTCCCGATTGCTTCTGACCCGGTCCTTAGGGACCTCATCCGCAAGAATTTAGAGGCGACAATGTTAGGTTTGTTGGAGATATTAGTAATTGGTATGTATATTAGGTAAAATTATGCGGGTGGTAAACGGGTGGGTCGGGTGATGAGTGGTGGGTCGAGTGAATCGGGTGTAAAATGTCTCCCATATCCGACCCATTACCCGTTTCACTCATCACTCGACCCACCCATCATCCGCTTTTCTTCAGTTTTTCATCCGTATATTTGGATCGGGTGAGTCGGTCACCCACGAATAATGTCTAACCCTACACCTCGCCTAACTAACCGACCCAGGTATAAATTAAGCAGTCATGAACAAGGAAAATATCCAAAATTATAAAAACCCGACCTTTTAGTCTTTTATCCATATCTATGTCCCATGGCCCTAAATTTTGTGTCAAATCCGGCTTCAACCTGGTCAAAATCTTGGTTTTTAATCTCATGACACTACCATAAAGTCCTAACTTGTGAGAATCCTCTTCTCACATCGAAAGCTGAAAGTTAAATTAACCTAATATATACAATCGGGTTACTCCTCCTATCGCAATTAGTTTTAGGATGGTACCCCACTGGGCTTATGTGTTGGGCTTATGTATGCACGATCTCGTTATGGCCGACGAACTTTCACATGGTATCAGAGCAGGTTCTGGTCTTGGGCCCGTTTTCTAACTTATTTGGGCTTGGGTTTAACGGTTGATGTTATCTATCCGTTATTTGGATCGAGTTGGCTAAAAAGAGACTAAGATACCAGTTCTTTTGCCGTGGGCACACATGGACACACATTAGCCGAACCGTTGTTTAAAAATACTAGCTATTAGTAACATATATTGTTTACATATATATGAGATGATTGTCGATTGATAAACTCGATCATCTCATATCTCATATACCAAAAATAGATAACTTACAAGCTCCCGAGTTCCATCACTTGGAAATTTTCTTCTTATGTGATGATGATAACATCGGAAGAACCAAAAACCAAACCACTATACTCGTGTTGTCCTCTCCCTCCAAATGAGGAAACCTATGGATTCTTCTAAATTGTCCAAATTATATGCGTAGTGGTGGGCTGGTTGGTGCCTGCTAGCAAACAACTATGGGCCCTCTCTAATTGAAAAATCGGCCGCTAAATATATACATGACCAAAAACCACGTATACGGCTTTTACCGTAGTAGTAAAACAGTAATTTTTATTAAAAAAATTACAGTTTACCATAAGTGGTGAAACTGAGGGGAATCAGGGTTTTTGCAGATAGATCGGCGGCTTCAAGTGGCAGACTCGTGCATGTGACGAGGAAGAGTTTGAGAGAGACAACTTAGCATAGTACTAACTTACTAAGTCCCTATTATCGTTTTATGTTTAATAAATATGTGTGTATTTTTTTTTAAACGAAAGTTATGTACTAAGATTGTCTTGATTATTAGAATATTTCATAATAAGTACTACTCATCTACTCCACTGTTTTATTTTAAAAAAAGCCATACCATTTTTATATTTCTATATTTTTTATACAATAATGGTTTTAAAGATTAAATAATTACCTACCAAAAAAAGATTAAATGATTAACTACTTTGTAATTTTAACTATGGTATGAATCAATAATTTACTATCAATATTTATAAAAAATTGTAATTTAATAAACGTATTTTTATAGTATATAAGGCGATTTTGAGCTGAAGAACGAGTATATTGAGTTGGAGCTGAATTTATCAGCTTAATTTTTTGAAAACTAATTGCATCTTTGGATCATTTTTTGAAAACTAATTGATTCAACTCGGTTTTGATTTATGTTGATTTAAGATGGATAGAAGGTTGATGGGATCCAGCCCTGCCAATCCCTTCATCTCACTCGTAGTTAGGCTTAACCAAGCCTTGCCGATGTTTGTCTTTATACCTGCTTATTATAATATGTTGCTTTATGTAATATTATGAGCTTTTGGGCGTGGACTTATGTTTGCATAGATAAGCTAGTTTGAAAGTCCTTCTGGTCTTCTAGGGTTTGTACGAGTCGCCTCTATATAAGGCCGCTAGAACTATTGTATTTCTCACGTCCAACATGAATTAAGCCAAAGCTTTGAGTCGAATCTATCTTCCCCTTTGGCCCGAGCGTCAACCCTCTTCCCTCACCCCTGATTCTGCCTCGCCCCACCCCCTCTCACGCGAGGACAAGAGGACATCAGACCATCTTCCAGTGGTTCGCACTTATCCGATCCCTAGTTACCCTACGGAGAAGATCCGGCATCACGAGCCTAGATCGGGTTTATCGTGATCCGACCCCTCGAGTTGCTATCAAATGTTATTCTTAGGATATTTGAACCGAACCGACATTTAACCGAAAACAAAACCAAAATTTGAGAAAGTTCTAAACCAAAAACCAAAAAAAAATCATTCAGTTCAATCAATTCAACTTAATATTTCGGTTTGAACCAACCCATGCTCAACCCAACTTTCCACCCCTTTATTTTGTAAAATTTATAAAAAGTGCTAATAAATAAAACCTGAAAAACATGTAAAAAAACCCACATAAAAGTATAAAACATGATTGACACATAGATGACACAAGTTTAAGAATGAAGATCATTTACCAGAGTGACCAGTCCATGCTCATCACACGATAGATTGATTAGATTCAACCTAGTTTTTCACTAATAAAAACAAAAATCAAACCAACGGCCAAGATCAAATCTTCAAACCCAAATCCAACGGCCAAGATCTCAACCGCGTCAACAACAGCAAGTGCTAATCCACGAGCTCTCCTCGCTCGTTACCCTGGCAACGCGGCCAACCCAAAACCCAAATAAAATCCCCCATTCTCTCTAACCATCAGCCTCCTTTTTCACAAATCCGGAAAAACCCTTTCTTCCTCTCGCCTCCCTCGGATTCCATAACGGAAATCAAGCACAACCCAGATTCGGATTCTCCACAAAGATTCAATCTTTATCAATCTTTACTCCCCAATTTGAATTCGAAACTTAATTTTAGTTAGCAAAGTTTTGATCTTGAGATGCAATCGAATAGCGGCTCTTCCGATCAGCCACCGTCAACGGCGGCGCAACAGAGGCAGGTGACCCCGCCGCCGCCCGTACAACAGCATTGGATGCCGATGCAATACCCGCCGGCGGCGATGGTAATGCAGCATCCAATGATGCCCCAACACTACGTCTCGCCGCCGCCGCCTCACTACATGGCGGCGACGGCGGCGGCGTTCCATCCCCATTACCCGTCTCCGCACCACCATCCTTATATGCAGCCGCCTCCTTCGCCGCTCCACCACGGCGGCGGCGGCGGAGGGCATAGGTATAATAATAGCCACCTCCGGAATAACGGCGATGGATCCGCCGCTGAGAATAAGACTCTTTGGGTTGGGGATTTGACTCATTGGATGGATGAACAGTATCTCAACAGTTGTTTTTCTTCTCATCAGGCATAAATTCTTTGTCTTTTACCTTGTTCTTGATTAGATTGAGTTTTTTGTTGTTTTGATTTGTCTAATTCAATTTGCTTTTGTTCTCTTTTTGTGTTAAAGTCTTGATCTTTCTGGGTCTATTTTGAAGTTGTGTTAAATTAAGGCAGTTTGTGAGGATTGCTTGTGGAGTTGTGGTAGTTGGAATTAGGAAAGAAGATTTGGGTATCTTCTGAATATAAAAAATTTCCTTTAAATCTTAGGGGTAGTAGTAGTACTAGCTTAAGATTCAATGATAGGGGAGCTAATTAATAGTGGTAAGATCTTTTTTACCTATTTCATTAGGATCATATAATTGGCTTAGAAGCATTTAATGCAATTACTGTGATGTATTTTGTGTGTTGCTTTTTGAGATTCTCTCATTCTGTACCCCTACCCCCTAATGTTGATAAATGTGTTGTTGGGTCCATCTAATGGGCTGGGAATTTTTTGTTTTGTTTTGTTTTGTTGTAGTGCAGGTATGGTATGGTTACTCTTATCACATTCACCAAACCTTTCTTTTTGTCTAGTTATGGGATTAAAATTGCATTCTGTAAATGGCTAATATTTTGCTTCTTTACCTTATCAGGGCCTTTTCCATATCTGTTTCTTTCCGTTTTCGCTTTCAATGATTGCGAATGTCATTTATGTGTAGGGGGTCTGTGATTTCTGGGAAATTTGATGGACTGTTGTTGCATTTTGGTTTACTGTATTGTGTTTTGTTTGTATAGTGGCATTATAAGAATCTGAAAGCATTTCACTTTTCATTACTTTTGCACTTTCAATTTGTGATCAAACAGGCATCCATAGCTCTGTCTTGAGATGGTTACTTTTCTTTTGTGGATACAAATGATGATTTTGTAAGAACTATTAAAAATGTATAAAAAGACGTCGTTTTCTGGTTTCGCAGCGTCGTTTTTGTGATTTTAACTGTGTACCTTTTTATTGTGTCAATCAGGTTACAAACATTAAGATTATTCGCAACAAGCATACTTGTTTTTCAGAGGGATACGGGTTTGTTGAATTCGATTCACATCAAACAGCTGAGAAAGTCCTGCTAACTTTTTCTTCTATGTTGATGCCTCATACCGATCAGCCTTTCAGATTGAATTGGGCATCGTTTAGCACTGGGGATAAGCGTATGGACAGTGGCTCTGATCATTCGATCTTTGTTGGAGATTTGGCGGCAGATGTTACTGATAGTATGTTGCACGAGACGTTCGCAGGTAAGTATAATTCTGTTAAGGCTGCTAAGGTTGTCATTGATGCCAACACCGGAAGATCAAAAGGTTACGGCTTTGTGAGATTTGGGGATGATAGTGAGAAGGCACAAGCTTTGTCTGAGATGGATGGAGTCTATTGTTCAAGTCGGCCCATGCGGCTTGGCGCTGCAACTCCCAAAAAGAATATGGGTTATCAACAAGGTAAAAAGCTTGTCATAACATAACTGTTGTTCTAATAATTCAAGTGTTTATTTATTTGTTCATGTGCGCGCGTAGAATTGTCCTAAATACTCTTTTTTCCCTGTTTCTTCTTTGGTCTTCGTTTTCTCTTTGTTTAATTTTCTTCATTCCTCTTCAATATATTTGCATAAAGCGAATGAGAACTTCGGCCCTTTTGTTTTATACTATGTAACCCAGCAAGATCTTCCATTCTTTCCGGTGTCCTAGAGAATTTTATTAATATTGTTAGGTCTTTCTCTTACTGTTTTTTCAATACCATCAAATGATTTCTATCATCCATTGCATTGTAGTATGTTTTATTTGCACACTCGGTGAATTTGTATACTCTACCATGGTGGATGTTTAAAAGGATTCATTTGTTCTTTCGTTGCCACAAAATACGTATTGTTATAAAAGTAATGCTTGCTTTCGTCTAGGTGGCTATTCAGCAAATGGTGGCTCTGCCCAAGGCTCACAAAATGAAGGAGATTCTACAAACACAACAGTAAGTTTTTTTTTTTAAATCCCCTTTTATGTTGTCTTATAGTTTCAATCTCCCTTGACGGGGAAAATGGTTCTGAATTATACTCGTCTCGTTTCATATGACTTTGTTCTTCTAGATTTTTGTGGGTGGTCTTGATAAAGATGTCATGGATGAAGATCTTAGGCAGCCTTTCTCTCAGTATGGTGAAATAGTCTCTGTTAAGATTCCTGTTGGGAAAAACTGTGGATTTGTTCAATTTGCTAACAGGTCAGCTAACATCCTTTCTTGGATGATCACAATTAAAAAAAAACATAAAGAAATGCCGAGGCAGACCTATCTCCTATATATTTTGTGAACTTGATTATTACTTGCAAGCTTTCGTCTTCAAATCTGTCTTTCACTTGTGTTGTGTAGAAATGATGCTGAAGAGGCCTTACAGAAATTGAATGGAACTGTAATTGGCAAACAGACTGTTCGTCTTTCCTGGGGGCGTAACGTTGCCAACAAACAGGTAATTTTAATATACATCTTCTATTTTAATGGTTTTAACTTTTAACACTTGACCCTTTTGGTTAAGGTTTTGTTTGGCTCTGTACATCATAATCACAAGTCTATTTAAAGCTTGGTTTTGTATAACAATAATGTAAGACCGTGCAAATTCTAATATTAAAACAAGGTCTAGGGGGTCTGGATGTATGCACCGTTCTAAAACTTTATTTTACATTTTTACCATAAAACTACAATTTAGCTAAACATATATGTCAATTATAAAAGTGTTTAAAGCAAAATCAAAGCTCGGTTTTTTGAGTTGTGTGTGTGTTGTGTTGGCAGATGAGAAATGGTTACAGAAATCAGTGGAACGGAGGAGGAGGCGGAGGAGGAGGAGGAGGAGCATACTATGGCTATGACGGGTACTACGCAATGCCTCATCCTCATGACCCGAGCATGTACGGATACGGATCCTACCCGTATCCGAACAACAAGTGATCCAACAGAAGAAATGCTAAAAGGATGTCATTAACTGATCAAATCTAGAAGGAAAAGGTTTGTGATGCCCACCTAGAGCTTAAAAAAATGTAATGTTCTTTGTAGGGTGTATGGTTTGCTTAGAGGAGATTAGTAGGTGGAAAGCTTTTTCCACATCAAAAAAAAAAAAGATTTTGTTTGGAGATATGGAAACTGAATTTTGACTTGCCCTTGATGATGTACTAGTTTGATGGATGATATGCGTTTGTCTGTGTTGTGTTAGAAGACCTAAATTAAGCATTTGTCAAGGGTATTTGATAATCCATTGGAAATTATAGTAATTGTCTTTGCAGGATTGGCTTTATGGCCCTGTTTGTATTACCATTGAAAGTGCATTATCTTGCATTATAATGCGGGATGTAATGCAATTTTGCATTAAATCCTGCATTATAATGCAAGATAATATATTTTTAATGGTAATCCAAATAGGCCCTTATCTGGTTCAGGTTGGGGCGAGTTTTCTAATAGTTACTAAGGTTGAAGAGTGAAGACCCCCTTCACAAAATACCGAAAATCGCGTGACCAAACACAGGCGAAAATGCAAATAACACCACTTCCATTGCCTCTTCTTAAGACCTGCATGTTGCAAGCATTAAAACACATGTGCCTATTTGGCTAGACCTATGCTCGAAACTATAATAAATGGCGCGTTGTTACTCTAGGAAAATCCGCCCTACAATCTCATGTTAACGGTTGTTTCTTCTTGCTAGATCTATACTCAAAACTATAACAAATGACGCGAACTTTTTGTTACTCTTGGAAAATCCGCCCTATAATCTCATGTTAATGGTTGTTCTTCCTCACTAGATCAAAGCTATAACGAATGACACGAACATCTTTTTGTTACTCGGAAAATTCGCCCTACAATCTCATGTTAATGGTTGTTCCTCCTCGCCACCTCACGACCCGCAATTGGCAGATGCTCAAGTACATAGTCATCTGGAGAACCATAGACAACTTGTTCCGAGATAACAAGAAAAGTCGGACGAGAAAACCCTCGTCCTACAAACAATCTTGCCTATGCAAATCCCTTGTCCAACCTTCCAAATATGAGATTTCACTGAAATTATCCAAATTATGTGATGATAGTTGATTATAATTCAAGATTGTCGTGAATTTCGAAGGATCCACAAGGCTTGAAGAGAGAATTTTAAATGTATAACGATTGGAAACTTGGAGGAGTTAACATTACAAGTTTACAACGTTCTAATATTTTGATCTATTTTGAAAAAACGAAGCATTTACAATTTACAACCAATATAATAGTATTCACTAAACAATCATTGAAAATTGTAGTAACCCACATTGAAATTTAAACATATGACTAAAGCCATTTCTTAGAGAGAACTGAAATTGTGGCGAAAGCAAAATAATTTACCGTTTAAAAAAACTCATAAAAGTAATAATAGTCCAAAACACTCACAATAATTAGCCCAGGGACTTGGGTCAATTTTTGTTTTGTCCTTTTCAAAGTTAAAAACATTTATACATACTTCAAGATCAAGGAAGCTTGACGTGCATAAGCAAAGATATGATAAAAATGAAACCGTCTTCTTTGAATGTGATCTGATCAAGTCCATGGCTTATCTTTATCCAATTAACGGTGAAGAAACGCGGCGGCGCCCAGCTTATCATTAAATAACTGATCCATCGATTTGTGTTGGGCAATGCAAATAGTTAATTACATTTGTCATCAATTTCTTATGCAAGTCTTGCTGAGATCGACTGAGCTATATTTATTTCAATGAAGACAACAACAGAGGTGTGCATACGGATTGGGCTGATATAAATATATTTTTCTAAATTTTATTATTAATATTAAATTTGTTTGTTCAATTCGGTTTGTTTTTGTTAATGTATATATTTTTAAAAACAAATCATATTATTATCCAAATAAATCAATAAAAGTTATTTACTTTTAAAAATTTCAGTCCATTTCGATGACCCTAAAAATTCAAAGTCTAGTTTAGAACAATACACTCGACCCGATTTCAGTTTTACATACTACTTTAACAATCTCATAAACGATCTTACACACGATAAAATGACTATTATTATATGGAGTAATATATTATTAAAAAGTTCAAAGGTTACAACTCGATCATTATCTTGTTCATCTTATAATATATTAATCAAATTAGTAATGTTTATACGGTTCTTACTTCGTATATAAGAAAATATACAATATATTAGGTTATATACTTTTAGTTATAATATAGGATTATAAAATTTTGTGATATGTTCTTACGATCTAATCCTAAAAACTCTTTTCGATCCGATCCGAAAGATCCCGATTCTGATAATCACGAACATACATTAACGGTTTATTTGCTTACAAAACTAAGTCAACTAAATTTTATCGACCGGACATATATATATATAGCTACATTCCCATAACAACTTTCTAAATAATCCAACAAGTTTGTGATACATAATCCAAACGATTGCTACAAAAACAACAACTTATAATTAAATTCACACATGCAAACTAAAACTTGCCTAGCCTTATCTATATTTTACAACATGATCGAGTTAAACTATAACGAGTTCTATAGCTAATTAAGTAGTAGGAGTCCTCGTCCTCTTCTCCCAAACGCAATAGTTATTGGCTGACGTGGCCAGTTGAAAGCCAGGTGGAATACGATTAGCCACGTCAAGCCTCGGCCCTATCTTCACTATTATCCTCCCACCGACCATGGCCATGTACACGTCAGCATCCGCCGCCATAATGGTGACGTCACTCGTCTCCGTTATCCCGTTCCTCCTCCTCACCGCCACCAAGGTCGCCACCTCCCTCCCCATCGCCGGATCGAACATGTGATCATAGAACTACAAAATAACTCAAGTTAGATCGATCAATATGTTACCCGAAAAATCTAATAGGACAATGTTTTTCGTTTCCGCATGTTTTAAAAACTCGATCATTTTTTAATGTCTATAGATGGACATTAGTCCAAGACATGACCGAGACCAATTTTTCAAAAAATTTAGACCGCGGACTAGAACTTCCGGGACCGATTCTCTAAAAAGTATGGCCCATGGACCGGACCGAAATTTCTCAGTCCAATCCCAGTTCGATGTTTGGCCAGACTATTTTTAAAGATTATTTTAAATAAAAAGTATATATTACTTATAAAAAATTACATTTCATATTAAAAATATACATATTATATCACAAAACAATTAAATTTATAGTTTTAAAATATTTTTTTATTATATAATTAATTTTTTTATTGAATTATATTTTTTTATTATTAATAAAAAGTTGGCTATGACCTACAGGGGACTTACTTCCTATTTTTTGAATCGAGGATCGGACTGGACCATCCGGTATCGGTTCAATCCAACCCGATCCGGTTCAAAAATTCGGTCCGAATGATATCTTACCCTACCTTATATATACTATTGTCTATGTTGTTTCCATTTTCCTTTGTATCGTAGGATTTAATACATTAAGTTACATTTAATGCAACTTAATGCATTAAATTGACAATGTTTGATCTAACCCATGTAGCATAGGAATCTAATTAGTCATTAAATTAATAAAGTTGAATTGATTAAGTTTAATTAATCTATACGTACAATGCAAGGGTGACCAGGATGGGTGAGAATGTAGGCGTAACCGAGCATGACTTTATCGGCGGGAAACGGCCACCGCCGTTGACTCGACCCGGTGTCGTGGTTATCGATAAACGTGACGGCGTTCCTTGGGGCGATTCCGATTAGTCCAGGTGGCTTCCCGTTGCGGTCTCTCATCCGCCACCACTCGTTCCCCACCGCCGCCTGTAATACCCCCTTGGTGGTGAAATCGAACGCCGTGATTTTGCCGCCGGATTCCTGAGTCCACCGGAGCAAGTTGTACCTGTTGATCGAGTCACAACTTATATTATATGTAGCGGTTATCACATACTCCCTCCGATTCTCAATAGTTGGGGTTTTGCCACTTTTCACACTTTTTTAAATTAGCTTAAAATAAAAATATTAAAATTTATTATTTTAGACTTTAATGATTCAATGTGTATTTTCAATGTAATTCTAGTAAGAATTTTATTGAAATTAGAACAAAATAAATGAATTTATGTTATTTTTAAAATAATTTAGCATTAATTAATTAAAAATGGCCAAATATTATGAATAGAGATTTTAAACTAAAAACCCCAAATATTGTGAATCGGATGGAATATAATACGTACAATAACTTACGTTTCAAACCACGTATGACTTAAATTTATGATAAAAAACGGTAGTCAAGAAAAGTCCTCAAAATTATCATACTACGCACGTTATCTCATAGAAGCTGACCAAGTATTTTATTCGATTGTTCTTTGGATATTTAGTTAAATAATTAGGACTTTAACAGTTCGATCATTTAGTCAAATAATTTAGACTTTTTAATAATATAAGTTTTCGGTTTGACTTTTAAGGACAGTGTTTAAGACAAAAAAAGTAATAATTAGATCTTTATAATAATATTATAAAATAAATTAAATTTTATGACAGTGTTCTCCACCCAAAAAATATATTATCCAACTTTAGTGTGGTTTTTCGAAACTAGCTAAGCTACAGATCTATTTGAATGTCCCATTTAATGCATTATTTTGTATTTAATGTAATTTAATGTAAGATAATGTATTAAATAATTAATACAATCCAAATTCACCATAAATTTGAAATGAAAATAATAAAATTGATGTAATAATTTTAAAATTTAACAAAGTAAATATAATATTGTTTTTCTAAACCAAGACTAATTCATTTCCTATCCATAAAAATAGAATTTATTATAATGTTACATAATCATTTAGCTTAATTATGTTCTGTTCTTATAATATTAAGTCTCGTTAGCTAGATTAATAGACATGATCACTCAACCTTCGAACATCTAATCAAACAACTAGACTCTTAAGATCATAAAATCTCAATTTCAATCATAAAATATCTGTTTTGATTCTAAGGATAGTAGCCTTCAAAAAAAATAATTTCTAATAATTAACTTTAATTTGTTCTTATTCTATAAACAAATAATCTAATTATATTGTAACAAAAAACATTACCTATGAAAATCCTGATTATACACCGGCTTCCCACCATCACCCACCTGAATCGAATCCCAAACCTCCCCCACCGCAAACTCCGGCGACGTACTCTCCATATAAACCCTCATGACTCCGGCCGAGTACCCCTTGGCGAAATCGAACCGCCACCCATCGAATCCGATGTCGTTTTTGAGCCAATTCATCCACTCCGATAACTCCCTCTGAGCCCTTAGATTAAGGTGATCGATATCCGGGGCGGCGTCGTACCCGGCGCCCGAGTCTAGGTTTCCGGTGCCGTCGGAGTACTCGACGTCGTCCCGGCAGATGTAATGTGGGCCCCAGTCGAGCCGGCCGTCGCTGGTGCCGCCGCGGAAGACGGACCAGATTCCCCTGGCGTCCTTCTCGGCGGCTGTGCGGTGGTTGATGACTATGTCCGCCACCGCCTTTATGCCTCGCCGGTGGAGGGCGGCGATTAGGGTTTTGAGTTGGGCGGAGGTGCCGTACCGGGAGGAGTCTAGGTCATATAACTTTCCCGGCAAGTAGCCTGCATGAATAATTAATAGTTATATAATTTATTATCGAATTTTAAGGACAATGGATAATTTTGTTAAAAGATTAACTTTTATTTTATGTGCTTAGAATATAAGTTAGATAAATTGAATTAATATTAGGATAAACTCAAACCACACTAAAGTTTGTATGAATTAATTAGTTACATAACAAATATCAAGTAGCTTGCATGAATTAATTGGTTATATAAGAAAACAAAAATATATATTTCGAGTAAAAAGATATATACAACCACTTCACTATTTTGTTTAAAAAAATAAGAATTCGGTATATTAAATAGACTTCGTGGTCTGTCAGATCGTGAAAAAAATGGCAGATATAATAAACTAAGCGGGTCAACAAAGGAGTCAAATTTGTAAAATCACCTAGAACAACCACTTCACTAAGATTTGTATAAAAAATAAACTTTATTAATAAACAATATAGGTTAGAGATTTTTATTTAAAAAAAATGATTAGGTCTAATTAATTGCATTATTTAAATTTTGTATAGTCTTTTTTTTAATCTAGTTTTTTTTTAAATTGGCTATCTTATCCTGTTATTTGAGATCATCATAAAAAAAACTGTTACATGACGTACGTATGATAATATATATGCATGTGCTCGTGTTTACGAGGAAAAAATACGATGAGAGCCCAATTTAAGTACGTAGCTATGGCTGCGCCGACGTGCTTCATTTTATAACGAATTTTTTTTTGAAAATTTATTAATTATATTTATATATATTGTTGAGTAAATAAGAAAATTAAGATGAATATCTAAATATTACGAGATGTTAAATAAAATCACTTTCACGAATTTAAAACCAATTATGTATTTGATTTTATAACCTTGAGGAGAAGCAGATTGGGAAGGAGGAGGAAGCCAAACATGAGTAATTCCAGCACGTGCAATTGTATCAACTTGAGCCATTAGTGAATTGTAGAGCCCTCCTGGCTTGTTGCATGACTCCCAATTGAAACCCTAAATGATACATTTCGATCATATCATGTGTAAATAAATGTATCTATAGACGATATATAGAAAAAAATACATTAATTTGCATATATACCTGCAACAAAACGATTGAAGTGGAAACATTGAGAGTGAAACAAAAGGAGAATAAGATAATACAAGCAAAGTACTTCATTTTTGGTAGATTATTTTTGCGTTTGAACGATGAAATATTAATGTACTATCTAAAGACTTGGCTAGATGGAAAGAGAAGCTTTGGAATAGGTATGTAAAAATGGGTAAGTGGATGTGGGTATATATAGAAGTCTGATCAAGTCCAATGGGTTGATGATAAACTAAGGATCGGAGTCGTATATATAACGGGTTTAATATATATGTTCAATGAGATTCTAGTTGATGATAAACTAGAGTCGTATATTTAATGAGTCCAATATACATGTTCAATGAGATTCTAGTTGATGATAAATTAGCCAAGTCTTTGACGGAAGACTGATCGGTCAACAGTCTATTATAATCTCCGAGACCATCGCCTTGCGCCAGGGACTTTTCGAGGCCAATCGACGTGGCATTTCCCGGATCCAGATTGAAGGCGATAATCTGTAGCTGGTCAAAGCCGTGCTTGGTGACTGGAGCTGCCAGTGGGAGATCGAATTGTTACGTGCGGACATCCACTGCTTGTTGGCTCGGTTCCAAGATTGGAGTATTGCTCATATCTTCCGTGAGTGCAATTCTGTTGCTGACTACATCGCTGGCTCTTTCCGACGTGTATCTTCTGTTCCACTTGCAGTTGAGTTGGGTTTCTGTACCCTCATCCGTCAGGATGCCCTAGGGTGGTCACTAGTCTGTTAGTGACTTTTCTAATTCCTTTCCTTATCAAAAAAAAAATGAGATTCTAATTCAATATCATATATCGATCTTTATACGACGATAGGCCGGTGTAGTAATTTATGAGATTATATATATACTAGGAATTTTAGTTCTGATTTTTTCATATGGGAACTCTCAACACGTTCCTTCAAGTGCAAGTGACATGGCTCAATTAAGATTTAGATAAACATATTTAATATCTCAACCTCTTTATAACTAGCATAGTTAAAATGACTAGTGATAATGATCAATATATGGGAAACATTTCAATCTCTTTATAACTAAGGGAGTGATAATGACTAGTGATATATAATGATCAACGAGAAACATTCAGTCTCTTATAGTTATAATCTTGAAGTCAAGAAAGATGAACTCGAACCGAAACCAATTTTAATATTATAATAAAGTCCGATGAACCGATGATAAATTAGGAAGCTCAACATAAAACCATATAAAATTAGTTCTGAGGGATAACTCTCAACAAATGGATCGGACTTTTGATTGATATCCACTTTGATAGGAAAGGATTGATTTCAAACGTAAAAATTTTACATCCCCATAAGAATAATTTATTATCGTTACGTGGAAATAACACGTACGTCGCACGTGTAGCATGTAGGAGGCAAACATGCCGTTCTTACACGTGTGCATGAAAGATATATATATATATATATATATATCTTTATATGATGATGGATGAGGATGTTATTCTGTTAAGAGTTTAGGATGATAAATAATATTATCGGTTAAAATCAGTTCGGACTTCGTTTTAATTTGACTAGCTTGTTGGAATTCAAAAATCAAAAGAAACGGGCAAATTAAATTATATATCATGATGTGTAAGAGTTGACCACGGTCAAATCAAAGTTGGATAAGCCCATTTGTATTAAATGGGCATTGGGCTATGCCATGTCTATTTGGATAAACCCTATCCGAGTAGCCTACCATCACAAAATGAGGTGCATTAAACAATTGACAAGCTCTGTCTATCGAGGTCTTAAACATGGCTCAAAGTTGGTGTCGAACAGAGTAGTTTGGGCCAGATTATCGTTGTGCTTCGTGATTTTTGAAGTTCCTTCATCTTAGTGGAGGGAACGTCAATTGTCTATTTCGCACATCTCAAATTGGGTTGACCGTTTGCCGAGCACTACCTTTTAGTGATTTACTCACCTCGAGCCACAACTCGTTTGTCGGTCTTTCTGCTTTTGTTTTTGTATTTCTTACTCGTTCTTTTAGCTTATTTTAGTCCGTGTCTTTCTTAGCCAATCTCGAATGCCGCCTCGCGCGGACTCTCAGTTTACCAGGCTTGTCTTTTTTTGGTAGAAGTTTACCAGGCTTGTCGGGTTATCAAATTCTTACCTTCTTCAAAAAAAAATTGTGATAGGAATTATTCTCGGATGTGTAATCCATCTAAGTATTTAATAAACGGGTGAAAAATTAAATCCAGGGTTAGGTGATGGATGAAACATTTACTATGTGGGTCAGAATATTGGTGAAGGTATATTTGACCAATTATCTAATCTGTAACTTGCATTAGTTGCATAACTATACAACCCGTTTTATCCATATACTATCAATAAATAAGTGAGTGTTTGATGATTATTTTACCCAAAATTTGAACTTTTTATGCAACTTAGCTTTGTGAAGTTTTGAATAACAGAACAAAATCAAACCAGCAAAACTATTATACCAAGCTCAATAACAAATCAAGTCATTCTATTACGTGAATCTGAACACGAGCACAAGAGTGTTTTCTCTCAACACTTACTCACTGTTCGATTGAAGAACTTGAAAAATAAGAAAACAGGTTTATATAGTCCGGGTTAACACGGGACCGATAAACCTAAAAAAAAAATATTTAAAAGCTAATAAAAGTGAACCGGGCAACAAAACTAAGGTTTAAAACTATATAACATCAATATGTACATCCGAATACATAGACTTTTGTACTATGTTCTCATGTAGTTTACTATCATCAAATTATGTGAACATTTACTATTCAAAAAGATAATCAACTTAAACCAGTAGTGATTGAGTTACTAATACTTGCCCATGCAAAAAAAATGATCTGTTTTCATTCCTCTGTTTTAATGTAACCCTACATTTCTTCAATCTTCCATACGAACATATTAGACGTGTGATTTAACAAATATCTTGAACAACAATTAAGAAACAATATATCATCCGAAACTTCTCATTCAGACTTTAAACAAGTACGTAGTACATTAAGGCCAAACTTAAATAATGTGCCAATTACATATTATTAGGCACACACAACAACAATGTTGCAAACTAATACAATACCAATCACCAAATCAACAATTTCAATCACAAGTGTGACCCAAGCTCCTTCCTTGATTGTTGAGCACTCTTCTTCTCCCACACACAATAATTATTCCCCGTCGCCGCAACCCTAAAATCCGCCGGAATTAGGTTTCCGAGGTCGGATTTTGTCCCTAGTTTCACCATCACTCTCCCTCCGATCATCGCCACGTACAAGTCCGCATCCGCCGCCAATATGTTGACGTCACTCGTCTCCGTCAAACCGTTCCTCTTCCTCACCGCGACAAGGTTCGAGATCTCTTGCCCTAGTCCCCAGTCGAAGAAATGATCGTAGAACTGCAAAATCAAAAATAAGTCTCACATCAGAAATTTGACGATAAAATATAGACCTTGCTAAAATTTCTTATTTGAACTTTCAAAAATTACGGCTTTTTATCTTGAAATACGTGAATGATAGTTATATCTTTGTGTTGGAAAATGTGAAAAATATATATTTTTCAAAATTGTTTTTCAATTAGTAAACTATAAGCAAGCCTTAGTATGTTTACTCTTTGTATATAGTCATAGTTAGTGGAGGCAAACCAGATTCGAACAAGAAAAATTAACGGTTTTGAAACCGAGACTGGACTGGTAACCAGTGACTATTTTTTGAAAAATAGTCATTGGAATCGACAGTCATGACCACGATTTTACATTATGTCTCAAGAAATGCAAAACCGCAGTCACGACTTCCGGTTCCAACAACTATTTATTTTTTAATAAAGGGCAAGAACCGGTCCCGAAATCAGCGGAAACCAACCCGAAACCCGAAACCAAACCGGAAAACAGGGTTTAGCCGGTTGTGTTTCCGAGCTTCGCATAACTTTGACCCACCGGAATTTAACATTTTTAATCACAATTTATGGAAAAAATATGAAATTAAAATTAAGGGCACATTGAATTGTTTACGATGCAAGGGTGACCGGGGTGAGTGAGGATGTAGGCGTAGCCGAGCATGACTTTATCGGACGGGAAGGGCCAGTAACGCTGAGTCGACCCGGTATCGTGGTTATCGATGAAGGTGGCCGCGTTGCCAGGGGCGATTCCGATCAGGCCGGCAGGTTTTCCGTTCGAGTCCTTCATCCTCCACCACTCGTTTTGCACGGCGGCTTGGAGGATTCCCTTGGTGGTGAAGTCGAACGCCGCGATCGCGCCGCCTGAAGCCTGGGCCCAGTGGAGCAGATTGTACCTATAAACAAAAATGCTTGTTACACGATTTGTGTAGTGACATATGATTTCATTGTCTTTAAAATTTTTATATAGTTGAATTAAATGTTTAATTATTCTATAACGGATAAATTCTGTTTCTGATCTACTTTAA
Organism: Fallopia convolvulus; assembly: GCA_964016875.1. NCBI lineage: Eukaryota > Viridiplantae > Streptophyta > Magnoliopsida > Caryophyllales > Polygonaceae > Fallopia > Fallopia convolvulus. The sequence continues at coordinate 70,795,310 of OZ024720.1, forward strand.
AAAAATTGATCAATCAAAATTAATTCAAGAAGTATTCATTATTGCAAATAAGTATGTGTGTGTTAGTGTGTACATACATGTAACATGTATATAGTTTCAAGTAGAAATAGATTAGACCAAAAAAGAGTAAAAAATAGCCTAATTTTTTGTGATAGTTGATGAAAATAGCGTAAAATTTTAGTGTTGTGGTAAATCGTCTCAATTAAGGTTGTATTTTGTGGTTACTAGCATAAACATCATAAAATATGAGATTTAACTAGCATGCATAAACATCACAAAATATGAGGTTTTTTTTTATACATTCGGTCTTTTTAAGACATAAGATGAGTTTTCGGTTTTAGAAATTAAAACTCAATGAAAATACATTTACTCGTCATAATTTTTTTTAATATTCCTAAATAAATAAAATAAAATAAAAGTTTCTAAAACATGATGCCTATTATTAGGACATAGATTATAAAATCCGCCGTTTTACAATTAACGGACATCATGTGGTAGTACGTGGTACTCTCATTTAATTTATGACTTGTCAGAATTGATTATAAATATTATCAACTTTAAAAAAAAAACACGATCAATATTCAATAGTCACCTCGTAAGCTATTATATATCACACTTAACTTTGAAAGTTGTGGCTATTTTCCGCAATAACCCCCAAATACTGGGTCATTTTTTGCAATTCTTCATAACCAACATGCCACGTAAACTACTTCAAAACAACCCATTACCTGTGATTATCCTGATTGTATGCCGGCTTCCCACCATCCGCATACTGCATGGGGTCCCACACCTCGCCGACAGCAAACTCCGGCGAGGTGTTCTCCATATAAACCCTCATAACCCCACCCGAATACCCCTTCGCAAAATCAAACCTAAACCCATCAAATCCGACGTCGTTTTTGAGCCAATTCATCCACTCCGAGAGCTCCCTCTGAGCCCTAGGGTTGAGGTGGTCGATGTCCGGGGCAGCGTCGTAGGAGGCCCCGGAATCGAGGTTTCCTGTGCCATCAGAGTAGGCGGTGTCGTCCTTGCAGATGAAGCTAGGGCCCCAGTTGAGACGGTCGTCGGAGAAGCCGCCCTCGAAGATGCACCAGATTCCTCTGGAGTCCTTCTTGGCGGCCGTGCGATGGTTGATGACTATGTCGGCCACCGCCTTTATGGATTTGTGGTGGAGGGCGGCGATTAGGGTTTTGAGTTGGGTGGAGGTGCCGTACTTGGAGGAGTCTAGGTCGTAGAGTTTGCCCGGTAAGTAGCCTATGTAGAGAGAAGATTAGTCAATTAAATAATTGCAATGATTTATGTATAATGACACTTTGTGATTCTAATACATTTAGTAATTAAAATTGTAACAAAAACCTTACAAATAGAATTCAACATTTTTAATTATATACCTGCTGGGCCCAATTGTTCTGTTCTAAATCGGTTCGGTTTAGTTCGGTTCTAGTTTAGCTTAGTTGGCTGGATTTTATATTTTTTATTAGTTTTGTACGTACTCGGTTTCCTCGGTTCCAAACCAAATAAAACTGTATAAAAGCGAATAAAAATTAAACAAAACAAAGTTTATTCAGTTTGATTTTTTCAAAATTCGATTTTCGGTTCGGTTCAGATTTTCACGATTCGATTCATTTTTATTAACCGATGAACAATCCTTGTAATAAAGTTGTATGAGAAAAATGGAATATATGTTTTATATTTTATTTTGAGAAAAGAATGGTGGCATATCTAAGCATACCTGAGTTTGATAATTTATTTATTTGTTTTTTTATGACATTGATCAATTTTCTAAGCAATAAATAGGCCACCGTTTGTATGGTGTGTGACGTGACCTCCAATTACATTATGAACTCGATGACATCGATTCCAAGTTAATGTGTGCCAATAACGTTATCTATATATACTTAAAATTTTAGAATGCTAAAAATTTGTTAACATTTGCTACAAAAACTCTATACACGGATTAATTTGGCCATATAAAAATACACATTAAATTCTTAATGTGAATTATTTGTATGTGGTATTGTTGCTAGTTACCTTGAGGAGCAACGGATTGTGAAGGAGGAGGAAGCCAAAGATGAGTGATTCCAGCATTAGCAAGTGCATCAACTTGGCCCATTAGTGAATTGTACAATCCTCCTGCCTTGTTGCATGACTCCCAATTGAATCCCTACATTTAACATAACATAACATACATACATAGTTATAACTCATTTACATATAATTAATCAATTTGGTATGGTTCAATCCAAACCAAGTACTTCCTGAGCCGATTTTAGAGAAAACCCTCTTAATACTATACTGTTAGGAAGATTCGAACTCGAATCTTCTGACTAATACTTAATTGTCTAGCAATATTTTATAATTAGACCAATTGAATTAGTGGTTTGTTCGGTTCCAGAACCATAGAACCGAAACCAACTAACTCTCGGCTTCTCGATTCGGTTCCGTTTATACCGGTTTCAGGGTCGGTTCGATTCCGGTTTTAGAACTGCTGGTTTTTTTCCGGTTCCTGGAAACGAACCGAACTCATGACTAAACTGAATATTGGGTATTAATAATCGCGTTACCTGAAATAAGATGGCGGAAGAAGAGAAATGGACAAGGAGAGACAAAGATATGCAAAAGAAAGAGGAAAGAAATGAAGTTGAGAGCTTCATTTTGATTCCTTATGTGTGTTTAAGTGTCTTGGATGAGTAAAGAAGAAGGATATAAGTGGATCTATATATAGTTGTAAGGTGTGTCATGCCCTTTCGATATGATATACACAATTGATCTATATTTTGTTCGTCACATATCCATTTTTTGTTTTGGATAATTGGAAATTTAATTTGCATGTATACAAGTTCCTATTCCCTAGATAACTAATTGTTTTGCAATGCAAATACGTTTCTTTAGAGTGAGGAGATTGTAACCGATAAGGTCGATATTCGCCAATTAAATCTTCCATCTTCGTCTCCTACATCTTTTGTGAAGTCAGCTTTATTGCAGATTTAATTTTATTATTACCGACTCGTTTCGACGTTTTTCATCTGTTACGATTGCAACTGATTTAGTTTTTTGAAATTTCATCTGAAAAAAAAAGCTTTGAAAAAATAATGTGAATCCGGTTAGGTGGACTTTTGTTGTTTTTATTTTTTGACTTTATTATTTCAATCATTATAAGAATTCCAAAAAGTTCATGTATTGTTATATATATAGTTACCTAGATTGTCAAGCTTTCACACCAATATGGTATGTTGTGTAAAGATGGTTCCAATTCTTTCCCATTCGATATTGTCTTATCATAATGTGAATCGGGCACTTTTTAAACGGACAATCATGAAATTACATGATTTTGTGTGGATTATTTTCTTACATTTTTAAGATGAAAAAGTTCTTATAAATATTGTTTTAAAAATCCTGTTTAGGTCTCGTTAGGTTGCGTTTAGACGCTGAAAGGTCTTAGTCTGCTTAACTTTCCAGCTTGTTTAGGTCCCATTAGATCTTATCTAAGCGTTGAGAGTTACCTGACTGCCTAGCCTTCCAACCTTTCTAAATACCCGTACGACCAGAACAGTTGCCTAAAATATCGTCGATTTCTCAAACTTTAGATAGTATGCAACTATTTCATCCACAAAGTTTAGAGCCTCCTATCCCAATCCATCTAATTTCATAACCACATAATAATAAATAAATAAATAAATGTTCTCTTAATTAGAAACATTACCATTTCATTTAGTAAAGACCATAGTCGTCATATTATGATTATTATATTTTCTCTTCTCATTCATATTAGTATGAAACTCCCTTCCCAAATAAACTATATGTGCTAGACATGGCATAGTTAATTAAGCTGTCGGTTTCGGGTTTGTCCAAACCTTAACCGCAAACTCCCTTTCAATTTGAAAGGTTTAGGTTCCGGTTTCAGTTCGGGTTGGTATTCACCGTTTAGGAAGCCGATTTTGGGTTGGCCTAAAAAATAAAGAAAAAAAATAAAAACTCGCTCGTTTTGGTCAAATCTTAATTAACCTATACCTTATTATGGATAAACTGACGGTTTAGGTTCCGATCCTACTCCAGTTTGGATCAGTCAAGCTCCGCTCCGGTTTAGCCGTTTAAACCTAAACCGTGTCACGTCTACAAATATATTCTATTAAAATATATTATTTTATATAATATAATGCAAGATAATACATTTGGATAGAAATCCAAACACAACCTTATCTTAATCCAAAGTCTTATTTCCCGCCTATTCTTGGGGTTTGTTGAACTTAATAGCAGGCATTTTGGGCCGAAATTTGGGCCAGTTGAATGCTGACATATTCACAGTCATTCTGGCAACTGGGCCTCTTCAGATCCATAAAGAAACCGCCTCTCAAATCCATCTAAGAATCGTCATCATTATGATGTCACTAATTGTAATTGGTCTTTAATCATGATAAATTGATAATAGAGCAATTGACCGAAAACCACCTTTATAATAGGGTGTATTGTAGAAAACCACCCATTAAAATGATAATTACTACAAACCACTCTTATTAGTTCTTCCGTTACAAATCAACCACCCACACTCAAATATCTGTTTACTCTCCGTTAACGCGCGTCAAACTTCTTCTTTTTTAAAAAAATAATATAAACAAATGAATTTATGAAAGGATAAGCGAAAGAAAAATTTCAAAGACCAAAATAAACATATTTTTTAGAAAAGGGAAAGTTTACTGTTGTTGACACAAGACACCACCGGCGGACTGCCAAGCACCGCCATACCTAGGAGTTTCATTCAGCAACACCACACATATATACAACCAGCAAAACTTGACAATTTTGCATAAATTGCAATAATATTTAACAAAATTAATCATGAGTATGATAAGTTAGCATATCAATATAAACGGTTCAAGTCTTACATACACCAAAATCAAGTTTTTAATTCAATTCAATTTTAGGGTTTCAACCAATTTTTCAAATCAATTGAAATCATCACTCAAACTTGCTTTAATATGCAAACAACAATCCATAATTCATCTTTAATTTCTGAATTTTGCACTAGAAAATTCAATGTCACCAAGTATGGGTCAAAGACCTTCAAAATTTCCAGAAATTGGGATAAAGGTGAAGGTTCGGTGAAGGGAAGTCGGCGGCAAGTTGTACATCAATCCTCCGTCCATTGTCGTTCACAGTGCAACCACCACGAGGAGGACCCCGAAGGACGAGCGATGCGTCGTCGGGGCTTACCACTTTCACCGTTTCACCACCACTATGCCTAAGAGCTTCGACGCCATCTTTGACCACAAAGGAGAAATTCAGATCTTGTGGGAAGATGAAGAAAAGAGATATCCAGATCTGGTGGTATGGGGAAGACGAATTGGCTTCGACACCATCTCTTACCTCTCGTTCAATAAATTGAAAATAAGAAAATAACGAAATAAAAAACAGGGTTTCCACTTTCCACATTAATTCACGCGCACAAACGGAGATTAAACGAAAAGTTGAGTGTGGGTAGTTGATTTATAACAGAGAAGTTAATAAGGGTGGTTTTAGATGATTTTTATTTTAATGGGTGGTTTTTAACAATATGATCTATTATAAGGGTGGTTTCCGATCAATCGACCTTGATAATAATGTTAGTACTTAAAACGCCGCAAAAGAATGAAATGGATAGACACCTGCACTAACCGCCGCCCTATCCTAACCGGCCCACTAGGCCCACTTATTCAATCCATCCATTTATTGTAATACGGAGTTGTTGTTTTTTTTTTTTTTATAAAAGAAAATTGTACAGTTCATAAGAATATAAGATACCCTCATTGTGACTTGTGAGCATAGTAGCAAAAAAAAAGCTACGACTTTAACAATTATGACAAGTATTTCCAATTATGGGGTGTGTCGAGCCGTTAAAATTTGATCTAATCTGCAAATTCAACCCGAATTATACGATAATATTAGGGTTAAGAACAAAAAAATTGAACCCGAAATTCGAAATATACTGATCCTGATAGAACTCGAAATTCATTTTAAAAGCCGAAATCGGTTGGGTTGACCGATTTCGTATATTAATTTACAGAATTTATAAAATATATTTTGAAACTCCGATTAGAAAAGGTAAGTATAATATGACAAATTACCAATAAGTAAAGTGACCTAACTAAAATAGTATTTGAAAATTATAATGTAGTAGAATTAAGTAATATTTGAAGATTTAGATGGGCAAATTAGTAATGTAAAAATTAATTTGCTTAGGTGACATAGTTAAATGATTTTACTTTAGTTATAGTATATTGATTTGTACTTAATCCTATACTTGATTGCGCTCCATTAATCCTATATTTAATAGTGTACTTCTTCAATGCGCTCCATTAATCCTATATTTAATAGTGCTACTTCTTCACTCCGCTCCAGTTTTCGATGGCCACCTCCAAGTCTGCTTGGATCTTCAAATTGTCCTTGGGTAATTCTTCAGAAATGAGCTTGTCATAGACATACTTGGAAATCAAACGCTTCTTGAGCTTGAAGTTAATCCATTCTAAAACCTTGTAAAACGTTGCCTGATCATCGGGCTTCTGTAAAAGGGGAGAAATTGAGTTAGAATAAAAGAGGGATTTAATGGAGAAAAAAGGGAATTCAATCGAGTTACCAGTTTAGGAGATTCAACAGGACTTACCAGTTTAGGAGATTCAACGGGGGGAGGGATTGTCTTCTTTCCCTTTTTACCACCTCCAAATCTCCCGCCTATGATTTGACTAATGCGGATGATTTGACTGATAAAAGGATTGTTTTCACTGTTGATGATTTGACTGATAGAGGATTGATCGAAAACCAGTATTTATAGATCGGTAACTTACCGATCGATCGAGGGGAAAAAGAGAAAGTTCACTTTGTTGGCACTGAAGTATTAGCTACAAAGAATCAATCATTTAAAGCAAGTACTAAAAAGGAGAAAGTTCTTACAGTCATAGGGTTGGGATCCAAGATTTGAATTAATAATTTCTTGACACTGAATGATAGCCAAGGGGGACAGTTAAATGCAACAACTGAAATCTTCATATATATTCACAATAACCACATCAAAAAGAGCTCGAAACGGTGGTATAGTGAGTATGGAGGAATGCAAGAACTGGTCACTTTGTTGTATAGATTCATCAGATTAGAGTCATCAAAAGGCAAGTAACCTGCAACCAATACGAATAAGATGACCCCACATGACCACAAATCTGCTGTTACAACATCATAACCTCTATCATCGAGGACCTAAATAGAAGAACGTATACAAACAGATTAAACAAGCAATAAAAAGAATATATAAGAAATGAACAAATTTGGATATATGATCATTTTGGTACCTCAGGGGCAACATAATTTGGAGTTCCACATGTCGCATGCAATTTCCGAAATTTTTTCTTTGTAATGTTCTTTCTCAGAGCCCTTTCCAACCAATCAGAACAAGTGATAGACAGTGAGAGTTTTTTGTCAACACACATGAAACTATGAAAGCTGATGGTATTCACAATACAAAACAACACTCATTATAGGAAATTGACAATTTACACGATGTAGGATCAAAAAGGCATAAAAAGATATGCTTCATATAATATTAATGGGTTTTTATTGATACGGAAAATGAATTGTAAATTGAATGCTATTGTGCTTAAATAAAGACATTAAAATGAAAAGGGGCATCATTTTTGAAATCGCGACTTCAACCCCTGATTTGACGACGTAAAAGAAATTTGACAACGTTGTTTCTTTCTAAAATCGTACAAGGACTTAGTACTCAACACATTGTACAGATTACTACGTTGCACCGGAACGATGTGTTATCTAATTTGCTTTGGTGAGTTTCACTTTCATGCATCATCCATCTTACCTTAATAAACCGGAGTGTAAAATAATTAGAAACAATCATGGATTGACATCCTCTTATATATAGTGTTTCATTCATCCGATCATTCATTCATTTGTTCTTGTTTCATTCATCACATCATATCATTCATCCAGATCCAGATCATAGCATTGTCATGGAATCCCCTTCATCTCCTCCAAAACATGCGGTAATTAGCCTAACACTTTAATATATTTTGATGTAGTGCATTAATCAATATTGTGACAAATATGTTTTTTCTTTATTTAAAATATTAATTATTTATAATTACACATAATTTATATTTCTAACATATTATCATTTAGATGACTATTTTTATTTCAAATATATATATATATATTTGATCATGTGTACATATTTTTTCTTATCTTTATTTTAGTTTATCTTTTACAAATGTAATAAATATAATGTCCTTTTTTTTATCTATATTGGTCAAATATACTAATATTATTTTATCTTTATGTTTATTTGGGGCTAAGTTTTTATAAATGTTATTTTATCTTTATATTTACTTGAAGATAATTTTTTTGCATAATCAACTATTAAAAAATATTATTTTAATAAAGGGGTGATGTGGAGCAATGTGATAGCAGAAATTGCTTCGGCTTTAGTTATTAGTAATAGATTCATCAAAGATAAATATAATATTCTCTAGGATGGTTTAGAAAAATATAGATATTAGAAAAAGTAAAAATATAAATAATTTAAAATCAATTAGAGAAGTGGACATAATATGAATAAAAATTATTGTTTTTAAATATGAGGTGGGTCCAGAATCAACGTGATGGCTCGAAAATGATCGACTTTTATAATATATATTGATAATATGTAACAAAAGACAAAATTTTAAAATAATAACATGATAAAATTTATTTCCAAAATTTGTGATCATAAAATAATTAATTAAACACTATAGTTTAGAAATTGTGGTTCCAAAATTTTATTGATCATAAAATAATTAATTAAAAACTATTGTATAGAAATCGTGGTTTCAAAATAATTTTTTTTCCTTAAATATTTTTTTTATATTTTATATTTTTGTTTGATAATATCTTCTCCATTTTGATATTTTTTTTTCAAGCGTGTTATCGAATGAAAAGGAAAATTATCTTTTAGATTTTGTTAGGATATTATCAAACCAAAATTATAATTTTTAATTTTTTTCATAGATATTATATTCTATATTCTATATTTTTGTTTGATAATATCTTTTCCTTATATTTTCTTTTATTTTTCAATCGTATTATAGCTAAAAAGGAAAATTATCTTGTAGATTTTGTTAGGATATTATTAAAATTTTAAGTTTTTATGATGTTTTGGAAATAAAATATATGGATTAATATGGTGATGACATGTGGCAAATCCGATGTGGCACATTCTCGGAAGTCGAAACGACGTGTGTATAATGATGAAGTGGCGCAAGGAAATGGATTCAAACCTTATTGTTCTTATACATATAGTAGATTTGAAAAAAAAAATGCTATTTTCCACAACTATTTTTAAAGGTCAAGTTATTTTATACAATTTTCATTAGTTACATTTTTTTGTTTTAACTTAAAAATTTTAAATATACAACATGCTATCTACTTGACAAATATATATATAAGACTATATTTTTTATGATTTATTTTATTTTTTATTAAACTAAATTTTTATTTAATTTAGCTAAATAAAAAATATTTGTTTCATTAGAAAACATATTGATTTAGGTAAAACCCAACGAAATTTCAATAGTAAGGACATTAGTAGAACTTTTTCAAAAGTTCAAGGCTACGACTCGAATTGATTTTTTTTTCAGGATATCATTTGAAAAATTAAAAAATTCAAGAGTACTGGTTTCTCTTTTTTTTGGTCGAACTAACCAGAATTTCTCTTGTTTTTATCTTATTTAAAGTAAACGGTTCGGCTAATGTGTGCCCATGGGCACACAATAAAAGTGTTAAATTGGGAAATTATATGACTCAATCTTTATCAAATCAATAAGATCCTTAAAATAGAATATCAAATATAAATCAAATATTGAAAATTTTGTTTGTTTCCAATTTTATATGACTCAATCTTTATCCAATCTTGACTTAAGATTAACAAATAAATTATTGAATATTGATTTCTTGAATTTTACTTGACATATTATCTTCTTTTGTATTACCTTTTTGTATCGAAAAAGAAAAGAGAAACCATTTTGATATATTTAAGTGATGCTAAAATTAATTAATTTGTCATCGACTAGTATAATACAATCAAAATTTGATTCATAGTCTTTATCATGTTCTAAGAAATTAATTTTACATATTTTCAAAAGTTTTAAAATCTGTTTACTTAGATTTAAATTAAGCGCTTTGCTTTATTTACTTAGATTTTATTTAAGCGCTTTGTTTGTTAATAGGCACTGCGATTGAATAAATAAAAAATATAATAATAATTAAAAAGAAAATTGCATAGTAATTTTGAAGAAATGCAAAACTTAAAATCTGATTGAAATCATATGTCACGTAGTTAAGAAGGTTACTTGTAAAGAATCCAAATCAATTCAATTCTTTTCCAAAAATGATTTTACTCCAATAACTAATTTGATTTTACCGTGAATAAATAATTATAAAAGGTATGGTAAAGATTCACCCATTTAAGTTAGATTCATTTTATTGCTAATATTTAAGCTATAGATATAACATTCTATTTTAAGAGTTTTATTTGTCGCCCCGGGGGCGACAAATGGCAAAACCCTATATGGAAGAAGCAATTAAACCAAAGCTTTCCTCTTTTATGATACTAGCAATGGGCCGCGCATTATCACAAACACAAGCCACATATGGAAGAAGCAATTAAACCAAAACAATCGGATTTGTGCAGCAAGAAAAACCCCAAAAAACCTACACAAAAACTAAAAAAATTAAACAGGTGTTGTTCAAGTCTGAGATTTGTTTCCTCTAAAAAAATAAACAATTTGAGATCCATGCAATCAGTAGAGAAATGAAATCCCTTTACTAAGCTTGTTGCCCTTTTCTTTAAGTCATAATATCTCAAAAAATGATGAACTGACAATCTGACATGGTGCATGTATGTCACTAATCTAAAGGACACAAAAGTAAGATGAATTTTTACATTGAATCCTTACACCACTAAGAAGCTTCCTTGTTCTGGATGCTAAAAATCCATCCATATACATTAGAAACTAATAGTAGACATCATTACCAAACCAAGGAACATTACAAGTGTTAACAAATATGAGAAAGAAGGAAAGGTTTGCCGAATGATAGAAGACAAAACCAACATCTCAAATGAATTTTAGTAACAGTGATTGCTAAAAAAACAAATCTACTACAAACAATATGAGAAAGAATTCTTCACCTCCGGCATGTCTTCTCTGTCTGGAGGTGAAGAATTCTTTCTCCCGTGTCCATCGTTGCGCCACGATTCTCTCTGGTTTTGTACCTTTTCTAGGGTTATTTATCAGTTTGAAGAACTTCAATTGACCACACTTAGATCAAGAATTTCATGCACTACTTGCAAGATAAGAAATATTTACAGACTTTGAGATATTATGTGTTGAAAAAAAAGAAAGAATCAATAATCAGAAAGAATAACAAATAATTTCCCATTATGTATAACATGGCCCCTTACAATTTGATGTGTTTCTTCATGTTATACCATCAATTTTTTCCACCCATAAATTAAACTTATATAATCTAAGCCTAACAACTTTGGCCTCCCATGTTATCAATTTAAAACTGAGCATGTACAGATTTTCTAGATCATCACTTGTTATCCCATTAAGGCTTTAGAATGCCATGTTACTTTATTCTTCTCGATAAAATGCACTTCCATTGTTGAATTTATATGTTATAATGTTTAAGGCCCCTATGGATGATCCAGTATCATTTATAACCTTTTTCTGATTTTAAAAACGAAATCCACATGAGGGCAAATTAGTTAAATTCATATGTTATAATGTTTAAGTTTTTGCCTTTTTATTTTGGCGCCCAAGAAAAAAAACTTATTCCTCTTGGTACTCTTGAGGTTTTGACTTTTCCCGTTGACGTTCCTCTCTAGTTCAAATTAGTTAAATTCAAGCTCACCATTGTGTTTCACACCCTACCATTAGTAGGGTTTGACTATTAAAACATCAAAATTCATAACCTAACTATTCCAATTTGAATTTTTAAACAACCCCTTAAAATAGAGTATTGTTTTAAAAATCAAATTGATGTAGCTTAGTTATGAATTTAAGTGTTTGAAGGGTTGAATCCTACTAATTTAAGGGTGATTAACATAATGGTAAGTTTGAAATTAACTAATTGAACTCGAGAGGGGCGTCAACGGAAAAAGCCAAAATCTCAAGGTATCAAGAGGAATAGCTTTTTTTCTTGGGCACCAAAAGAAAAAGGCAAAAACTTAGAGCACCAAAAGAAATTTCTCAAAAATAAAAAATAAAAAATCTTAACTGATAATATTATGTTAGAAAGGCCGCAAAATAATGAAACGGATAGACACCTGCCCGAGATCGGTTGGGTTGATCGATTTAGTATATTAATTTATAAAATTTATTTCCAAAATATCGTTTTCGGTCGGTTGAGTTGACCGATTTAGTATATAATATTTTATTATAAAACACATAAAAATAATATATTATAATTAAATATTATTATTTATTTAAAAATTGTTTTTAATAATCATAAAAAAACGATATTTTAGACCCGCTGGTCAACCTGACTCGACCGAAAACCGCAACAACCCGACCCGATTGATCAATGACCTATATCGAACTGAATCTGACCTAAACCGAACCCGCCCGAAAACCGCAACAACCCGACCAATTGATCCATGTCCTGTATCGGACCGAATCCGACCTAAACTGAACCCGCCTAATCCGACACGATTAACAAGTCTAGTTATGATCACTAGTCTCCATAGATCACAATTTAACTTATAGTTGTGGCTATTTACTAAAATTTGAATAGTTTTTTTGCTATTTTCCACAGCTATCTTCAAAGGCCAGTTTATTTAATATTTTATTTGTTATCAAACTAAAATTAATTTGATTTAATTTAATTAAATTTTTTACTTTATTAAAAAATATACTAATTTAGTTAGAAACTAATAAAAATTCACAAGTAAGACACTAGTCGAACTTTTGCAAAAGTTCAGATGTACCGCTCAATTTTTTTTTCTTTGGAAAAACATTCGAAAAAGTAAGAAATTAATGATACTAATCGAAATTTCCCTTATTTTTATCTTATTTGAAGCAAATATCTAATTTAGTTTCAATGAGAAAAAAAATCTACCTAATCTATCTATCTATCTATCTATATATATAAGACGCAAGGAATAAGATCACCAGTTACGCCACCTAGAATTTTTCTATGTGTTGTTTCCATATTAAGCCACCTAGAATTTCGCCATATTGGATTTTTTTTAATTTTAAAAATTTATATATGTTGATATTATTTTAGGATAATATAGAAATATGATAAATTTAGTTCTTAATTTTTATCCATATTGTATAGTTAATTTAAGTAAGTAAGTTTTGTGCAATATATATCATATATATCACGGAGTACGTGCGTATCTTTTTAACTGGAAAGATATATTAGCTTATACTCCATCCAGACACGAAACTAGAGGTGGGCTGGGGTATGCTACAGCCCCCCAAAAAAAATATGTATATTGTTGTAGTATTAGTACACATTAACAATCTAGTGGAGGTGGCACGATCCGTGTTCAATTCTCCCCAAAAGCAGCACCACTCACTTTTTTTTTTGTTGCTGTAAGCCCCTCTCCACTTTTTATTTGCTACGTTAGAACTTAGAACGTATTTAATTAAGTTTGTTTTGAGTTGGATACTTGTACATAGTATTTATTTTAAAATATTTAATATTTTTATGTATATAATTAATTAGTATGGAAAATTAGTCAGAACTACAAATTTAAATATAATATTAATATTTATTAAAAATAAAATAGATATTGTTAATTTTTTTTAAAAAAAATTCCATCAATCCAGCCCACCCAGACTTCGATTCCTGGTTTCGTCCCTGATATTACTATTTATTAAAAATAAAATAGATATTGTTAATTTTTATAAAAAAAAATTCCATCAAGATAAATCCAGCCCACCCAGACTTTGATTCCTGGTTCCGTCCCTGACTCCATCCAGATATAACATATATCACTATTAAATTTTTTTTTACATCCATCCAGAATCTCTTCAATCTTATAGATATATGCTTATCGAGTCCTAACTCACCGAAACTTGTACGCTGTGTTTAGAGTTTGTTGTTTCGATTTGGATTTGCAAGCAACGTCAAATATGGAATACACGGTTCCGGTTCTGATACATGAGCTTGATGAAGATGTATTGCCAGATATCTTGAAGAGATTGCCCACGAAAAGCGTTTTTCGATTTCGATGCGTTTGCAAGCAGTGGAACTCGATCATCTCATCGTCGTTCTTCATGCACCTTTATTTCACCTTCAACCTCCGCCACGCCTCGCAACCTCAAACCCTATTTCCATGCTGGTGATTATGACTCAGAGATAGGATTTCATAACCTCAACCCCTATTTCCCGTTTCAGGTCGAGGAGGATGTGGGCAAAGACCCAAGAACATTTACCTTTGTCGGTGTCATCAATGGTGTAGTATGTATGGTCTACTACCTAATGCCTACCTTAGATATCGACAACGATCCCGTAAGACGTTATCGTTACGCGGGTTTCATTTTTCATTGGATCTTTCTTTGGAATCCCTCCATTCACAAGTATGTTGCCCTCCCTCGCGTTATAGGGGACGATTCTCTTTTCTTGGTTGAAGGATTTGGGTACGATGCAAGTACGGATGATTTTAAGATAATCTTGATATCTCAAACGAGTGAAGGAGATCCAAATGTGTTGTCGTTTGATGTATTCTCGGCTCGACCAAGGCTTTTGGAGATCGTCGTTTGGAGAAGTTAGGGTAGACAGAATGAAAGAATGGAGGTCATTCTGGATACTTAAGAGGGGTTGCTTTGTAAATGGGATTGTTCATTGGCTCGTGAATAGATTAGATTTAGATTTAGATGATAATGAATATTGCATACTGAAGTTTGATTGTGAGAGTGAAAAGGTTACAACAATGGACGTCCCCGAACAAGTCTCGGGTCCTAATTATAAGAATCGTGTAATATTTTTCGAGTACGCTGGCATGCTTGCAACTTTGGTGAATTTGGATTGGGATTCAACTTCCATGAGTTTTGTGGGTGATGGAGGAGCATGGGGTGTCTACATCATGGAAGAAGCTTTATACGGTCAATCCAATGTATCCGAATTTGGGTCTCAACAATGACGGAGGAGGAGAAGGAGAAGATTCGGACGACGAAGGAGAAGAAGAAGATTCGGACGACGGAGGAGAAGAAGATTCAGACGACGGAGGAGAAGGAGAAGAAGATTCGGACGGCGAAGAAGAAGATGAATATCTGACTCCCTGTGAGATCATTATAATCGATCCTTCATTTGAGATTGAGAAGCGGGTTCCTTATGGCCCAAGCAACCTGTGGCGGGAGAGGGAACAGATATCGGACAACCATGTTTACAACAAAAGCCTATTCTTGATGGATCATCCCAAAGCTCGATCTTACACATATAAGGATATAGTTCATGTCTAATGGCAAGAAATTGATTTTTTTTTTCTAATACCCTTATGAGTTCTTGTATCTTGTCTGGTTATTTTATTACAGTATGGTTGAAGAGTTGTTTCCCCATTCCCTTACTTGATTCTCTCCAACTCATTCGATCGAGTTTCCTTCCAACGCAAAATGTATCCATATTATATATGTTACTTTATAACATACATTATTAGCCCATATCCAAAAGTATGGCATCAAAAAGGAAACTTTAGAATATCCATGTAACAACATAACAACAGATTATATATGTAACAGCATTCCTTCAGCACTCGGCAAAGCTAGCTTCTTCTAAGTCAGATTTCTAACGAATATTTGAATAGCTTACATTTAATGCCCCCTTTATCATACAATATAAAAGTAAATATTATGCTTAATGCTTATGCTAGCCCTTCATTAGACAGTTTGTAATTTCTTACTACATGCTACTGGACTTATGACTCTCACTTTTCTTCAATAAACATTACATTAAAACAAAGCACCGACATAGTGTTTTGCGTTAGATGGCTCATCTACTTTGTTCTTCCTTCGATGGAAAAAATGACTCATTTAGGCAAAGAACACACCTTTATCAGAGGATGTCAGACACATCAGCCAATAAGGTTAGTCGCTTGAAATTCCCGGAAAACCCTAATTCCGTGATTAATTTGTTAATATATTTAATGCATATCTTTTTATCTTGTAATAAGAATTGGGATCAAAGAATATAATTTTGTATTTATATGTTGATAATAACTTGATCTAATATTTTTTATATTAATTTTATGCATAATTTTTTTTATCTTTTAACAAGACTCGGGCTTCAAGTATATAATTTCTTTTATCTATATGTTAATAAAATATAGGGCACAAACTGAAAGATTTTTTTATAAATTACATAGTTTTATTACGATATTATATACAAGTTTATTAAATTTTATATTAATATCATAATATTATACAATTTTTAATAAAATTATCTTGTAATTATCATGGGGATTCAATTAGTTAGATATCTACTTCCAATATCAAATAAAAGGGAAAAAAATCAATTTAGTTCTTAATTTATATCCATATTGTATAGTTTAAGTAAGTAAGTTGGGTGGAATATATATCACGGAGTACGTGCGTATCTTTTTTAACTGGAAAGATATATTGGCTTATACTCTAGATATAGATATCACTATTAATTTTTTTTACATCCATTCAGAATCTCTTCAATCTTATAGATATATTGGCTTATCTAGCCCTAATTCACCGTACTTGTACGGTGTGTTTAGAGTTTGTTGTTTCGATTGGACGATTGGATTTGCCAAGAACGTGAAATATGGAATACACGGTTCCGGTACGTGAGCTTGATGAAGATTTATGGCCAGAGATTTTGAAGAGATTGCACACGAAAAGCGTTTTCCGATTTCGATGCGTTTGCAAGCGCTGGAACTCGATTATCTCATCGGCGTTCTTCATGCACCTTTATTTCACCTTCAACCTCTCCGCTACGCCTCACAACCTCAAACCCTATCTCCATGTCGGTGATTATGACTCAGATATAGGGTTTCGTAACCTCAACCCCTATTTCCCGTTCCAGGTCGAGGAGGTGGGCAAAGACCCAAGAACATTTACCTTTATCGGTGTCATCCATGCCGTAGTATGTATGGTCTACTATCTAATGCCTACCTTAGATATCGACAACGATCCCGCGAGACGTTATCGTTATGCGGGTTTCTTTTTTCATTGGATCTTTCTTTGGAATTCCTCCATTCACAAGTACGTTGCCCTCCCTCGCGTTATAGTGTCCAATTCTCTTTTCTGGATTGAAGGATTTGGGTACGATGCAAGTACGGATGATTTTAAGATAACCCTGATATCTCAAACGAGTGAAGAAGATGCAAATGTGTTGTCGTTTGATGTATTCTCGGCTCGACAAGGCTTTTGGAGGTCGTCGTTGGGAGAAGTTAGGGTAGACAGAATGAAAGAGTGGTCATTCTGGATACGTAAGAGGGGTTGCTTTGCAAATGGGACTGTTCATTGGCTCGTATATAATTTAGATTATGTTGATAATAATGAGTGTTGCATAATGATGTTTGATTGTGAGAGTGAAAAGGTTACAACAATGGACTTCCCTGAACAAGTCTCGGGTCCTAATTTTAAGAATTATGTAAGACTTTTCGAGTACGCTGGCATGCTTGCAACTTTGGTGAATTCGCATGGGGATTCGACGTTCATGAGTTTGTGGGTGATTGAAGAACATGGGGTGTCTACATCATGGAAGAAGCTTTATACAGTCAATCCAATGTATCCGGATTTGGGCGGAGGAGGTTTGATTCCCTGTGAGATTATTATAATCGATCCTTCATTTGAGATTGAGAAGCGAGTTCCTTATGGCCCAAGCAACCTGTGGCGGGAGAGGGCACATATATTGGGCAACTATGTTTACAACAAAAGCCTATTCTTGATGGATCATCCCAAAGCTCGATCTTGGCGGGAGAGGGCACATATATTGGACAACTATGTTTACAACAAAAGCCTATTCTTGATGGATCATCCCAAAGCTCGATCTTACACATATGAGGATGTAGTTCATGTCTAATAGAAAGAAATTGATTTTTTCTAATACCTTTTGAGTTCTTGTATCTTGTCTAATTAGTTTCCCCCTATTCCCTTACTTTATTCTCTCCAACTTGTGTGCTCATTCGATCGAGTTTCCTTCCAATGAGCAATGATCATGGTAATTTACGTACACTCCATGATAATACCTTTTAGGAACAAAATGTATCCATATTATATATGTTACTTTATAACATACATTATTAGCCCATATCCAAAAGTATGGCATCAAAAAGAAAACTTTAAAATATCCATGTAAAATCATAACAACAGTACACATGAATTGATGTTTCTTATGATGATAAAACTTCAAAGTTACAAGTTTTGCAAGAAACATATATAGGACTAATATTGGCATACAAGTTAAACAACAAAGACATGTTTCTCTTGTAATCACTGGTGACAGTAGAGTGGTTGCATTAAGAGAACATGATTTAAGGTATCCTGTATATTAAAGCAGACTTGTAATAATAAGGGAAACACAGAAGGCGAAGAATAAACTCCAAACAATGTTGTTCCTAAAAACAAAGGGGGAAAAGATAAAGAGAAACATAATGTTTGATTAAGAAAAGGAACCTGCACATCTAATCATTGATGTCCAGTCTACCACTCATTATTGTGACCAACAAGCCTACAAGTGTACTTAGAGAACAAAAATGTGGCAACATGCCTCAAAATTTTGAAATCGGATATCCATTTGTACTTTAAAAATTTTCAAGCTAGGCTAACATAGTTTTCATTCAGAAAGATGTCACAATTTACAAGAATTCAGATGAAAGACATAAGAATGTGGCTTACAGTCAATGTTGAGAACCCATTTCCCTTTCAGAATTGCCATAAGAACTTTCCGTGTTCTTGTGAATGCACCAGTTCTATCAGTTGAAGCAAGGACATGAGTGACGATTGAGGACGAAGACCTCATAATAGTTGCACCACACATGCTTGCAAATTCTGCCAACATAAGCTGTATACAAACAAGATCGAGAAAAAAAAAACAGAAGTGAGAATTAAATGGAAAGTGAAAAAATGGAGAAAAAAGACATGTGAATTAAATGGGGAGAGAAAAAATGGAGAGAGGAAAAAAGAGTTACCAATTTTTTCGGAGGGGAAGGAGGGGCCATGACCAGGGGCGTAGCCAGGAATTGAAGTCAGTGGAGGCTAAATATATAACGAAATCACTTCAATTCCTATATTTTGTGAACCCCTAATAAAATTTTTTTTTGATTTCCTGAAATCAATGCACAATACAAATTAGTAAATCAATGTATTACTGAAATCTATCTACTGAAATTAATGTATTACTAAAATCAGTCGAGTACAATACAGTTGCAAACTTGCAAAAACAAAAACAAAAATGGTAAGTAGGCTGTCAAAAAAAGAGGAAGTGGTATCCCTGTAAAGAGATCACATTTATGATTGGTAGACTATGATCTGGTTGATTAGGTTGTTTTTTACGAATTTATGGTTGATTAGGCTGTTTTTTACGAATTTCCTGAAATTTCAGTGGGCGCTCGGCCTCCTCTGAAATTTTCTCAATCACAATATTAGGAGGTTGGCAGGTTGATTAAGCTGTTTTTTTAGGAATTTATGGATATTTTTTTTTGTTTAAAATTGTAATTTTTATATGATTTGATGGGTGAACAGGTCACCCAAATAACCCGAGGGTGACGGGTGGTTTGGGTGACGGGGTATAACATTAATTTTATGGGTGACGAGTGGGTCGGGTGAAACATGTATACTTGCGGGTCGGGTAGTGGAAGTGCTCCACTCACCTATAACCTAACCCATTAACAGCTTTAGGGAACATATATCTAAACGGGAATGGAGACAATAAGAATATCTCCGCCCGAACCCACCCCATGGCCATCCCTAATTAACCTAGTCTTTTCTTTCTTCTAAATTGTTTAAAAGTTAACCCATCTTTTTCCTAACGGGCCAACCAGTCCAAAGTCGTCTCCTTTTTAATTTGTATAAATGCCAATTCGTTTATTTTCAAATGGGTTAAAAAGCCCAACAACTTTTTTTTTAAAATTCTTTGCATTTCCTCTCTAACGAGTGGCAAACATATGTTGCTCCAAAGTCCATTAATTTCGGCTGGTACTCTCGAATATTTATCTTTTTCAGATGGTATCCTTAAAGTCCAACAATTCTTTCTATTGTGGAGATTATAACCGATAAGGTTGATATTGCCAATTAAATATCCCGTTTTCATTTCCAATATTTTTCATGAAGTCAACTTTGATACGGACTTCATTGTCGACTGATATGCTTTATTCTTTTCGATTGTAGGATTTGCAACTGATTTAGGCTTTCGAGAACTCATATACAAGATCTAGCATTATCCACCCTTATTTTTTTATCCTTAACAAAAAAGATCATGTCAATCCGGTTAGATGGGCTTTTTTTTCTTTTTATTTCTGAATATATTATTTAGATCATTATACGAAATCCAATATTTGGTTATATTCAGTTAAACCTCTATAAATTAATAGGGTTGTGACCATAATATTTTATTATTTTATAGAGATATTAATTAACCAATAAATTAATATTTATTAATTTAAAAAGATTTTTGTAATAATAGCTTGCAAAATGCACTATCATATATGATTTTATTGTAAGATTTTAGAAGGCTATGAGTTAGGACAATCTGATCCATGTAAGATTAATGTTTTAGCTGCTATCAATATTGTAGTCTCATCTTGGATAGTTAATGTTGAGCAAGAGGAAATAGCAAATTGCTTTAGACATTGCAAAATTCGTTCATGAGATGAAGTAACAAAGAATGATTATAGTTGACATTGCAAAATTTCTTTTTAAAACAACGCTAGAAATGTTGGATCCAATAAGAAAAGTTATAAATGAGCTCCAAATAGAACTAAGAAAAAACAAACAACACTACAATCATATTTCATTAGATTTTCTTACTTATGACTATGTAACTTTTTATATAATTATTAATTTATGATATTAATGGGACCCTATATTTATATTGTGGTTTTTTAAAAATTTATTATCTTATTATCTTGTCGAAATTTGTTAATTTTACATTGGCTCAAGTTGGGACCGGAGAAAAATGTTATTTTAGAGAGTTTATTAATTTACCGAGTATTAATTTAGAGAGGTTCTACTGTAGTTAGTTTAGATTGTAGTTAGTTTAGATTATTAAGCTTTCACACCAATAGTAGTATACTAGTATACAGATGTAGAAAAAAAATATATAAAATAAATCAAAGAATGATCACAATCGACCCGAACTGTTCGAAATCCAAGAAAAAAACTAATTCGATAGACCCGAAATTCATTGGGTTCAAACCCGATAAACCGTTGGGTGATCCGATTTGTTATAGTTTTAGAATATATATAATATATTTTAAAAATTATAATATATTTATTAAAATATATATAGTACTCCGTAATAAATTATTATTAAATATTATTTTTTTAAATAAAATAATATTTTAATAATTGTAAAAATTTCGATTTTTTTGAGGGTTGACCCGATCCACCCGAAAACTTACAATGACCTGACCCGATTTGATAGGTGACCCGTTACAATCCAAATACGACTCAACCGAACCCGGCCTGACCGACCCGTTTAATAGCTCTATTTACAACCGATGACAACGGGGGTTGTACATTATAACCCCCGTTTTGATACAACTTTTAAGAGCACAAGGCCATCTACGAAGACTTGTGACAACTTTTATAATTACAGTCTAGTCGTCTAGAATTTTTGACTTAATATTGGACTAGCCTATATAAAGTTCCAGACAGATCATTTTTACATGATGTGGTGTGCCACATTGTTGGTTCATATTGGTAGAAATGTAGAATCACTTTTCTTGCTAAAACTTAACAGTCATATATAGAAAACTTTGTTGTCCAAGGACAATGGCAAAAGACCAAAAATTTGTATTTTCCCCCTCATACTTTGCAATAGTTAACAAATTTGTGTCACATATCAACTTTCTAGCTTGGAAGTATTAAAAGTCAACGTGTCTTGTTCAATTTATACTCCGACGATACAGGTCAGTTTTGATTTAACTGTAACATCTAAGTTGATATATATATATATATATGTCTTGTTCAATTTGTGTCACATATCAGTTTTGATTTAACGAAAGTTTAATAATTAGAATGGATACCGGTTCGCCATGATGCAAGATGCTTATGCTGACATATCAAATTTTAATAATAGTACCAAAATCCTCTTGGTTCTAGTGGTAATTGGTACTAGGTCGTTTAAGCATCTGTCCAGAGGTTTCGAGTTCGAAACTCTCTGGTGGTGTGTATACAATCCAGACGTAGGCATAAAGTGCCAGCCCGGACAAGGCCCAGCCCGTAATTTTTTTTTTAATAATTAGTGGCCAAACCAATCCAAGACAAAACAAAAGGAAACTGAGTTATCAAATTAAAGATCAAGGTGAATCCAATAGCAGGCAATTTGGGCCGAAACTTGGGCCAGTTGTATGCTGACATATTAATCACCGTCATCCTGGCAACTGGGCCTCTTCAGAAGATCCATAAAGAAACCGCCCACACAATCCATGTAAAAATTGTCGTCATTATGATGTCACTATTTGTAATTGATCTAATCCTAAGTTCCTACCTGATAATAATGTTTGAAGGCCGCAAAATAGTGAAATGGATAGACACCTGCCCTAACCAGTAATCGCCCCTATCCTAACCAACCCACTATAGCCCCCACACATTCAAACCATCTATTTATTGTGATAGCTAGGGTTGTAAATAGGGTGCCTGACCTATACGAGAAGTGTTGAATAAGAGCCGCCTAGACGGTCAGAACAGTGGTCTTAGACGGATACTTGAATTGTTAGGCAGGTTAAAACCTTTCAACACTTAGACGAAATTTACCCAAGATTCTTACAACAATGATTGTGATTGGTGAAATAGGTTATGAGTTGTATATAAGTGAGAGTTTATTAATTGAATAACCCAATTCCATCACGAAAACATGTGAACCACTCGTGATAAATAAATTATATTTTTGATGTATATATTACGTTATATACTTGTGTGTTCGTGCATTTATATGACGTATCGGCATTTGATTTATATGGACTTTGATATATTGTGATTCTACTTTAAATCTTGTGATAATTTTACTAAAGATTATACAATATTATGATATTAATATAAAATTTAAAACAATGGTATATAATATCATAATAAAATTATGTAATTTATAAAAAATCTTTAAGATTGTGTCCCATATTTTATCAATATATAGATAAAAAAAAATTATATACTTGAAGTCCATGTCTCGTTAAAAGATAAAAAAAATTATTTTATTATTAAACATAAAGTTATATCTTTTCTCAAAATAAAAATATATCAACAAAAAAAGTTATCATTTTAAATTATATCATTATATAGATATAAATTTTGTATTTGGAGCCCAAGTCTTGTTAAAAGATAAAAAAAAATATATTAAGACCATAAATCTTGTATCCATAGATAGAAAATTATAACATAAAAAATTATATAAACATGTTATCTATTTAGTATATATAGCAAGAATACTATAACTTGTTACAAAATTTATTAAAATATAATTTTATATTAATTTATTCAAAAATGTCACGTGGCGCAAATTTTACAACAGACTTGAGTTCTGCTTTATAATGTATTAGGATAGATATATCAAAAGTTAATTCCTAATAAAAACTTAAAAAAATATATATCGGGTTTGTGGGAAGGATCGCTCAAATGACCCATAATATTAAATAAGTTAAATTTCCACCAAAAAATATTAAATAAGTTAAATATGAAAAAATTATAAAAAATTATTTAATGGTGATTAATGGATCATTTTCATTCGCCCATTGGTTGGTGAAATAGTTCCACCCACCCTTAACCCAACAGTCTCATACTCTCACCCCATTTACAACTAATTAATTATGCACACTATTCATCTATTCTCTTTTAGTTATAGTTTATTCACAAAATAAACATTTAAACTCATTTTTCCCTTTATTATCTTATTTAAAACCTACAAAAACTATTTTTATTTACTAAGTATACATATTCAAATTTATCCTTTTGTTGCTATAAAGTCTACAAGGTAAAATAAAACGCACATCTTGCATTTTCCTCAACATTATTAATATCTAAAATAACGTAAAATAAATAAAAATTACATTTGTACAATTTTTATTTTTATTTTCGTTTCTTTGGTAAACAAACAGAAGAAGTTTGTTGAAAGCGTGTTTGGTTTGCGCTCTTGACCGCCCTCACTGCCGGGGCAGTTATACATTGCCGTCATTGCATTCAACTTCCCCTCTACGGATTCTGAGTAGCTTTGAGAGTTATCAGAAATTGATTGCAAAGGAAATTTATTTCTGGGTTCTGCTTTGCAAACGGTGAATCGATCGGAAAATTAACAATGGCGGGATCAGATCAGCTGAAGACCGAAGCTCTAATGGATCAGATGAAGGCTCACTTGGCCACCGACGCCGGCAAGGAGCTTACGAAGAAATTGGGGCTCGTTTACGAGATCCATGTTTCTCCCAAGGTGGGTTCGAATCTGTTCTTCCCCTTTGAATAAAAAAGATTGATTTTTTAGGGTTTTGATTTGGGAATTTGTTGTCGGCAGAAAATTGGGGTCGATGAGGTCGTGTACACGGTTGATTTGAAGAAGGGAGAAGTTAAGAAAGGTTAGGTCTATTCTTTGCTGATTGAAATTGATTAGCTATCGAATTTCTAGGTTTCAGATCTAATTTTGAGTGTTCGGTTGGTTGATTTTGAGTTTGAATTGTGTTGAATTTGTAGGGGTTTACGAAGATGGTAAGCCCGACGCCATTTTTACATCCAAGGATGCTGATTTCTACAAGATCGCTACTGGTGGCATGAACCCTCAGATGGCTTTCATGAGGTCCTCTTTCTCATATAACTCTCCACAAATCTCTGTTAACAGACTATAGTTCATAATCTCAGATTCTTAGATTGGTGCTGATTTTACCTTTTAAAGTAGACTTGCTTTCTGAATCAGTAGAATATTAGGACTTTTGTAAAGAAAGTGTGCCTTAGCTGACTGTTTTGTCAAAATTGATTTGATCATATTGAAAAAGGACAGTTCTTGGGGGCGCATCCTAATGCTCATCGGCTTTTATACAATGTCTTTGAGATGGATATAAGTATATAACCCCTATACCAAATTTGGTGCATTCTAACTAGATTCAGTTATCATTGTCACACATCTGAATTTTAGTTTTCCTTTGGGTCTTCCGGGCAATGATAATACTTGGGCCTTCTTCATACACCCTCTCGATTTTATATTGGGGCAAGAATATGTACATCATGCCCCCCAGATCCCGCTTGGGGCGGGCTAGCACTGGGTTGATGTTGTTGTTGAAAAAAAACAGTTTTTTTTTTTGTTAGTTATGGGAACTGATGTGTTGAAAAGATTGGATGTGAAAGATATGGAATTTGGCCTTGACTGATGATGGATTTTCAAATTTGTGTGGATTATGCAGAGGTGCATTGAAGATCAAAGGAAGCATAAGTGCAGCTCAGAAATTTACTCCTGATATCTTCCCAAAGCCATCCAAGATGTGAGAAGATCAAAGGACGAACATAGCTTTTCGCATTCAGGGTACTTGTATCAGATGCTTTTGCTGTAGTTTGTATGAAATTTAATGAAGATACGAAGCCATTTAAAGTTATATACTTGATGAACATGCATGTTGTTTCCTGATTACTATCCTAATAAACAAGCTTGAACGGCTCCAGTTTCTTCACTTGCCTTTATCTTGTTTTTAATCTGTCTGATTAAGAGTTTTCCATTCAACAGAATCTGAGTAAGTTGTCTTGCTTTTGGCCTTGTAGTTCTTTCTAAGTTGTCATTGATGGATGATTGATATGGATCATTTCCATCACGCCTTTTGAATTTAGTATGTATGTGAAACAGAAATCAAGAACTGATCCCAGCCACACTGAATGATAGAAATCCCATGTTTTAAATATATGCCCACTTCAGATTGCTTGATTGTGCTTGAGAAGCCAAATGTATAAGCCTCACAAAACCTTAATAGGACACTTTAAGTATGGTCCATTTTAATTTTGTAAGGATTTGCATAGGGTGCTGAAGTTGTTATGTCCTGTTAGCCTTGGAAATTGCTCTCTATGTTTGGTACACCAACCTTTCCTTTAGTAGGTCAATTGTGCAAGCGACATTTGGTTCATTGATAGCCTTTGAAAAGGGAACATTTAGTACTCAAACTTCAAACCAAAGATAGTGATAACTGTAAACATAATCCTCTCTGTCAATTTTCTCTAAGAAGAAAAAATTAGATTCCAAAAGGACAAAAAGAAAAGATCATTAAACACTTTGATGTTTGACTGAATCAATTGAAGAGGAATCTTCTGATGTCTCCTATTTTTTTGAGATTCTCTGAAGTGATGTTCTACCAAGAATAGACTCTACTCAAGTTTCTCAGATTGAAAAAAGGAAATTGCAGGCTATTGTGCAACCTTTTGCTGGTGTATTTAGATGCTTTTATCTTGGCTTGAATACCCAATTCCTTCCAATTATGAATGTTTTCAATTTACCCAGTTCTGTTTGGCAGAGTTATAGGACTTCTGATTCTTGAACAATACCAAGATCAGATTAAGAAAAAGACTTGTGCTTTATGGTTATAGCTTTATTATGCTTTAGAAGTCAAATGTATAAGCATCACAGAGCTTTGATAGGACACTTAAGTATGGTCCATTTTAATTTTGTAAGGATTTGCATAAGATGCTGAAGTTGTTATTTCCTGTTAGCCTTAGAAATTGCTCTATGTTTGGTACAACAACCTTTCCTTTACTATGCCAATCATGCAAACATTTGGCTCCATGACAGCCTTTGAAATGGAACATTCTGCACTTAAATGGTAATCAACTCAAAGATAACTTTAATTTGTAATCTTCTCCTTCAATTTTCCTGAAGAAAAATTTAGATGCTAAACACTTTGTGTTTTTTTTTGGTCAAAGATGCTAAACACTTTGATGATAGACTAAAACAATTAGCAAGGAATCTTCTGATATCTCCTTCTTTTTGGAGATTCTCTGAAGTGATGTTCTACCAAGAAGAGACTAAACTCAATTTTCTAAGATTGAATAAAAGGTAAGTGCAGGCTCTTATGCTGCCTTTAGCTGGTATATTCTTTCCAAAACCTCGTCGGTAAACCTTGCATTGGCACCGGAAATGGACTATACTGAACTCCAGTTTGTGGCCCGACCGCTTCCCATCTGTAATCAAAACATACATAAAAACACCACATTAGAGCAAGAAACAAGAGAAAGCACACAAAACACACCTAACCCTTTTATCATGTTTTGTTTCAAGTTCATTAGCTATACTGTTTAGTGTGAATGGTTATATGTAGGAGTACCTGAACTTGGTGACAAGATGGTGGGTCATGACAAGCATCTCTAGCTTGGCAAGCTTACTCCCAGGACAAGCGTGCACTCCGCTGCCAAATGGCATGTAAGTATTCGGTTTGCATCCAGCCTGAGTTTACATAAACAAGCATTAGGTATGCTTACATGTAGAAATTTGGCCCTCTTGAGCCTTTGTGATGAATTATATGAAGAAAAATGATATCTTGGCCTATGGGAACTACCTCAAATCTATAAGGATCAAATTTTTGAGGATCTTGGAAGAATTCTGGATTATGATGGATGTTTCTGAACAAGGGCAATACTTTCCATCCTTTAGGAATCACATACCCTGTAAATAAATCATAGAATGTTTAATAATGCAAAAAAGAATTGTCAAAGTATAATGCTTATAATGCATCAGCTTATTACCTTTGAGTTCTACATCAGCTATTGCTTCTCTGAATGTGAATGATATAATGCTTGCCATCCTCAGACTCTCTAACACAACCTGATATTCAAAAGAAATATACTTAAGGATACAAACATTGTGATGAAATACTGTTTTTTGGCTATAATTAGTTCATGAATTACCTTATGAGTAAGAGACATGCTGCTTGTTTGAGCCCATGTCAGTGGCTTTTCACCTCCATTATTTGACTGAAATATTGCCATTTGTTCTTCCTGCCCAAACAACCAACAGAAACAGAACTATTAGTTTCTTTGTATATGTAAAAATCCATGCTTTCCCAATTCCAATATTAAAAAAAAAATTGAAAACAGATTGATTAATTTGTACTTGTGATCTACCTTTACAGCCTCTAGAAGTTTTGGGTTATCATAAAGGTACTTGACAATCCATGTCATGACACTGGCTGTGGTATCTTGAGCTGCAAAGAGCACTCCAATCACATTATCAGCAATCTGATCTTCACTTAACACATTTTCCCTTTCATCCATGGAGTTTAGAAGATGACCCAACAAATTCTTCTCCTCCAATCTCTTTTCCTTTCTTTCATTTATGATTTCCTTGATAATCTCTCTCAGCCTCTGCCTTGCCTTAAACCAGATCATTAAAAAAAGGTCAATTTGATGCATTATGGAGCATTTATAATTCACATTGTTTCTAGAGATGAGGTGAAGTGTGCTTACAAGTAACGCCGTCCTGAATCGAGTCCCCGGTAAGTTTAGAGGGTAGGAGTTGTAGCCCTTTTCAACTAAGCTGTAGTTCTTCTTTAGCTCTTCTCTGTATCCACCATCCAAGTGACCAAAAATTGCAAGAATCCCAACTTCAAATGAGAACTGTAAAAGCAGACCCATTTTTAAGTTCAATTCAAAATTGACTTTCAAAAGCAATTTTAAGTACTTTGAGATTCTACTAAAGAAATTTCAAGGAAATCACTCACATAGATGATTAAAATGACCCTATACTAGATGAGTTAAACTAGTATTTGTCTTTTAGTTGTCTAACAAAAAAGTACTTTGGAATGTACTAATACTTAGTCACCTCACAACTTGAGGCATAATCAAAAGATTCCATTGAATAAATTTCGGACGATTTATGAATGATTTAGGCTGACCCTATACCGGATGAGTAAACTATTAATTTGAATGTACTAATAACTAACCTTCTTCATTTCATGAAAAGTGTTGATTACATGGCCTCCATCCCAAGACTCCAAGGTAGACAAAGCAATCTCTTCAACACCAGGCAAAAGAGCGCGAATGGATTCATGCGACAAAGAGGCAAGAACTAGCTTCCTAAGGCGTGTATGGTACTCACCTTGGTGGAAGAACAAAGCCGATGGACCGATCAAAGTCTCCTTACTTTTCGGGTAAGTCGGTTTGAACAAGTGAGCTTGTGTTGCCAACACAAACTTGGCTGCCTCTGGACTAGCCACCATCACACAAGGACAACCTAGTATTTGGGTCTTGAATATTTCCCCATACCTGAAAATTATAATACATTATTACTATTGTCTTTATAATGTACTTGATTTCATATGCTAAAAGTTAGGACCTGTTTGGATCGCACTTATAATGCAGAATTTTGCATTATAATGCGCGATCCAAACAGGCTCTTAATAACTTTGCATAAAATTAACAACCTCTTTAGTTTTTGGGCAAAGAATACATTTGGGTCTTGAGAATAGAGTTGAAGAGTTTCCCCAATGTATGGCCATCCCATGGAGCCAGGCGGAAGCCGAGCTCTTCGCCATGGCTTCCCATTTGATCTCAAGAAGATGCATGAAAGTAGAACAAGGAGGAAGATGGGAAGGATATATGCAAACAATTCATACATTTTTGGAAGATTTTTTTTAAAAAATTTTTTCTTATGGAGGCCTAAGACAATTTGCTCACTTGTATGTATATATGATTGAATTTTGGTGTTTTGTAGTAGGAAAATGCAGGATGTTTGGAATGGTGAATTGGGTCCATTTATATAGAGGTGGGAGTGGAGAAAGATAGTGACAACTTATAGTGGAGATTCGGATCCTTCACATATTTTACTTTATATTATAAATTCTTAGATTAATAATACTCTTTTTTTATAAGGTTCAGACTTGGTAATTTGAGAGGCGGTAAGAAAACGGCTAAGTGAGTAGTTAAAAGCAAGCAGGAATAGTTAGAAAAGGTACAAATCTCTGAAAAATAAGAACTAAGAAAAATTTGAGATCGGGTGAGTAAATCACTATAAGAATAGCGCCGCAGGCAGGAGGTCAACCTCTCTTGAACGTGCGAAATGGACAACTAACGGTCCCTCCACCGAGATGAAGAATCTTAAAAAACGTCAGAGCACCAAGCGACATGACCCAATACAACTCGGTTCAATGCCAAACTCAGCTCCATCTCTTCGAAAAATTAGTACATAAAATAACCCATTCTTTCTTAATCAAGTTATTAATTTTGTAAGCTTACATCATTAAAAAGATAGGGAATATATTATGTAACATATATACTCTTATTAAAATAGTACAAAAGTTGTAGCTAAGTTGAAGGTGTCAACGTCTAGCTCTAGCCAAATTGCATGGTTAAGGAATGGCCAAGTATCAAATGCCGTTGAAAATCGACTTTATTTCTTCTTCGTTAGGGCACGACAATTTTGTTATTTTTTTCCCCAAAGAGAATAAGCTAATTCTACTACGTTTTTTGATGTTCATATTTGGAAAAAATTGTCTACAAACATTTATGAAATTACAAGATCTTGAGTGATTTTTGTCTTCATCAAGAATCTTGCTTCATGACATGATCGATGCATTTTTTTTTGTTTTCTTTATTTTACAATCAGTCTCATCTACAAGTATATATGAGCAAGGTTAGCTAAAACGGTTTTTCTAACTCGTGTTCTAAAAACATAGTTTAAAAATACTAGATATAGAAACTAAAAGTAGGCTTCTTATCTTATATCATAAAGTCATATGATATAAAGACCGTTATTTTAAAAACTAAGTTAAGGTAATTCTTCTGTTTTCATCTCCATCCACACTATCTCCCTTCATCTCTAGCCAAATGACCTCATTGATCGTTTTCT
This sequence comes from Fallopia convolvulus, assembly GCA_964016875.1. Classification (NCBI taxonomy): domain Eukaryota; kingdom Viridiplantae; phylum Streptophyta; class Magnoliopsida; order Caryophyllales; family Polygonaceae; genus Fallopia; species Fallopia convolvulus. The sequence goes on from OZ024720.1 coordinate 70,826,321, forward strand.
CTGTCTTGTTGTATAGCCTTGAATTTCGCCGTTCATGCCACTACTTCTACCAACAAGGTTAAAGTCGAATATTCAACTGTCTATAGGCCTAAAAACATAATGAATTCTCGAAATTTTACTGTACACAAAGATTTCGATCTTATTCATGACTTCTAAAAACATGTTGACTTCTAAAAATTTCGCCTTTTGTTCATATTTGTACTCCTTTTAATTCTTATTTATGACTTCTAAAAATATGTTGACTTCTAAAAATTTCGCCTTTTGTTCATATTTGTACTCCTTTTAATTCATTACGTCTTATACTCTTATCATTGTACATACTCCATAGTCAAAGTTCTAAAAAATGCAAAGTGGATCCTGAACAAAGAGAGTTCGCCTAACACCTAGGCGGCTAGAGAAGTTGCCTAAGCAGTCCTAAACGGAATTGACAACTAGGCAGATCAAGACCTTTCAAAACCTAGGTAAAACCTAAACAAGATTTTTAGGACAATGTCCATTGTCCATAGTAAAATAAAAATTGAATTGATTGGCATGAGTTATATAACTAGGGTTGGACATACATCTTCTTAGTGGGGAGAGTGTTATCCATTATCGACCTAGCTCAAGCTCCTTAAGGTTGGATATGGATATACAAGATCAATGACCATCAATATGAGACAAAATCTGATTGGGCCCACACGATTTGAGCGGGCACTGGTGGGCCCAATTTCCATGGCCGCTTTTTGGGAGAGACAAAGAACTAGAGACACGTCATCATCTTTTTTTTTTTTTTTTTGCGATCTTATATCAAATTATTTGAAGTGCATAGCTCAAAATAATTATGAGCATATCTAAGCATGGGCTCCATCGTGTGGAAGCCAGCTGAACTTGACAATATCCGGTTGGATCCTACAACTTCGGCTTCAAAATCACAACAATAATATTGACCCAGTATAACACTCCTACCATAATAGTATGACACATTAAGAGGAAAAGATACGTTCGACAAACCTAAGAAAAACATTAGTCAAGAAAATCAACAACAAAATATCTAAAAACCTAAAGAAAATCCGCCTTAAACGGTGTCTGGATCTAAGAACTACGCACTTTTACCCTGAAAAAATCGAAAGTGTTTTCAAAAATCCCCAAAAAAGGAAACGAAACAAAAAAAAACCACTCTAGCCCGACAACTTCAACTTCAAGATTAATTGTGTATATATAGTTGTTCGGTTTTTCTATTAGAGTATAGGATAAGAATCTAGATTTGGAAATGAAAATTCTAAATTGACAAAATGACAAGCACAAATTGCTTCAAAACAAGTTTAAGTTCATAATTTCTTTCTAAAACTAACTTTTTTTTTCCTATTTAGTATTCTCTAAAGAGGTTAGAAAAATCGCCCCACATGGAGTGACCTAGTAGTGGTAAGATCGAGGCATGGGGACGTTGGAAGGTCCCAAGTTCGATCCTTGCCTCCACTCCTACACTTGAGTACAAAAACAAGTCTCATCTTTCTTCCTACCACTAAGTTAAATTTAAGTTCATAATTTCTTTCTAAAAAAAAGTCAGAAAATCGATAATTATATTGTTACGCTCCTCTAACTTCAATTCATACATTAATCATCATCTTGTGATAACATATTACAATATGATTTTACAAATAACAAGAGAAATTAAAGGTCAGGTTAGTTACTTATTAATCCTTTCTTAATCGATATAGGTTAAAAAGATTATAATTGTGATACTAAGAATCTGGTTAGGACAATAAATCGGATTAGAGATAAGATCAAATTAATTTATCAGGAAAAATATGTAAGTCAACTCAAATATCAATGTTTTCATCTAATAGTTGTGGATAATTGTTAAGAATCCAAGTAGGATCCCTAACGCTTGGCTAAGAGCTTTGGAAGATAAGACTACAATTAGGGCTAAAAGAAAATTCTTATTAATCAATGATCTCTCCTGACAGTTTACAAGATACTTAAATAGCCCAAGGATGATTCAATAAAAGCGACTCGGGAAAGAATCACCCTAAAAGAAAACCCGAGAAGACCGATAACAGCTAATCCGTACACGGTAACATGAAAAACCCTAATTTAAACAATAAAATATCTTATAAAAATAAATCAACCCCGCAGCTTTGCTGGGGGTTTCCTGACGCGAGCCGATCTTCTCGGCTTAGGCGTCTCCCATGGACCGTCGTCCTCTGCTGAGCCAGGTTGTGTCATATCATGAGCCGTATCAATCTCCCCCCCCCCGATCAAATCAGGCTTGTCCTCAAGCCGTAAGTCAGGAAACGAAAGGCAAATCTGATCAGCCGGCTCCCAGGAAGCTGCGGCCCCATCGGCTCACTCTACAAGCCACTCAGTACGGGCCGTACCATCAACCAAAACGTCACGAGATGCCATTGCACGCACGGGTCGGGACACGGGGCGTCCCTGCAAGAACTCAGAAGGCAAAGGCGTCGGTTCGACCTTGGAGCCGTCCGTGAGGAAAGGACGAAGTAAGGACACGTGAAACACATTATGGATGCGTGCCGACTCAGGTAACTGCAAACGATAAGCCACAGGTCCGACGCGCTCAATGATCCGAAATGGCCCATAAAAGCGGCGAGCTAATTTCGCGGACAAAGGTCGAGCCACAGAATGCTGCCTGTAAGGTTGTAGCTTAAGGAGAACATCATCACCCACTTGGAATTCCACCTCTCGGCGGTGACGATTAGCCTGAGATACCATGCGCTGTTGCATTTTGGCTAAATTGGACCTAATCAACTCTAACATCTGCTCACGGTCCTGAATTGCCATTGTGGCGGGCGAGGGCGGTCCGGTCGGCAAGGTCACGCGCACTAAAGGCGGCGCATCACGTCCATATAAAGCCTTGAAAGGCGACATGCCGAGGCCTTCATGAAACATAGAATTCAGCGCAAGCTCAGCCCAAGATAAATAATCAGCCCAACGCCTAGGCCGGCCCTGCGTGATGGCGCGCAGATACTGCTCCATCCCTCTATTCTTGACTTCAGTCTGGCCATCTGATTGTGGATGGTAAGCGGAGGTGTAGTGCAATTTAGTCCCGCTCAAACGATGCAGATCAGCCCAAAATGCTGCCCGAAAGATCGGATCCCTATCGGAAAGAATAACTGATGGGATACCGTGGTGCTTAACAACAATGTCAACAAACACCGACGCCACTTTGGGTGCGTCATAGGAAGGACCAAGTGCGCCAAAGTGACAATACTTCGAAAGGCGGTCCACCACCACAAGAATAGTCGTGTAACCTCGAGAAGGAGGCAAACCTGTGATGAAATCCATCGACACCTCGTCCCAAACCTGCTGCGGGACTGGTAACGGTTGTAACAGGCCGGCGGGTTTCTGTGGACTGTACTTGGTGGACTGACATATTAAACAAGCGTCAACAAAGCGCTTGACATCCTTACGCATCCCAGACCAATAGAAAACAGTGGCAACCCTGCGGAAAGTACGATCAATGCCCGGGTGGCCTGCAGACGGTGTGGAATGAAACTCTGTAAGAATTTCGGCTTTCAGCGGCGAAACCGAGCCAATCACCAAACGAGTGCCGTAGTACAGAATATCGTCGTGTACTGAAATGGGGCGGACAACGTTCCGGCAGCCGCGGCTTGGTGCCACGACTTCAAGTCAGCTAGCTGCTCATTCTCCAAACGCACACGCTGCAGAAGTGCTGGAATCGGAGCTGACATGGACAGAAATTGATTCAATGTGCTGGTGTCGTCAATCATGCATCGGGAGAGTGCGTCCGCCACTCTGTTGCTTGCGCCGGGCTTGTATTCAATGCGAAATTTATAACCCATCAACTTCCACATGAAAAACTGCTGATCCGGTGTCTGAATGACTTGTGTAAGGAGTTCCTTGAGACTCTTCTGGTCACTACGAATCAGGAATTCACGAGCCAACAAATACTGTCTCCACTTCTGCACGGCGGAAACAATGGCAAACAACTCGCGGTGATATGCCGAAGACCCTTTGCGGTGGATTCCAAGTTTCTGACTAAAGAAGGCCAATGGCCGATCACTCTGCATCAATACCGCACCAACGCCCTCATCTGACGCGTCAGTCTCAATTACGAACTCCTTGTCGAAGTCAGGGAGTTGTAGAACGGGCGGTGACATTATCGCGGACTTAAGCCGATCGAAAGTCGTCTGAGCCTCTGAAGACCACACAAATTTCTCTTTCTTAAGCAAATCAGTCAACGGAGCGGCTAACATGGAGTAATGCCGTATGAATTTTCTGTAATAACCTGTCAAACCTAGGAAGCCTCTGAGCTGCTTAACGGATTTCGGGGTAGGCCACTCGGCGATAGCTGAAAGCTTCTCCGGATCGGCAACTAAAGTACCCTGTGTTACAATATGGCCTAAGTACTCGACGCGAGGTGTAGCGAATGAACACTTCGAACCCTTGACAAAAAAATTATTGTCGTGCAGGGTACGGAGTACGACGTCGAGGTGCTTAGCATGTGCTGCCAAAGAGGAGCTATAGACAAGTATATCATCAAAAAATACGATCACGAACTCACGTCGGAAGCGAGCAAAGATGTTGTTCATCGCAGCTTGAAAGGTGGATGGCGCGTTCGTCAGGCCAAAGGGCATCACTAAGAATTCAAAGTGGCCGTCATGAGTGCGAAAGGTTGTCTTGTATATATCGGACTCATGCATCCGAATCTGATGGTAGCCTGAGCGTAGATCAAGCTTATTGAAAATCACGGCACGGCCCAGCTCGTCAAATAGCTCATCTGCTGTGGGAATAGGGAACTTATCAGCTACTGTAATGCCATTCAGTGCCCTGTAATCAATGCAAAACCGGAAGGTGCCGTCCTTCTTCTTGACCAAAAGAGTCGGTGAAGAGAACGGACTTGTGCTAGGCCGAATGATACCCTGATCTAGCATCCCCTGAACCTGACGTTCTATTTCTGTCTTCTGAAAGTGCGGGTAGCGGTAAGGCCTGACATTGACTGGCTTGGACCCTGGCTGAACATGGATGTGGTGGTCCCATAACCTTGGCGGCGGTAGATCACCCGGAACGGCGAAGATGGCCTGATGCTGCTCAAGCACGGCGCGAATGGTCGTCGGAATGTCGTCCGGAATATCTACTGGGCGCGCAGGCGGTGATTCTGTCACACGCACCACCTCATAGAACTCAGCAACTGATTCTGCCGCCCATAGTAAATGAAGCTCATGTACTGAAATCTGTTTCGGAGCCGGTCTGGAACCCTGCAAGAAAACCTCTTTATCTTCCCAAGAAAAACGCATCGTCAACTTAGCGTAATCCTGGGCAATTACTCCCAATGTTTGCAGCCACTGAACACCCAGCACCACCCGAGGACCATGTACAGCCAGAACAAAGAGATCCACAGAGAACGAGTAGCCCTGTAACTCAAGAACTGTCGCTGCGCACTGATGCCCGCAGAGGAGATACGCACCATTGCCCACAAATACACGAAACGGCGTCACAACGGTGAGTGGTAACTGTAGCTTCTCTGCAATGCTTGGGTGAATGAAATTATGGGTGCTGCCCCCATCAATCAGAACCTGAACCTGTGTGTCCCGAATAGTGCCAGGCATGCGAAGCGCACGTGGGTTCGGTAAGCCTTCCATGGAATGAATGTAGGAGATATCAGCAGCCACTGCTGTCTCATCCGGCGCTTCCTCTTGACATTCGCCCTCATCGTCCTCATCACAGCTAAGCACAGCCAGAAAGCGTGGAGTGCAGCGGTGTCCCCGGGTGTATTTCTCGTCACAATTGAAACACAAGCCTTTCTTAGTACGTTCGCCACGCTCAGCTTTAGAAAGACGGCGAATTGGAAGATTAGAGTAATTACCGGGAGGGTTGGCGGGAGTGTGCACTCCCGGTGCAGGCGAGGTCGTGTGTGCCGGTGTTGCGGCCGTAGACGAAGGCAGGGACGGGGCTGGCTTGTAGGCGTTCGTCTGCTATGGCCGACGTGAGCCGGTGGATGTCGCGGCTGTCTCGTCGAAGGATGCGGCCAACTCCTTGGCTAGAGCGAACGCTTGCGGCAGAGACGTCGGGTTCCGTAACCGCAAGTCGCGTTGCACCGGTTGCTTCAAGCCAGATGTGAATATAGATATCAGCATGGGTTCGGGAACATTCCGAACCTTGTTGAGCAGCGCCTCAAACTCGGATTGGTACTCATGAACAGATGTACGCTGCTGAAGCTTGGAGAGGAGGTCGAGGTAGTCCTCATAGTATGTGGGATCAAAACGCTGCTGAACCGCTTGTAAGAATGATTGCCATGTCTCGCCCATCCGATTCAGGCGTTGATAGCGGAACCAATCCGACGCCGGGTGATCAATAAACATGCCAACAAGACGAAGACGATCATAGTCGGCAGTATTATAATAATCAAAGAAAGACTGAATGCGAAAGATCCAACCTTGGGCATCGGATCCGTTGAAGCGAGGCGCGTCAACGCGGATCCGAAGCGGTGAGTCGTGACCATGCGGTGCGCGGAAACCCACGCCATTAACGCCATAAGGAGGGTCGGCCTGTGGATGAAAGCCGAAGGGTTGCGGACCCGAAAACCCGCCCATACCGTGTGACGGCGGAGGTGCGTACCCTGACATAGCGGACGATGGGGCGGCGAAGGGCGATGTGGCCTGCTGGTGGTAGCCGTCGAAAGGGCTGGACCCGAAGGGGAACGCCGGATGTTGGCCCTCGAACCCTAGCTGCAGCGCCAAGAACGCTGGCGGCCCGGTCCCGTGCGAGAATCTTCCGGCGAGGGCGCCGGTCGACTGGCCTCCAATCCCACCGGCGAAAACGCCGATCGATGGGTCGCCGCCCGTCGTAGCCGGCATGGAGAGCGCCTGGGATGGTGCGAGTGGCAGATGCGCGAACGGCACGGACCCCGCAGGCGGTGGCGCGCTGAACTCGAAATTAGGGTTTGCGGATGTGGATGCGGCGGCGGACGACGGGGGGCCCGACGCGGGTGGTTTCGCGTGGCTGCGCAGCGATGCCGAGAGTTCCTCAAGGAGGGAGCGGTCCCGTTGCCGATCGTCCGTCAACTGTAACACCATATCGCTCAACTTAGCGACGGTGTCGAAAAGGGAGGCGTGCGCCGCCGGTGTTGGTCATGGTGTTCGTAGATGAAAGCACCAGTTGTTAAGAATCCAAGTAGGATCCCTAACGCTTGGCTAAGAGCTTTGGAAGATAAGACTACAATTAGGGCTAAAAGAAAATTCTTATTAATCAATGATCTCTCCTGACAGTTTACAGGATACTTAAATAGCCCAAGGATGATTCAATAAAAGCGACTCGGGAAAGAATCACCCTAAAAGAAAACCCGAGAAGACCGATAACAGCTAATCCGTACACGGTAACATGAAAAACCCTAATTTAAACAATAAAATATCTTATAAAAATAAATCAACCCCGCAGCTTTGCTGGGGGTTTCCTGACGCGAGCCGATCTTCTCGACTTAGGCGTCTCCGATCCCATGGACCGTCGTCCTCTGCTGAGCCAGATTGTGTCATATCATGAGCCGTATCAATAATCTATGTATATTTACTTGCTACAATATGTATATATACTAGTACTTGTTTGATTTGGATTCGATCATCGAACTATTTTGATGGAGTCGTCCTAATGTCCTAAAGGCTAAAGTTGCAAGTGAATTATCTATTAGGAAATGGAAATCCAACAAGCATGTAAAAAGTGGAAAAGGGATCTCATAATTAAATGAAGATCGATGCAAAATATGGTTGGCCTATATAAATTTTACACGCAAGTAACGCTACAGCTTCGCATGGGTTATGCAAATCCACTCTCATATTAAAGTTACGTAGTAGTATCTGATTTGATATGGATAGCTAGCTTAGCTAGTATAGTATTTTAATTTTTTTTTTATGATGGGCAATTTATTTTTTTATTTTTTGCTTTTTTTATATTTTTTTTTTCCTTTTGTGCGTGTGGGTATAGTTCTTAAAATAGCTATATTTGGACATGCAAATTATGTAATCATCAATCAATTCAAGAACCGTTAAAGAATATAATGGAAAGACAACTTATGTAACGTTTAGAAAATTATGGGCAAGGCAACTAACAAATTTCAATCATAAACGAAAAAGATTAGTTCATGTTTGAATCGCCACATAAATTAATATAAGTTGTATTAGGGTTTATTTGAATCACTACGTATGTATAATACATTAAGTTGTATTATTTAATGTAACTTAATGTATTATGAGTTGTGACTTAATAAATTATGACTCCCTATTCAAAAACGATTTTGATAAATTAAAGTATTTTTATTTTAGGGTTTAATTTCTATAAAGAACAATTTTCTTGTATAAATTATATAATTTTTACATATTTGAGTTATTGTAATGTATTTAGAAAGAATTAACGTACTTGAGTAATTGATCGATGGCTTCTATTTAATGGCTAGGAATGATGGCTTCTATTGTTTAGTTATCTTGTTCATCCAAGGAAAAGAAAATTAGATTCAACATGATGGTGGTAAAAAAAAAAAGGATATTTGTCTTCGGTATCTAATCGAATGGTTAAATCTACTCAGAAGTCTCCGATTCAATTTTTATGGGCAATAACCTTTACCAAAAAAGTTCAATGCTCCCATACTTCAATTTTTATTGGCATAGGAGACTTTAGACAATCAGGAACCGGGATGCTCGTAATAATTTTAAAGTAGCCATCATTAAGAATAAGTTCAATAAATTCGAGATTGAGGTGGTTCGGCCACATACAATGGAGACAACGCAATGCCCTAGTGAAGAGGTGTTAGGGGCTTAGGGCCTAAACTTTGAGGATTTAGACATGTGTTTTGGTTGTATTTGTTTATCTTTTGACCACTAGATGTCTATACGAAACATCCTCTCGACTTTATTCGAAGTATGGGAGCGTAATATAGATCTTACAAACCTCACTTTAACGAATTAGGGTTGAACATGGGTCAGTTCAAGCCAAAATTTTAAGACGAACTGACTGAACCGATATTACTCGGTTCGGTTTTCAGTTTAGGAATTTTCCAAAAATTCAATTTTGGTTCGGTTCGATTCGAATTTTCCAAAGAATAACCTTCCATTTATCTAAAACCGAAATCGAACTAATTTCGTTCGATTTTTGGTTCACCTTAAATGAAATTTCGGTTTTCGATCCGGTTCAAATTTTGTCAGTTCGATTTTGAATCGATGCTCAGTCCTAAACAGATCGAATATACTAGATAGTGTTGTTGTTGTATCCAAAGAGCTAGAAGAAAACAAATTAAAATAACAATAATAACTGACATTTGGCAAGCTTTAGCTTAAATGTTATTATTACATTGTGCTAAGCGCATGATCAACAAAGTTCATTATCACCCTTGGAAGAATGAAATGTATTCCGGAGTAGTCTACATCGATCTCATAAGTCATACCTAATTTAATACAAAGTTACAAACAATATATGTTTTAATTGTATATGAAATGAAATATGTAAGCATGCATTAGCTTAAGCTTATATTCTTCTTCCACGTTTAGGGTATGCCATGGATGTGTGTCGTCGACTTCCATTGACAAAGAGGATAAGATCGATAATGGAATAATAAATATATACGATATTTGTGATCATTATTCTTTCTTTTCTTTTTTGGGATTGATTTCTTTAGTCGTTCTTTTTGGAGAATAATCAGAAAACGTACAAACAATTGTGTGTAACCTATAAGACAAAGGAAAAAGAAGTAGTATTTTAAAAGTAACACTATATTCCCATTGTTGTTTGTCCTCTACAAATATAACAACAATTTGATAACTTAACAAATACTCCGTATAGTCTTATTTTTAAAGGATTTTTAAGAATCCCGATTTTAGAAAAAAAAGTAATTATTTTATATTTAATTTGGATATTTTTAATTATTTTTTAAAAGGGTTCATACTTTCTTAAATAGAGTGTTAGTTTCGTAAGTGTTGTACTTCACGCTTTATTGTGTATCACACATTCACACTCATCCCATTTTTCGGATTTTTAATTTATAGATATTTTTATCTCATTTTAGTATTTTATCTCCATGCATGAGTTCATTGAGTTGATCCATGTTTATTGCTTTATGATTTTTCATGTTAGTTTGTACGACTATCTAGTTTTTTGATCGATTTTATGTCTGGTATGTTAAAGTCTTTAGCGATGTTTTTAAACTATGCTCTAAATAGATAGGCTAAAAACCCTTATTTAAAAAGATTAGATTATATTTATTTCTATAGAGTTATTTATGATTTTTATAGGGTCTATTATCCCTCTTTTCGAATTTATTTTCCAAAATCGGAAATCTTAGCTATTAGATAAACCATAAAAATATATACCTAACATTTTTAATTCTTGATACCATTTTTTCCTCGTAGATGGTACGTATAAATATATTCTTACATTTTTTTTGGGACATGAACACTATTAGTAGAGATCGAAACGGAAATTACGAGATATTACTATAAAATTTAACCATTTAACTAGATATCTGAAGACAATTAATATTCTTATATTTCTAATCGTTCAATCGGTTGGAAAATTTAGTACATCAAAATCAATTAGAATTCTCCTATTTTTGAAACCACAAACAAGTCCGATCCTCTGCAAAGCTATAAAAACACAGCCGCCTAAAAAGTAAGCTAAGAATGATTTTCACACGATCGTTTAGGATATTATTCTGTCAGTATATATAACTTTGCTCTATTCATATTGACCAAAAAAAAAAAAATGTTCTATTCCTCCATTCAAATGAGTTTAATTTCCTGTAGTCAATCACGTTTTGTCAAAAAAAAAATGGCTTGACCCACCTTTAAATTGAGATAAGGCCTTGTTTGGTGTTATCCCTCCACGATCATTCGACGTCGGAGGGACTGACTCGTAGCTAGGATCCCATCTCTCGTCTCGATCTCCATTTTACCACATCATGGGGGTTTACAGGTCCGATCAAGTTTATTTGTCATTTTAAGAGGGGTAGTTAATCAAATTTACATGTCATTTTAGATTTTTAAGATAATTAATTGAGAGTGAGATATGAAAATTGTAATTAAATAACCTTTTTTGAATTTTTAAATATATTTTCAATTACCTTTATTTATAAAAATGATAAGATTTTAGCTTATATTATATATGTTGGAACTTATTATGTGAATGAGAAATGTTTAGCCATTAGAATTTCAGGACATTAAAGTTGGGTCTGACTCTTGTGGGTGGCCGAAAATAATAGATCACGGGAGATCCATTGATCTCTCGGCAGTTGAAAAACAAACCATGTACGTTCTTTTAAAAGTGGATGAATTTCAACAGAGTTAAAAAAAATAATTGTTGCTCCTCTCATTTGATCATATGTACGAAAAAAAACTTTCTCCTCTCTCTTTTTAAAGATCATCGAGTCTGAGAATGCCTACGGGTCCTTGGTTCGTTTGACTCTGCAAAGTAGGAGATTGGTGTAGTTACGTCATGGGATTAGGATTGCTAAAGATGGATGAGGAGAAATTCAGGGGAGAACTCGGTTATTGTATTTTACAAAATATGACTGAATTATATGATCTATTTACTTGGTATTGTACTTTTACTTGTTTTTTTAATTTGTGCTTTATTTTTATTTATTTTTTAAAAAAACAATATGACAGAAGTTGAAAGAAACTATAAAAAAGTCACGGGGCGAATTCGGACAAAAACTCAAGGGTATTTTAAAGAATAAATTTTTTTAGGCACCATCCAGAAAAATACAAAACTTAGAGTAACATCCGAAATTTCCCTAAATTTAATCAAAGTGAGAGTATAAAGCCCTAAGGTCTCCACGAGTAGGAATAGATCCATAACTAATTTTAGACCCACAAATTTAGCCATGCCTTTGTAACTTTTTATCTTATTTCTCTTGAAGGGAATGTGTTATTTCTTTGTCTTAATATATCTTATGTGTAACAAGACCCTAGTCCCTAAATATAGGGCCCGTTTGGATTGCCAAAATAATACATTATCTTATATCTAATGTCAAACATTTCTTGGTTTTCAAGCCGAGATGATACCTTATCTTACATATAATAAGAGCCTTAATGACCTTATGGCCGTTTGATTTTGAGTTATCGAGATAATATCTTACTACGTTATAATGTAGAATTTAATGCAAACTGTAACTCTTAACGTAAGATGATGTAATTTAATACATTATCTTGGGAATTCAAACCAAGCTTTCACGAATCCTATACGAATACTAATAAATTCCGCATCACTTCCCAGCAAAATACCTTGCATAATCATCTTTTTTTTCGGTACATGAGATGTCAGGTCATTACAATGGGAGAGGAGAAATTCAAACTCGTAAACTAAGCTAAGAAGACTTGACTATATAATCACCTTTCACAACAACAACCAAAAAAAAAAAAGAACTTTTAAAAAAATGCATGCTGCAAATGTCTCTATATGGCATCTATAAGAATTTGCTTAATTCTTGATCTAGACATGAAAAGCATGGAAAGACCATGTTCATACACCAACACTCAACTACATAACACAAAGTATCAGTGTATCAGTACACAAAGTATCAAACTTTGTAGAATCTATTATACTAATTAAACTTGTATAATTGCATCATGAAACAAGAACAAAAGGCAAAAAAGACATTAATTACTTAATTAAAGCAAAATACCTGAAAGCAACACAAGAAGATTTACAGCCCATTCCTTTTTCTCATTATGTCCTCTGAGCAAAATCTTAATCCATCAATATTAACATATCACAAAAAAGAGCATCTACTTTAATTTGGTGACTGATATATGATCACCATCAATCTGATTCCTTGGTGGACATAAAAAGACAATTCAATCTCAATTGAGCTTTTTTCCAAGCCAAGATATCCAGGCAATTGTGGTCAAGGAAAAATAGATATATATTCTCATGATATTAGTATCAATTTTTTTCTGTGACGAGGAATCCATCTTCAGTGGCAAATCCCGGACGTGTAGCCCAGCCGGAAAGGACTACGAATCAAGTAAACCGGCTTGCGGCGACCAACTCGATCCAATGGTAAGAGGAATGACGAGACTTGGTTTTTCACCTAAGTTAAGGGCGGAGGCAAGAATCGAACCTAGGACCTCCCAACCAGGGGCGGATTTAGGGGGTGTGGTTGACATCGGGCCAGAGGAGCGGTAAGTTTTACCTTAAGAGCCTAGAAGATAAAAAAAATTGAGCTTTCGCCCCCATACCATATCCAACCGGGGCCAGGACAAGGCGGAAAGTGGGGAAGAGTGGGGATGGAGTTGAGAAGAGCCGATAATATTAATCTGTACAAAGTCAGCTCCCTTCTAGATAATCCTGGATCCGTCCCTGCTCCCAACATTCTCTCATGCCTCTTATCACTAGGTCACTCATATGGGGCTCGGTATACAAAATTATTGTAGCAATCTCAAATAAATTGCATTTTTAGAAAATACCCCACACAGCTTTCTTATTATGAAAATCATTCTTCCAGCTGTATGGGTCTTTAAAAGTACCTGAATTATTGAAAAAGATCTCCAAAAATCATCTGTTTATTGATAAAATGGGTGACAAGGACTCTAAACTATGACACATCCCATATCCCCACTATTTCCTTAAGTGGTCTCATCATCAAACTATGCATTCCAGCTGGTAAGTTGTCAATGTGTAAATAGTTTAATAATTGTATTGGAAAAATTGCATACAATAACCTAATCTTTTAGATTGGTTGCGAAAACTATGTTACTCGGAAACTATAATAGGATAGTGTAAACAATTTCCATTTCGCGTTGGAAACTTGTTTACTAGTGTAAAATTACGGTAACATGTCGTTTTCGTTTTCTGTTTCCGTGTTCGTTTTCATGTAATAGAGGCGGAAATACTATAGGGTGGGTTGTGATCATGTTTAAGTATCATCGGAGATGAGATTTGTTATCGATTATGATCACATGATGTCGTTTTTAACGTTGAAGTTAGACATAAATACATAATCAATCTTGATAAGCCATAGATGACAATTTCACACGACCGTTAACTGTAAAATATCTCGTATATAAATAAGAGATGCTTATTTAGTGATCGCAACCTACCCTTTGGTTTAGGTTATTTGCTGCAACTTTGAAAGTTCGGGCTATTTTCCGCAATACCACCCAAAGGTTGGGTTATTTTCTCCAATTTTCTCAGTTTAATGCAATCATATATTATGAGAAAACATTAAGCCATGCATTGAACACCTTTCAAGATCAATCAACTAAAACATAAAATAAGATCCCATCAAACTTGTTAAAAAAACCAGCTAAAGAGCAGTAGTCATGACATTTATATCAAAATCTTGGTGATTTCCATCTAATCTCCAAGAAAATAACCCTAGTGTCAATCTACCCTTCTCATTTTAAATGTAAAGCTAATTAAATTACCTAATACTATGCATGAATGCAGGAAGCCATCAAAGAAAACATAGTGTACTGAAACAAAGAGGTAGCACCACATAAAAAAAGTGTCTAAATAAGTCAAGAAAAAAAATGCAACATCTATTATGATGATGAAGCCAAGGACTTATTGCACATACATTTTTTTTTTGAACACTTTTCTAAAAAAGAAGCTTTTTTAATGGAAAATTGGACCTCATATATCCAGTCCTTCATAGGAGCACTGAACATATGAGAACGACAGTGATATTTCACCTCATATAAATCACAAGCCTCCAGATTTTAATTTTAATTTTAATTTTTCTTGTTTAAATTGTTTGCATAAATTGACCTTTGAGCTACATTATGAGGCTGCATTATTTCTCCAAAGAGAGTTTGCTTATCTATAGATGTTCTTCCATAGAGAAATCCACATCCATGTTGACTTTCATAATGTTAGCCTGTCATTGAAAAAAACTAATACAGAAAAGATGAAATTCAAGAATCATCCATGTGAACATGTCCAACTGAATGGAAAATTCTCACATGATAGATGTAAATATATGATAAAAGGGTTTTAATATCCCCAGAGTCCAAACAAAACAAAACTTCTCAAGATATTGACATTTGATAGGATATCAGCTCTAAACAACTGGCAAGATAAGGTCAAATGAACAAAACAATATGAACCTCCAATTCAAGACCATCTAAACAAGTATGTACATTCTTTGGCAGCTTGTGAAGACATATCAACAACCATATAGATTATGTATATATCCTACAGAAACAAAGATAACTGTATGAAAAAGAAATCCACACAAAAAATACCCAGAAGAAAAAACAGAAGATAAAACTCCAATTCAGCATAAGGATTCACCAGCCTTATGTAATTATCTTCCCCTCCAATTAATTCAAAACTGGCAACGAAATCGCTCTTTTTACTTACATTTTGCATAAGAATCTCTGAAAAATGGTTCTGGTGGACTGACTTCAGAAAGCGCTTTCAGTTTTCGTTGGCTGCCCGCCTTGCTCTATCGTTCTATCCTGCATACTGGAGCAGCCTTCGTTACGGTCTTGCATTGGCAAACACAATAAACCAATTGGAACCACCTAAAGATGCATAATCCAGTTAGGTATAAAAGACGAGTTCCTGAATCCATTATCTGGTCAATATAACCACTATTTTCATATAACACACAAGTATTGATTAATTGAGCTTTACTTGGTCATTGTTGCTTTCTGCTGAGGCGTCCTGAGTCCTCAACCGTTTCGCCCTTTGCCTTCTTGGAGTTCTCTTTTCACAATCCTCATTAATAAAGTTCTGATCAGAGCACTCTGCCAAAAGATTTCAGGACAAAAAATACATTAGCATGTTCAAAGTAATCCTCCTTAATGATGCAGATGGATAGCAGAAGATCATTTAAACTGAACCCAAAACAGAATCTGCAGTAAATAAAAGGCCTAAAAAAGCATTACCACAGCTCCCATTACATAAATCTACTACCATATGTGAAATATTCAGTTTAGGGTATTTATGGAGCTTAATAATAGTGTTCTATCCGTCAACAAACAGATGATTCTATGGCAAGAAATACCAAAGATGGCCATGACAATAAATTTTCAATGGTACAAGAAAATCAAGACAGTTTAACCAATCCTGTCAACATATGAACCATGCATGTGGATAAGTCTATTGCAAATCTTGTATCAGTCATAATGAAATATCAATCCTGAACATCAATGCGAATTTAGGACATAATCTATCTCATATAGGTACCCATAGTTATGAGGAATCTGTGAGATGATCATAAGCAAGCTACCTTCACTTCCATCATCTACTTCAGGCTGTGGAGCGATTTTACGAATTTTTTTTGGCCAATGACAATGCTGCTGCACTTTGATCTGATCAAGCAAAACCAGAATCAGGCCACAAGAGCAATGAATTTCAACACAGATATGATTTACAGTGAAATATTGCCATTAGAGCAAAACCTGGCCAGATCCAGAAGGGCTGCCTTGCCTGCATACTTTCTCATCCAACCGAAACAAATCTTTCAAATTGTACAACTGATTTACAAACGAAGCTTCCATTGATTTCAGATACAAGCTATGCTTCTCATCCGTCCACTCAACATTTCCCTAAGCGAGGCAAAAGACAATTAGTTCAATCAAATTGAGTATCCACCTAATTACAGATTCAGAACGATAATCGGACGGGATAATATCAAAAACTTTACATGGAAACAAGGAATTGAATGAAAACGAGAATCGCGTTCCATGAAAGCACGAATCAACCTTAATTACCACTTCACTAGCAATTAAATGTTGAATCGAGAGGTAAATCAACCCTAGAATTCAGACAAACTGAGCACACAAAACCTAATCAATCTTCAACTACTTCCGTAAACGGTAAACACAAACGCAAAATCATCAACTCGCAAGACAAGATCGGTCAAATCGATTCCGGATTCTCGTTCATTTCAAGCTTTATCAATCTCTTACCAAGCTAGAAGTCTCTTCCTGCTCAGCAAATCCGATTAAACCCTCACTCGACCGCCGATCTTCATGGCCTTCCATCCTCAAAATCAAAACTCCTCTTTCTTCCCAAAATCAACCGCAAAATCGGAAGAAAAAAATTGTAGAACGACGATTGGCAATTTAAGCTCCCTGCCTTTATTCTTTTCTTTTTCCTTTTTTCTTCTCTGGTTTTTTTCTGAGATATTTTTCTGGTTGGAGATATGAAATGGTGAGATTTGGGGATGGCGGTGGGGCAAAAAAGCGTTCCAGACTTCCAGTTGTAAACGCTTTTACACGTGTCAAGCGTTTATTAAACGCCAGCGTCATATACAGATGGGATGAGAAATACATAACTACTAATCTACTATACATAACTCATTAAAATTAATATTAGAACACAAAATTTATATATATTACAAATTAGACCCTCCCCTAATTTATCTAGAGATCCTTCTCTCCTCTATCGATCGTTCTCTGCACACCACCGGCCAACACCAGCCCAGCCACCCACTATCGTACCACCATCTTATCGTTGGCCACGGACACTCTTTTTCATCCCCAATTTCGACCCACATAGCAGGAATTCAAACCACTTTTTCTAATGTTCATCCAACTAACTTATGTTTAAATTCCCAAATCCATTTTAATCCAACTTTGGTCAAAATTGATCCGAAAAACACATAAACTCAGTAAATCTCGTCATTATTTAGCACTACATATACACAATTTCAATCAATTCGTCCTATTCTGCATCAAATTGATTTCAAATTTTCTTAATCTGAAACCCTAATTACGCAAATCTACTACACTTTGGAGAGAGAATTAATGAGTTTAATATTGAAATTTAGCTTGGATCTTGAAGAACGTGGAATGTAGATTTCTAGAGATCAAATATAGTAAAAAATGGGCTCCAATTCAACAAAATTTGGCCAGAGAGATGTTCAGAGTTGCTGTGTTTTCTATCGTCAGGAGAGAAAGGGGAAGATGAGAGAGCATGGATTTTTTTAACAGAAGGACTTGTGTGTAAATTTGAGACCAATTAGGTGTTTTTATTATTTTTTGTGGGTTATGCATAATAAGACCCGAGAAATATTGGCCCAGATATTTTTAGTCTGACGTGGCGCCATGTAAAATATCTATCCCCGGAAAAGAATTAAAAAAGCGTAATATATATTCTTTTTCAGATTTTTTTAGCCAGAAAGCGTAATAATAATATCTAGCCCGGTTCTGACGGGGGCGGTCTGCTTTGGAATCTTTTGTAAAATTGCTCAATATAAAATACAATATTAACTAGTCGTGCCATACACAACTATATAAATTTAATAATTAATTTAATTAATTATATCCATCGTCCGTCGACATGTACGTACGACTATATGGATTCAATACTAAATTTATTTAATAAATGTTTATAATTTAATATAAAAATCTTTTACATCATAAATGGATAAAAAGATATAGACAATGTAATTTTTATCATCTTGTAATTTTTTTATTTTTTTTATCATAATTTGATTTAAGATTTTTTTTATAGAAATAGATATATAGATTAAGATAATGTATTATTTATTTATTTTAAATAAATTTCAAATTCTGAATTTTTTATTATAAATAAGAAGATTGAAAATAAATATAATTGAAAAAGATATAGTAATATAAATAAATTTTGAATTTTTAAAATATAAAGTAGGTTCATGGTTAAGAAAGATACAACTTTAGTATATAGTTATAGATTATAGATCCTATAATTAATTGTAGTTGATATTGTCAAAGAATATGTTACATGGATATTATTTTAGATAAGAAGATAAAAAAATTCTAATTATATAAATAAAAAATTGTTATAATATAAGGTGGCCCATAGGCCATAGTCATAAGATAGATTTTTTTGATATAAATAGATAATATAAATCTAATAAGAAAAGGTCAAATATTATTTACATGTATCTAAAATAATATTGAAAAATCTTATCATAATATTCTCTAAGATAGTTTAACAAAAGATATATTTTAGGAAAAATAAAAATAGAAAATCCGTTAGAAAAGTTGAAATAATATGAATATAAATTAATTTTTAAAATATGAGGTGGGGTCAGAATCAATGTGGTGGCTCAAAAACGGTCGTCTTTTATAATGTATATATTGATTTAGTAATGTTTCTATTTAATTAAATTTAAAAAAAATATGATTGTATATTAATCGATTTCTTTATTTTTTTAGTAGGTGATAATATATGAAACAATCTATCTATACAATATGATATCGATCCATTATCTCTTTTATGAAGTGGTTAAGAATTTAAGATAAATCGTGATTTGTAGAATTATTATTAGAGTATAATGTGTAAGAGTCTTTCTAGAATTATTATTTAGATTTTAAGTTGAAAAAAGGTTTTTCATTATTTTATTCAGGTTATGCCACGTGGCGCAATTTTTTACACAGACTTGGTTTCTGCTTTATAATGTATTAGGGTAGATTTATAATTCAAATATAAAATAAATTTTGTTAAGAGATAATTAATTAAGAGTGAATTATCCATCCATTTTGTATTATACTTGTTTTGTACTTGGTAGGCTTTTGGTTTATACGGATTGTAAGCATACTACTGGCGGCCCTTACGGCCTTCTATCCTCTTAGATGCATACGGCAATATTAAGCCAAAACTTTGGCCCTATAAATAGCATGAACATATCAATGTAATCAAACAAGCAAAAATCAGATCTGAATACATAAGTCTTTCTCCCAAATTCCACAACACGTTATCAGCACGAGAGATTTTTCAAATCAAAAATACCAACTGAGTGACTAGATCTCTTGAAGGTAGTACATATTTCATACTCCTTTTAATTTTTCAAATAGGTTTTACAAATCATCCGTTTTAATAGCTCAATGATACGAGAGCTTGCATCAAAAATTATTTTCTCATACGAAACGAAAGATTTTTGAAAATAAACCTCGGTTTTTATTAGATCTGAAAGGCTATTACAACAAGATCGAATTTTACATTCAAGATCAAAATAAAAACCCTAGTTTACATCAGATCTAAACTAAACTTGAAAAAAGGATTTTACATACCTATTAAAACTGAGGTCGGTTGATCCAGATGAGGATCTATAAGATTA
Organism: Fallopia convolvulus; assembly: GCA_964016875.1. Classification (NCBI taxonomy): domain Eukaryota; kingdom Viridiplantae; phylum Streptophyta; class Magnoliopsida; order Caryophyllales; family Polygonaceae; genus Fallopia; species Fallopia convolvulus. The sequence continues at coordinate 70,846,320 of OZ024720.1, forward strand.
TCATGATAATTGTAAGGCATACGAAAGCTTCAATGAAAAATTGGTCGGAGTGAGACATGTCGATCGAAAAAAAAACGATGAGGAGGAAGAAGATGAATAGGAGAAGTCGAGAGCGGATAACAAGGGAGCAGACAATATGTGGAGGAAATATAAAGGAGAAAAAGAGTGATTATGGGGTAGAGATTAAGATATGGGTGAAATAGAAGAAACGTAAAATTACCTATAATAATTTATAGGGTATGTTTATTAAGAACTTTCTCCTTTGGTTGCATATAAGCATGGCTTTATTCTTCTTCATGCATCTTGAAAACAAAGCCTTCTTCTTCTTCTTCATGTAAGGATTTCTTTTCTGCTAAAAGAAGTTTTTAAGAGAGTGTTTGCTTTTGAAAAGATAGAGGGTATGTAAAGAAAGAAAACTTTACGTTTGAAGCTTTTACCTTCTACAACTACAAGCTGATTTTAGCCTTCTTTATTAATAACCAAAGTCTTGACAAGACAAAGGAGACATTTAAATTTTTAGACTACTGTATGCTCTACTGATTATTCCTTACGTGTACTTGTGAGATAGAAGCATGAATGAAATTCTGAAAAGTTACATACTAACATCCTGTAGAATACTATTTTGATTCATGGATAGGCATAATAAAATATGATTTGTTTGTTCCATCTTTTTTGACCATATGTGAGATAACCATACCTAATCTCTCATGCATGTACAATACCATATCTTCTATTGGTTTGGTTTTTAGTGGTTCGTCATTTCACATGCCTGCTAACTCTACATAAAAGAAAGAAAGAAAAGGAATGTGGCTATGTTAACTTTCCTAGGCAAATATCGATACATTGATATATATATTATATACTTAAAAATTATTATCAAGTAATCTAACCTTAGTATATATATGTTTATTAATTCTATATTTAATTAGTTACTCTAAAAGTTATGGTATTAATTATTATTGTTTATCCTTATGGTTCAATAATTAATGTTTGATTTAATTTATGTAGTTGATCAAATGGCAAATATTGCAAAGCGAGAATTTGATATTCTCGACTTATCGGGTCAGAGATATTTAGAATGGAGGGTTGATGCACTGTCTCACCTCCAAGCAAATGCTCTACAAGAGACCATAAAAGATAATGAAAATACCTCCCCACAAGAAAAGGCTAAGGCGATTATCTTTCTTCGCCATCATATTCATGAGAGCCTAAAATCTGAATATCTGTTGGTTGAAGATCCCAAAGAATTATGGGAAAGCATAGAGCAAAGATATGGGCACCAGCAACAAGTTTTGCTACCTAAAGCAAGTTATGAATATGCTACTTTAAGGTTTCAAGACTTTAAATCAGTAAGTGATTATAATTCTGCCTTGTTCCGTATAACGTCTCAATTACGTTTATGCGGGCAGAAAATCTCTGAAGAGAACATGCTGGATAAAACTTATTCAACCATGCATGCTACTAATGTGTTGTTACAACAACAATACAGACAGAGAGAGTTTAAGAAATATTCAGATTTGATACAAGTACTCCTTGTAGCTGAGCAGAATAATGAGCTGCTCATCAAAAACCACAACCTGAGGCCAACTGGTACTGCACCGTACCCTGAAACAAATGCAACGTATGCCTCTCGAAGAAATGATAGTAGGCATCAAGATAACCGTGGACAAGATGGTAATCGTGGTCGGGGCCATGGTCGAGGTCGTGGTCGAGGACGTGGCCGTGGTAGAGGTTTTGGTGATTATCAGAAACATAACTTTTCTGATGCATCCACGTCAAAGGGGAATGATAAGCAAATGGTTCAGAAAGGTCCTACAGGACCCTCCCAAAAGCCCAAATCTATATGTTATAGATGTGGTATGTCGGGTCACTGGGCAAGGGTGTGTCGCACAGCCAAACACTTGGTTGAGTTGTACCAAGCTTCTCAGAAAGATAAAAAGAAGAACGTGGAGACTCATTTTGTTGACGACACTGAACCTACACCGAGCCTGGACATCTCTGATTTCATCATAGATGATGGATTTGAGATAAATGAAAACTAAAATCTCGATCCATGTAATATTATGTAAAATATTGCAGTATGTTTTCCATTCCCAACATCCTTGTAAAATAATCCATGTATCATAAATAAATGTGTTGTTTATGTTTTTAATTCTGTTTTTCTTTGTCTTGAAGATATGGAAACAATTAAAGATATATCAAGTAGCAAGAATCAATGTCTGGTGGATAGCGCTACTACACACACCATCTTGAGAAATAAAGAATACTTTACTCAGTTAAATTTGCTTGAAGCAAATGTTAAAACAATCTCTGGTGTGATAAAATTGATCGAAGGCTCTGGTAGAGCTTGTGTTTTGCTTCCTAAAGGGACAAAACTGATCATAAATGATGCATTATATTCAAGTAAGTCTCAAAGGAACTTACTAAGCTCTAAAGATGTGCATCGGAATGGTTTTCATGTAGAAACCATAAATGAAAACAATAAAGAATATTTGTGCATCACAAAACAAGTATGTGGCAAGAAGCAGATTTTAGAAAAACTGTCAGCCCATTCTACTGGACTTTATCACACATATATAAGTCCAATAGAGACAAATATAACATCTATTGGACTTTATCACACATATATTGAAATTCCTGTTGGACAACTAGATAAGATTCATGAAAAGGAATGTATAGCGCGCCGAAAACGCGGACGCCCGCCTGGATCAAAAGATATAAAACCAAGAAAGAATAGGCGGCTGAATAATCCAAATGAAGCCGCACCGATTTCCTATTCAGGGGGAGAACATGACATAAATACCTCCGGAAATTTAGGGGATGTGTCAAAAATGAAAACTGTTTCGGACAAAAACAAAATGGAACCTGTTCCGGATAATGACAAAAGCATTGATAATTACGAAATTGCAGTAAATTATGTCTATTCTAGAATACAGTGGAACAGGAAAGACATTATCCTTGATGAGGTGTTCGCATACTCTGTTGCCACCGAATAGTGGTTGATGACGATGACATTGAACCACAAACTATTGATGAGTGTCGTGCTAGACACGATTGGCCAAAATGGAAAGAGGCTATGCAAACTGAATTAAAATCGCTTGAAAAGCGTAATATTTTTGGCCCAATAAAGCCCGCACCAATGGGCTTGAAACCAGTAGGCTATAAATGGGTATTTGTACGAAAGCGTAATGAGAAAAATGAAATTGTGAGATATAAAGCAAGGCTTGTAGCTCAAGGTTTTTCTCAGATACCCGAGATAGATTATGAGCAAACATATTCCCCTGTAGTTGATGCAACTACATTAAGATTTTTAATTAGCCTAACTGTTTCAGAGGAACTACAAATGCGACTTATGGATGTCGTAACTGCATATTTATATGGATCACTTGATAGTGATATTTACATGAAAGTTCCTGAAGGATTGAAACTACCCGAGGTATATAAAGCAAAATCTCGGGAAATGTTTTCTATAAAATTGCAAAGATCATTATATGGTTTAAAACAATCTGGAAGGATGTGGTACAATCGGCTTAGTGAATATCTTCTTAAAGAAAGATATCAAAATGATACCGTTTGTCCATGTGTTTTCATCAAACGATCCAAAAATAGATTCGCTATTATTGCAATATATGTTGATGATTTAAATATTATCGGTACATCCGATGAACTTGAAAATGCTGCAAAATACTTGATGAAAGAATTTGAAATGAAAGATCTTGGAAGAACCAAATTTTGTCTCAGTTTACAAATTGAACATTTGAAGGATGGAATTTTCATTCATTAAACAAATTACACCGAGAAAATTTTGAAACGGTTCTACATGGACAAAGCACATCCGTTGAGTTCACCCATGATAGTTCGTTCTCTTAGTATACAAGATGATCAATTCAGACCCCGAGAAGATGATGAAGAAATTCTTGGTCCCGAAGTCCCCTACCTAAGAGCAATTGGTGCATTAATGTATCTCGCAAACAATACAAGACTGGATATTGCTTTTGCTGTAAGTTTATTATCAAGATACAGCTCATTACCAACAAGACGATATTGGAACAGAATTAAACACGTGTTTCGATACTTACGAGGTACTCTTGACCTTGGGTTATATTATCATAGAAATACAAATGCTACTCTTGTTGGATATGCAGATGCAGGATATCTATCAGATCCACACAAAGCAAAATCTCAAAATGGTTATGTATTCACGTATGGAGATACGGCGATATCATGAAAGTCAACCAAGCAAACGCTTACCGCTACATCATCAAATCATGTAGAATTAATCGCTCTTTATGAAGCAGGAAGAGAATGTGTCTGGTTAAGATCAATGATTGGATACATACAAAAAGAATGCAGAATAAGATCAATTGTAAGTAATCCAACCATGATATATGAAGACAATTCTGCATGTGTTACACAAGTCAAAGGAGGCTACATCAAAGGAGATCGGACGAAGCACATTTCACCAAAGTTGTTCTCAACTCATGACCTAGAGAAGGAGGGCAAGATCACAATCCAACAAATCCGATCAAGTGAAAATGTTGCAGATTTGTTCACAAAATCCTTACAACCCAAGAAGTTTGAAGAACTTGTATACAAGATCGGAATGCGCAGATTTCGAGAAGTACGTTGATTTCAGGGGGAGAATTATACACATTGCACTCTTTTTCCCTTCGTTCAGGTTTTTTCCCACTGGGTTTTTCCTGACAAGGTTTTTAATGAGACAATACTATGAAAGCGTATAAGAGAAGCTGTACTCTTTTTCCCTGTGCTATGGTTTTTATCCCACTGGGTTTTTCCTAGCCAGGTTTTTAACGAGGCAACATATACATAACCCTAAAATAAAAAGATGGATATTCAAGGGGGAGTGTTAAGAGATAATTAATTAAGAGTGAATTATCCATCCATTTTGTATTATACTTGTTTTGTACTTGGTAGGCTTTTGGTTTATACGAATTGTAAGTATACTACTGGCGGCCCTTACGGCCTTCTATCCTCTTAGATGCATACGGCAATATTAAGCCAAAACTTTGGCCCGATAAATAGCATGAACATATCAATGTAATCAAGCAAGCAAAAATCAGATCTGAATACATAAGTCTTTCTCCCAAATTCCACAACAAATTTAACTATAAAATACGCTTTTTTGTCTATATTATATTTTATAGTTTTGTGTGAATTTTTATTTTTAGGAGATGGTATATTTGCTTTTCTATCAGTAATTTTGTATAATTTTTAGCTTTATATTTATTTATTTTTGCAAATTTCTATATTTTTGAGGTGATTCGTGTAATATAAAGTAAATCATTAAAAAATATCTCCTCTTTTTTTTTTGAAAATTGCGAGAAAAATTCTATATAATTATATTTGATAGTTTTGTGTAATTTTTTATTTTTAGAAGATGATATATTTACTTTTCTATCAGTAATTTTGTGTAATTCTTAGATTTATATTTATTTATTTTTATGTAAATTTCTAGTGTGATATATAAAGTAAGATATTAGAAAATATCTCTTTTCTGTTTTTTGAAAATTGCAAGATAATATCTCCTCCTCGTTTTTTTTTCAAGCGGAAAAAATATCGCCTCATATTTATCCATTGTGAGACTTATAAATTCTTCTAAGATTGGACTTTTGTGATTGTGATGTATGGTGGGACAATGTGAATTATAATAAACATTGGCTAACCTAACCAATGTGAATTAATAAATTATATTATACTTTGTAGATAATCTATCCTAATTATTATTATTTTTATAAAAAATCAAATATTTTATACATATTAGTGTTTAAAAAATAAGAAAATATTATTTAAAAATATTTAATAAAAATTAAAATCAATGTTTTAATAATTTAAATCTAAATTTGGACAAGATCTCCACAAATAATGAAAAAATATTTAATAATATATTCAATTGAAATATGGAGTACAATCAAAAAAAATTGTCTGTTGCATAATTTATTATGATATTATATAAATACATTTAGTATTTAAATTAATATCATAGCATTGTATAGTTTTTTAGTAAAATTATTCCGAGAATATCACGGGACTTCAACTAATTGGGTTTCATATTTAATTTTTTTTTTTTGTATTTAAGGAAAATAAAACTACAAATCTCAATTACAACTCAAAGCAGCATATGGGCTTGGGGCCAAAGTTCACAATTCCTAGTTTTTCACCTTTGTGTAAAGTGTTTGTTTTAATAGAATCAACTTCTAGATTACCTGGTGACCGTATTCTTCTACGACAAGATTTCCTTTATTAAAATTCAGATATTAATATAGCCAAAAAAATGAATATTTATTCAGATATAAACGTAGCCAATTTACTCCAAGAATTGGTGAATACATGGACCTCATAATTTTTAGGGACCCGTTCCGCAAGCTATTGATGCGACATTGATTCTAATTGGACTCAAGAACTGCCAAATTCCGTGAGCCGTCATGTGAAATTTCATGGGCCACATGCATACGTAAACTCAGTACACAAGCCCATTGGCGTTCCATCCGATGTGGGATGAGTATTCCAATAAGAACGTCTTGAATATAATTTAAATTGCGTATGGGTCTCGGACGAACTTGAGTGTGGAAGCTAGACCAAAAAGGGGGTTCTTGGCCTTGGTGAAGATCCAACGTGATGAATCTTGGACGAACTCAACATGATGAATTTGGATTGCTAAGTAAACATTATGGCTAGATGAATTTGTGTTTGTTAGAACAAATAATGTGACGCATTGGATCTAAAGAAGGAGTGCTCTCAACTTAGGTTTGGATTAAAACTATGCGTAAACTATAACAAAGCGGACGAGAGCTCCTTATAAAAGGAGACGCTCGAAACCCTTAAGCTAAGATAGGTGGTGGAATGGGCCAAGTGTACAAACGTTGTGGCAGAGTGCCGAAGGTGTCAAGACCGAGACCAAGACGAGGCGTGCGCGCATGGCGAGGCGAGGATTCACTCGGCGCCGCGTTGGTCTTCGACGCCGATGGAGACGACGCTGCCGAGGCGATGGCCTTGGCACGGTTGCGAGTCACATGGTCGTCCAACCTAAGTAACATAGTCTGTTTCTCCTCAGCGGTGTTCATGGGTGAGGTCGCATCAGTTAGTTGATGTGTAGTTCATTTGCATTGATGTTAAAATCCTTATGATGTATCAAATATGTCAACTACAAAATGGGTGATCGTTAAAAGTTAAAGCTATCTGAAAGTTGTTGCCGGTGTTGATTAGTGTTGAAAATTGGCCAAAAAAATTAAGGCGGGAAGGGAGGACATGAAAATCTTATAATGGAACACTTAATAAAAAAAACTCTCACCTACCTAAAAATCTACACATTTTTAAAAACCTTACCTTATTCGTGTTTGTTATGTGGGAAGATGGGAAATATTTACATAATCTTAAACTTTTATTTATTATTTATAAATTTTGAGTTTGAAAAAAAAAATGAGTTTGTAAAGTAGTATTGGTAATTGGAAATAGGTAAAAAATGATATTAGGTAGGGGTAATAATGTAGAAAGAATAAATATAAAAGGAAAGTAGACAAACAAAGAGGGACACTCGAAAAGAAAACTGGACAAGCAAATGGGGACATAGGGATTAATCAATAAGAGTCCGTGCGATAGCACGAACCATCCACCTAGTAAAAAATAAAAATAAAAAGAAATTTTTAATGCCCTCAAAAGTAGGGATGCACAAAAAATCCGTGGGGACGGAGATTTGCGGGGACCCGCCCCTAATGGGGCGGGGATTCACTGACTTAATGGGGAACGGGGCGGGAACGGGGATCATTTTCGTATCCCCGATTTTAAACGGGGCGGAGACGGGGAATGTACTATCCGCCCCGAATCCCCCTATATATCCGATATGTTTTTTATTTATTTTTTATTTTATAAAACATGAAATAAAGCCAAAAAACTGTCAATTAAGTATTTTTCATAAATGAAGCATTGTAAATGCGTCATATGGCAAAATTTGAATTTTGTTTTAGTTTTAAACTTGTAATGTATCCGTTATGTGGAAATATGGAATGTTGTTGTCAGAACCTCTTATTGTATTGGTGATTTTCGACATATTGGAGCTTTTTTTTATCATATTGTTCGTTATAGTCATATCCATGTATATGGGTGGTAATGTCGTGAATTATTATATAATTTAATTTTGGCTCTAGTCGGGACACAAGTGAGTATTTGATTAACTACTCGTTCGTGGAATTAGACCTATAATAAAAATACAATATTTCTTTTTTAAAAAAATAGTGTAGGATGGGTTGCTATTATAAGTCAATCTTAAGAATACAATTCTGCAAATTATTACAAAAGCGCCTGCTTTGTTGTACAAGATTCAAAAATTACATGCTTGGATAATATAAGTAGATCTGGGAAGGCCTTTGTGTGATAAATAAAGTCTTGTTAGGATCTATAAGTGTCACAATAGCCGCAGGTCATGATTTTTTAATTACCTATAGTTTTTTGGTTTGACTAATATGTGCCCATAGACACACAATAATAATACTAATTTTAGAAATTATTTTAAAACTATTTCCTAAATTAGATTTAGTGAACCCTTTTAAAAATTCAAAATTAACAAATAATTAATGTCCACATTAACTTATATTAGAATTCATATTGTGTGCCTATGGGCACACAATATAAAATCCGATAGTTTTACTCATTTTTAAATCGGCGTTCTAAGCTGAGCTTCTGGGAGTTTTACAAGGCATAACAATTGCAAAAGAACTGCAAGTGACAAGAATGATTGTAGAAGTTGATGCAAGTGAGGTGGTGAAAGCAATTATGCAGGAAGAACAGCAGGTGAATAACTCAATGGCAATAATTAACAAAATTAGGAGCATGATTAGGGATCCTGGTTGGCAGGTTGTTGTCCATCATGTCAAGCGGAATGCTAATAATGCGGCAGACTGGCTTGCTAGAAAGAGTAAAGAGCTGGTGGGAGATTTTATTCTTTTTAATGATATTTCAGATAAATTACTCACTATATGTAAGACTGAGATGTTGAACCCTAGTATGTAATTTGCTACTTTATTATGAATAAAACGGGTATCTAGCCTTCCGTATTACAAAAAAAATATAAGATTGCAGGTACAAGAAAATCTATTTCCAGTCACTATAAATTTGTGCATGATGCAATTATTAGAGAATAGCTAGCTAGGTCTTATTTAAAGGAAGAGTTACATATCTAATACTCAAATTAAACAAAGTCTATCTTCAGAGCCGCTCAAGGGTCTCTACATAAGTCGAAATCCCATGAATATTCCAACAAAAATTTGTAGAATTTGTTAATGCAAGGCTCCGACGACCACCTTCCTCACAAAGGTCGTCTATAGGGAGTAATTGATGCCCGACATCATCACAAGAGATGACCCGATGAAGCTTGTCACTTGAGTCTTCAAAGAAGAGCCTTTCAACCCGAACACCACCAGTTTCCCCATCTCCATCTCCATCTCCATCTCCTCCCGAGGGAGTGTAAATCGAATCCACCCCAAGAAAAACCGAGAATCTACCACAGTAATCAGGTTTACTTTTAAAAACCCTGGTCCAGGAATCTTCGACGCCATATTCCATCATCATCCAAACATCAACCTCAGCCACAACGCGTTGCTCAAGGGGTCCTGGACACCTTCTAGTAGATAAGTAAATAAAAGCAAGATGATCATGCAACACGGAAACCGCACCCCTTGTGTGGACGTCCTCTTCTTGGTTCCTCCATGGCGCGCCTATTAATTTAAACGCTTCATCGGCAAAACTAAACGACAACACGTAATGGTATAATGTATGATCCGGTCCATACTCGCCCGTGGCTGACCAATGCCAACATCCTTCAAGGAAGCCTTGAGGGCAGGCCTCAAAAGACATTTTAATGTATTCGAGCCTTCTTGCTACCCTATGAAATGCCTTATTCCTCCTACCACCACGACGACGACCGCGTTTATAATCAACAATTTTCCTCCACTCGCCGCTCTGGAAGCTGTAGACTAAGGCGACAAAGGATGGATAACTCGACGAAAATGAGTTGCCATAATTGGCAAGGACAACAACTTTATAATCATCTCCACATCGAGCAAAGCCGATGTGGAGACGAGAGAGCTTTGGAGCAATTTTATCTAATCGAGAACGGATTCGATCCGGGAACGGATTAGTAAACTTGTAGCCATGCGTCGCGGGGTTGCACAGTGCTATTTTGCCTGGGGCAATGAAGTACTGGAGGCCGTATGGAGTGCTCGGATGGGAGGTCAAGCAGTAGATTCCGTTGCTCGTGGGCCCCAGAACACGATACTGGTTTGTCCATTGTTTGTTCATTGCATGAAATAGGAGAGGATGTTTCCCCGGGCTCAATCCCGGGACCATCTTCAACAAATCTTCCAACTGTATTGTATGGAGATCGAGATCGAGACGTCGATGGCAACCGTACAATTCAATGAAGCTACGGGAATGAAACTTAGACCGCCATGTCTTACAAACCGATTCAAACCTCGTAACGGATTTCGCGGGGAGGTGACGTAGAATCTCCTCTTGCAGTTCTTCTGGGAGAAAAATATTTCTTCTAGAACCTCTCCTTTTCCTTCTTTGCAATTCTTCTGGGAGAAGAATATTTCTTCTAGAACCTCTCCTTCTCCTTTTTCTAGAGCCAGATCCGTGGCTGGTATTTTCTTCCGCCATGGAAACCTAGAGTTTGTCAATTATGTGTTTTTGGTTCACGTAAGAAGCTAACATGATTGACGACTTGAAGTATATATAGAAATCTAATCAATTTAGGCTAAATCTTTAAATATCTTTCTATCTTTTAAAAAATCAATTAGGGTTATAATTAATAAAAGTATATTTAGAATATCCTTCTTTCCATATTAAACTCGCATATCTAAAATTCTATCCTCTTAATACAATACAAAAAGAAGTTTATATTGCGAAAGTTAGCTTATAGTTATCATGATGAATAAAAAGATATATTTTTCTTGCCAATATTCGAGTCACATGTTGATTCTAGGCTTCTAGCCAACTCATATTTAAAAAAATTAATTGTTATTCATATTATTTCAACTATTTTAAATAATTTTCTATTATTTTTCTTAATATCTATCTTTTTTCTCAACTATCTTAAAGAATATTTATATTAAAATGTTTCAATACTTTTTTAGATAACGTAAAAATAAAAATAATAAAAAATCTATAACTATATATTAAAGATGTACCTTTTCGAGCCACCAGAACGATTCTGGTCCCACCTCATATTTTAAAAACTAATTTTTATATCTGTTATTGTAACTTCTTTCTATTAAATTCTTTTTAAATTATATAAATTTATCTCTAACATCATAAAAATATCTATTCAGTATAACAATTTCTTTTGAAAAATTCCTTATACAAATATTTAAAATAAAAGATAAAATATTTTAAAATAAATATAAATTTTTTAGCATATATCTTTTGACGAATTTATTTATAGATATATATTGATTTTCTTTTATGATAAAAAAATAATGATAAATATTTATAATGTTTAAAATTAATAAAAAATAGATAAGAAAATATTTAATAGATATATTAAAATATTTTATTATCTATAAATTTACATACATGGAAATAACAAAATATGAATGATAAAATATTTAATCTTATCTAATCTTTACTTTATAGAACCAAAAAATGAGTTTGGTTCCATCTTAAATTAAATTAATTACATTTTAAATATTTTATATAATTAAATTATCTTTATATTTCATATATTAATATATCTTAATTTATTAAGTTAACTATTATTTTTTTAAATTCTTTTCCCTTCCATATTTGAATATATAAATTTTTTATTCATATTTTATCTTCTTTTTTTAATTACATACCTATGAAATATCATCAAGGAAAAAAAGAAATTTAATTATCTTATCTTAATAATATATCTTCATTCTCAGCATTAAATTTAACCATTTATATTGAATAAAAAAATCATATATTCTACTAGTTATAAAATTACTTATATTAAAGTTTATATTATATTTTTATCTATTAATATCCTATTATAACGTCTATAAAATAACGAATCATAGTCGTACATTATACGACGGGTACAATTAGTTAATTAGAAAAGTGAAAATGATATGACTAAAAACTAATTTTGTAAATATGAGGTTGGCCCAAAATTAACATGGTAGCTTGAAAACGTTCGAAGTTTTATTGATTGACAATTCCCCCATATATATGTATTGAAAGATTGCATAAATCATACGAGAATTGAAGTTTTATTTTTCTTGGGCCCTAGAACCACACTTTGGGCTCTAGATAAGGAATATTGGGCCCAGGCCCATGTGTCGTTTCAAGTTGTAACTAAGAATCTGAAGTTTATTTTTCTTAAATCCAGAAAATCAAGCGGAGGTTAAAAAAATTATTAAACGACACATATTACTTTTAGATTGGACCACATACCCCTTTTTTAAAAAAATAATCTTTCATTTTTGGATATGATAAATTTTTATCCATATTTTTAAAAAATGGGATAGAAAATCTTATTATTAAATAAATTTTTTTATTTTTGGATATAATAAATCGGAAGATCATATTATAATCCAATCATTTGTTACCTTATATGAAAATATCTTAATTAGTTATATGATAATTGTTTTATCTTTTTACGCAGATCATAACAAAAATATATATTTAAATATTTATATTATTAATAGTTGATATAAGAAAAATCCATACAAAATATGAGAATACATATTAGTTATAACTAGTTGTACCCGTCGTACCATGTACGACTACGATTCGATATTTTATAGAAATTATAAATAGAAAATTAATGTATAAAAATATAATATAAACTTTAATATAAGTAATTTATTGCTTGTAAAATGTATACTTTTTATAATCAAATATTATATTATTCATATTTTATTACTTTCTATGTACATAAATTTAGAGATTATCAAATATTTCAATATATCTATCAAATATTATATCACCTATTTTTATTATTTTTAAACATTATAATTATTTATCATTATTTTTATTATTATAAAAGAATATATATATACATATTCGTGAAAAGATATTATATTATAAGATAAAAGATATTTATACTTATTTTAAAATATTTTAAATTTATTATCTTTTATTTTAAACTTTTGTATAAGGAAGTTTTCAAAATATATTGTTATACTAAATAAATATTTATTTGATGTTAAAGAGAGATTTAAATAGTTAGAGAAGAATTTAATAGAAAAAAGTTAAAATATTAGAAATAAAAATAATTTTATAAATATAAGGTGGGGTCAGAATCATTCTGGTGACTAAAAAGGAACCGCTTTAATATATATTTATAGATATGCAAAGAGGCGTGATTAGTGCACCACACAAAAGTTTATTATATAAAAAAATGTGACACCACTACCAAAGGGATAATAAGCTGCTCACTAACCTCACTTGGTGAAGACCCTGCTTGAGCAGGGTCACAAAGTTCGTGGCACCGTTCGAGATCCCGGTATGTTTAATCTCATCAACTTTTATCATCTTTTGATTCAAGATTAGCTCCAAATTTCTTAGTATCATATGAATTATGTTATTTGGAATTTCGTTTTGTGTATGAATCTCGTTTTCTGGTGTAAAATTATGAAAATGATATATTTTTTTGTGTCCATGTCGTTTTTTCTATTTCCGTGCTCATGTAACATAGCTGATGAATTGATGATTGATTTTGTTGTTGGATCAATATGACTAGAGAATGTGGGATTTTTATGGAAATTGGAAGGTGCAAACCAGAGGCTAATTAATATTCAAGTAAGTAGTAAGTAGTAACCCTTATCATATAATCTTCGATATACAATAATTATGATCTTTATCGCACATATTGCAATTAGTTTGATTTGTTTATTTGCCTTTTTTTTGGGTCGAAAAGACGGGCAAGTCCGGGAAATCAATTAAGATAAAACAACGGGGCGGGAGAAGATCTTGCCCCTAGCATCGTCATACAATAGAGGCTCAAGGCCAGCAGGAATATCGGAATTGTCATGAAGACCTAAAGGAAACGAAAACGCAAGTTTGGCAAGGGAGTCGGCGATACTATTCGCTTCCCTGAAGACATGGGTCAGACGGACATTCCAATCACGTCTGAGGAAGCCTTGGCACTGGTTAGCCAGGCTGGAAAGGGGGTGGCTCGGGCTTAACGATTTCATCAATAAGGAGGTCACAAGGAGGGAGTCGGATTCAAGCCAAATATTCCGAAAGCACTTATCCCATGCAAACTTGAGGCCATTGAGTAAACCCCTTAGCTCGGCCATAGGAATCGTGCACCTCCCAACCTTGTGGACGAAGCCACCAATCCACGAGCCCTCCGAGTCCCTAAAGACCCCCGCCGAAGTAGCATCATCATCACTATTAACCGAACCGTCGGTGTTGATTTTAATCCAAGACGTGGGGGGTTTCTCCCAAGAGACCAACTTCACTGAATGCTGCAGCCCGGAACTTCCCATCTTGTGCGTCCTCCAAGCATCCTCATACTCTTTGGCCCTCGCGCAAATAAAGCCCGCCGTGCCATCAGTGCTCCTCGGGTTCCCGAAAACGACCTCGTTCTGCCATTTCCAAATCCACCATAACGTTGTAGAGAAGATAGCCGGCCAGCCAACACCATTGAAAGTGCACCAACTAGCCATAATGTTCTCCCTAATCCAACCTGCAAAGGGTGAACGAGCAAAATTAGAAAGCTCAACGGGGACCCCCAAATTAGCCCACATACCTGCAACTTTCGGACACTCGCGGAAAAGGTGGATAAGTGTCTCCGGGGCATCACCACAAATCGGGCAAAGATCCAAAGTAGTCAAGTGACGTCTCATTCTTTCATGGTTGGTCAGAATACACCCCCGCAAAGCCATCCAAATGAAACTTCGAATACGTTCTTGGACTCGAAGCTTCCAGATGGTGTTGAAGATGATCTCATCATTTCCGTGCACCTTTCCAGCCCCAGTGAGGAGCTTCATTGCCGACGAAATGGAGTAATTTCCATCGTTCGTCTCCAACCAGCTTAGGGCGTCGGGTCTTCCATCCCCTGGGTCAATCGCAACAGCGGCAAGTTTATTTGCCTTTAATTTGCTACACAAGCACTGAAATGTGAAATGAGAAACAGAAATGACACATAGATATTAAAAATGTACCATTTCCATAATTTTACACTAAGTGACGAGTTTCTTTCTGAGGCAAGAAACACTATCCTATTAGATTTTCAGAAAACATAATTGTTTTGTGTTAAGTAAATATTCTATTTCTACCAAAAAAAAGTAAATATTCTATCATGTATTGTGTTAGGAGGTGTGTGGGCGCTTTTTCTTTTGGGCATTGCTTTATTCTTAGGTCTAACGAAACATTCCCTCGACTTATCTGAAGTATGAGTACAATACAACTTGCCTCACCAAACTCAACTTGAAAATAAAAATCACATCAATTTAACGAGATTCTAAAGCTTTGAAGGAAAAGTTGGTAGAAATAATTGAAACATTATTAAGTGAAGATCGTTTAATTTTGGTAACTATTCTGGATTTGAAATAATCAAACTATACTTACTAGAAAAACTATTGAGAATCTATATTTTTGTAACAATAAAAGAATCTACGTGTCTTATACGCAATATAAATTGGATGTTCATAGATAAAAATCTCCCACTAACCCTAACCCTAATAGACAATTAATTTAACACCACATTTTCCCCTTCTCTTGTAGTGTCAATTCAATATCATGTACTCAAAACAATCATGAAAGCAAAACAAGAGCCATCAAATCCAAGAAAGAAGCAAAGCAAAACACAAGAAATCAACACCAATCACATCGCCGAAGAGTTGTTAGAACATATACTAATCCAACTCCCAATCAAATCTCTCCTTAGATTCAAATCCGTTTACAAAAATCATTCATCGACATCCACCGTCGATTTCACTCCGACGAGCACTTCCGTCAGCTCCTCCTTTCTCCGACGTCGACTTCCGAGCCCATCAAGTCACCCGATGGTTCCATCGAGGTGGTCCCCGGACCGTTGGATGATCTTGCATTGCCACCCGAGATGATGCGATTCGACGATGATAACGATTGTTACCTAAAAGAGGAGCGTGGCTCGCAGCTAGGGCCGTTGAGCAACGGAATCTACTGTTTGATCGTTAACCGTCGCAATAAGTTTGGCCAGTTCTTGGTTTCGAGTATGAAGACCGCGGTTTGCAATCCCGCTACAAGAGAGTTCAAGATCATGAGCTCGTTCCCCATGCATTCAAGATCGTTGCTTTGTGAACTAGCTCAAAGGCCCTCTTGAGTCCACTATGGTTTTGGTAGCGTACCCAAAAAGTCGTCTTCTGTGCTCGATTATAAGATTGTCATTGTTATAAATTGGGGCAATCGATATGTCATTGATTATAAGATTGTCATTGTTATAAATTGGGGCAATCCATATGTCATTTTTTAGCTTCGTATATAGTATGCAATGCGGTACGTGAAAGAAAGTTGTTGATTTTGAACACAGTAAGAGATTGTAGCAACAGAAAGGAACCGCGTGGATTAGCCTTAGATGGAAATGTGTGTTATCCTGAGATTGCGCAAGATTTAGAGTTGTATCCGCAAAGGTTTGTCACTGAATCGCATATTCCTGTGTAATCGCTAACAGCTAATCTCGAGATTTGATGGATTAACCGCTCGGAGTGTAAATGAGTCTGATGAAGGAGACGATCGTATGATTGTTAAGTTGTTACTATGTTTTTTGAAGATGATAATAACCAATTGGTCTCATGTGATGATGAGCTTGGATTTAAAGAACAAAATAGTTATAACATTTCATCTTCTATTTGTTGGAATAGTCTTGTAATTTACACATATGTGACACTTGATTCTCTCTAAACAAGCCATCAACACGAGCTAATTAAATTTTGCTTATTTAACTGCGTATTTTTTATTGTTCTCAATCTACCAAGTTTCTACGTATTTTGTATGATTGTAAAACTATGGGATAATCAGTGCTTGCATTCTATTTGTATGAACTTTGATCAATGTGGTATGTGATGAGTTTCTATGGAGCTTTAATTTATATTATAAACTATTATGGACGCAACCTAATGTGTGCCTAGTTCTCTCTCAAAATAAAATAAAATTGTGTGCCTAGTTTTAGAAACCAAAACTTCCAATAAATATTACTGTTATTTGAAACCTGGCACAATAAGTTATATATTTGTACAATCAAAACTATTACTGCACTAGATTGTAATGTACAAGTTGATTTCATTATAAACTTTGATAAACCATTTGTCCTATCTTCTAGCACTAACAGACTAAAGAAGGGTTAACTCTTACTATGCCTAAACTTATTTCCTCTTAATTTTGAGCTATCTTATCCTTGTTTATTGAAAAATCAAACTGTAAATTGTTCTCATAAAAGCACATGCACATATGGAGTAGCAACATGAGTCATGGCTTTTGTATTCATTCAGCATATGCATAACCTAATGTCATATGGGGATGACTCTAAGAGAAATATAAGAGAATTCACAAGGACCTAATTTGGTAGAACAGAATTTCAAACACAAGTACACACACCAGTAGTTTCCTGAGGAAGAGTTATCCATTATTGGAAATACACAAGAAAGCTATAGCACAATACTTTTTCCAAAGGTTTTTTGTCATTAGGTGGACCTGCAGATCTGTTGCAAACGAAACACCTTCCCTATCCCAACCTGAAACCATATAAGATAACATAGAGTTACCAAATATTTACCATGTGTAGAAGAAGAAAATAACTCATGCATCAAAACATCAGCATGCATTCATTAACATTCTCAACATAGCAAAATCCTACCTTTTCAGCATCTCAATGGGCACGGCGAAACTCCCTACGCGCAGCCGCTGCGCTACGGTAGGAAATTTTCTTGATACGCTGTGCATCGTCAACTAAAACTTCTAACTCAGCGTCACTAAGTACATCAACTTGCATGAGAGCCAAACCAGCGGCTACATCATTGTTACCATCCTGAATGGCTTGGTTACCGACCAAGCCATTCCCACCAGCTGACAAACATCGCTGGCCAGAGCGTATAGCCTGGTGTCCAGCACTAACTGTGAAATGGGATATCTGGAACAGGTAATAGCAAACAGTTCTGAATACAGCTATGAATAAGACTTGAAATAGTAATAGATTTATGAACAAGACACAATTGAAGATGAAAACTATATCTACACTTAAAATTGAAATAGGAAACAGCTTTGAATACAGACTAAGCTGAACGTAACACAGCAATACAGCATAAAAAGCATGAGTCAATTAAAAATATCATTCTATTTAATTGATATTTGTGATGATTTGGCATTATGGTTACGAGTCCCTAAACTATGAGCCTTAGTGTTGATTCTACTGTCCTTTGTAGATGGAAGCCCGGTACAATAACCAGAGGTACAGCTAAGTAAAGATGGTTTTAAAAAGGTATAAAACGTCATCAAGAAAGAGCAATTCAAGACATAGATTCAGTTTCTTGTTCAATCTTGAATTTATATGAACTAATGAGCATCCATGTTGTTAAATGAAAGATAAAAACCATAAATCAGTGCAAAACTACTTTAATTCTGCAAGGGAACCTAATTAACAAATTCTTCAACAATAATCATAGAGAATCGCAGATCATTTGCAAAACAAGTACACCTATGGAAACCTAATCAACTATTTAAACGGCAATATTCAATCACTTCATTTCACAAATCGGACGAGAACAAACAAGTTCTACCACAGTAATCAATCACTTCATCACAGATCATAGAGGGAGACTTACGTTTTCAAGAGCGTCCGCGCATAGGCCCAGATCTTTTAAGAGCGTCCGCGCCTAGGCCGAAATCTCCTGCTAAGCCCAGCCCCGGCCCATATTACCGGCCCAGCCCATATTACCATACCGTACCTGAAAGAAAAAAATGAGAGTGTTGGTGAAAAAGACTGTGAATATATGTTTCTATTAATTGTAAAAAAAAAGCACCTAAAAATTAGAAGAAAAAAATTAGACAAACAAAAATTAATTGGATGTGATTGAAAAAAAATTAAGAATAAGAGATTTGGCAAAAGAAAAACCTAGACAAAGATAAATAATTGGATGCTATTGAAAACAAATTAAAAACCATAAGATTTGGCAAAGAGAAAACCCTAAAACAAATAAAAAAAATCAGATAACTAGAAAAAAATTGGATACAATTGAAAACAAATAATGGCAAAAGAACCTACTTTGAAAGTACAATCATGGTTATTCCCATAGGCGAAAGAATTGTTATTCCCATCGGCCGACCTTGTTAGAGGTTTGACCTTGTTAGAGGTTTTTTGAACAGCTTTAGGGATCTTGGTTGAAATAAGACCTTGGTTTTTTTAAGACTTTGGGGACGAAAACGTTTGGGTGATTGGGTGCACGTGAATTTTGTGGTGGTATATAAGAGTGTATATATAGTGGTGGTAGGATTAGGGTTCATCTTTGCACATTGGACCGGCCCATGCCAATTATAAACATTATTGGCCCATTTAAATTACCTCTAGTATAATAGGATATATTACAGAAAATCATCTGACCCGACCCGTCCGAAATTTTTTAGGTTTAAACCTGACCCGAAAATCAATTGATCAAGAGTAAATCGAACACGGTGGACCTGGAAAAAACGGGATCGGGTCACCAATATTTTATTATGAATTTTGTATAAAATTATTATTTTATTATTATTATATAATATTTATATGATATAATTTTAATTATTTTAATAAAAATAAAGATAAAGGTTAACAAAATTGATGATCATGACCCGTTGGATCAA
The DNA here is from genome assembly GCA_964016875.1 of Fallopia convolvulus. Classification (NCBI taxonomy): domain Eukaryota; kingdom Viridiplantae; phylum Streptophyta; class Magnoliopsida; order Caryophyllales; family Polygonaceae; genus Fallopia; species Fallopia convolvulus. The sequence goes on from OZ024720.1 coordinate 70,866,120, forward strand.
CCCGAACCCGTACCAAACCTGTAACAACCCGGTCCATATGAACCCGAAAATTTTATGACCCGTGACCCGTTTTGACCCGAACCCACCACCCGACCCACTAGTTACCCGTGAAATGTTCTACCCGTCACCCAAGCCACCCGTCACACATTGGTTATATGGGTGACCCGTTCACCCGTGTTACCGTTGTATTTTATATCTATAAATAAATTGTTATAGATAAACTAAAATAAATATCTATAATCCATACATAAACAAAAACAAATCTATAAGTAATAAATATCAAAATGGAGTCAAAGATGGGTTACAAATGCGCTTATTTATCAAATGTCTGAAATGATTTATATGAGTGACTTTAAAAGCCTATACATATTATAAATTATGGGCCTAGACGGGTTATATGGGTGGTTTAGATGAGACGGGCGATGGATCAGTTGATGGGCCGGGTTATTGGTTGACAAAATACCACCCTTACCTGACCAGTAACCCTTTTCGCATGTCACCCGCTTTAATTGGGTTTTCACCTGTTTATTTCAGGCGGTTTAAACGGGTGAGTCGGTCACCGTGGGTAATTGACAGTCCTAATAATGAGTAATGATGGTTTCGTTTGCCAAATACCATCGGTTCCCATTTTAAATCTATTTCATCTCACAAGCAAGGGATTCAGGTCGCAGATTGGCTCTCGAGGTTTAGTGTCTCTTGTATGGGGACTTTTATTCTGATTGAGAAATCCCCGGAAGGGGTTAATGCTATTTTAGAGATTGATAAGACTATGAGCTATTTTAGGGATTTTTTAAACATTTTATTCAAAAATTCCTATAATCAACATATTTTATTTTGCGTGTGTAATTAATTGAATGGGTTATTTGAAGGTAAAGTTGGAGATTTTTGAATAAAATATTTAAAAAGACAAATAGAATTAGACAAATAAAAGAGGATATTAAATAAAATGGGTTATAAGTTATAACCACCCATTTGATTATAAAAAAAAAATTAAATTTCATCTCAACGAATTTTCTATTTTAAAAAATACTAATAGGACCGAAGCACTTATTCCTGCAAACTTGACCCATCACAGTATTTGAAAAGACAAATCACACAAATATCATTTTTATAGGTAAACTTAAAAGCATAGCCTATCTTAACACAATCCTCTAAGGCTGAATACATCAACAGACCCCTATATTTATACTTTTTTTCCTATTGGACCCTTGTACTATTAAATGTTCAAATAAACACCTAAACTTAATCAAATTTGTGTGTTTAAACACAATCCTTTGAATTGAAATTCACGCGCGCTGACGTGGCATTAACTTGTGTCATTTAAGTGCCATGTAATTGCCAACTAGGTAATTTTAATAAATTTTAATTAAAAAATTGTAAATATTTTTTCTTTTTGTTTTTAGACTTCTTGCACTTTTTCTCTAACTGATGAAGAGAAGGACATAACGACTCAAGTTCTTCATCGTCGGCATATATTTTCATCCTCGTCAAAGTTCAAACCGATGGTGAATCAGATCTGGACGGAACGACAAGTTCAAACCGGCGGTGAATCAGATCTGGACGGAACGACAAGTTCAAACCGACGATGAATCAGATCTGGGCGGTGAACTCAGCCAGATCTGGACGGTGGCGATGGTGAGCAATCAGATCTCGACCTTTGTCCTCCTTCAATAGAGAACGACAAGTTCAAACCGGCGGTGAACTAGACCAGATCTAGGGGACTAGATCCCGCCCTTCCTCCTCCCCTGACATTCAGCCCCCGCCTCTCCTCCTCCTTTTGAGAATAACAAGTTCAAACCAACAGTGAAGAAGACTATCAACCCCGATCGAAGGTTCGTAAGACTAACCGTGTGCTTCTTGATCCGTCGTCGATGAAGAATTCGAATTCATTCTCTGAATCCTCTATGGTTCCTTGTTTATCAGTTGAATGAAGATCTGTCCTGGTTGAATGAAGATCTCGCCGCCGTCGTGATCCGTCCTGACTCTCTCTGATTCCTTCCATTCTTCTTAGGATGGATTATTCACCGCTTGTTTGAACTTGTCGTTCTCTATTGAAGGAGAAGAAATCCAGATCTAAATCTGGAGCATTTGAGAAAAAGGAAAGGAGAAAAAAAGAGAAAAAAGAAAAGAAATACAATAAGATAAATTTGTTATATTTTTACATTATTAAAAGTAAAAAAGGAAAAAGAAAATTAAAAAAGAAAATACATGTCACCTATTCGATATTATTAACTCGCTAAAGTGGTCGATTGGCTTTCACGCGTACCGCCAAGTCAGCGTGAAGTGTTCGATTGAACAAATTCGCATAAGTTAAAGTGTTTTTGAACATTTCATAGTAAAGGGGTCTAATAGGAAAAAAAGTGTAAGTATAGGGGTCTGTTGATGTATTCTGCCAATAAACATTTGGAAAATTGCCATCTAATGCTGATGAAATTAATTCTAAGTTTTAGTAATTTGAAAAGAGAATAATATATATATATATATATATATATATATATATCGTTACAAATTAACATATGAGCAAAAACCTTAAATTATAAATGAATTTTGATTAGAAAAGAAATGTGATATGTTATTGCTATGCAAATATGTGCAAAAATTGTGACAATTGCTATACAAATATATAATTCAACCAACATTTTGAAAAGATTACATGCAAACATTCACAAAGCACAATAGTGTACACCAACTTGAAGAAACTCCATAGCATTCAATGCTACATAGCTCGCTTGGTAAATTTAAAACCAACAAGATAAAGAGAGAAAAAGGTAATCACATATTCACAAACTTATATAATATGTAGAGATTAAACTAATATAAGAATTACATATTGGAAAAAGATAGTCACAAGGTATAACACAAACCATGTTTTAATTTTAATAATGACAAACTTTGATGATATAATATATTTTTCCGTGTTAGCATTTCAGAAAAACATGTACATCGTCAAGAGTGAAGAAATATTGTAAGGAACAATGGAGAGAATGCGTGACGATTTGGAAAGTGTATCTCGAAGATACACAATTTTCTATTTATGGCAGGTTACCAGATCTCTTACGAACGATCTTCTATGAAGATTTGACAGCGTTGTTCGATTGTTTGTGAGAAGATCATGGAAGAGATGAGATCAAATAAGGACGGCCTTATCTAGGAAATCCGAAATCAATCGGTTATGGAAAGAATCGATTTGGTTAAGGATCAGAATAATCGTTTATCTACTTACCCCTATTTTAGTGGGATTTGTCGAGTGCAATATCAGCACAATTAGGCAAGAATTGTGATTGAGATCAGACTTGGTAATATCGTATAAAAGACTAGGTTTAGCTAGGGTTTAAGTGTGGTTGACGATGAATGTGAAGAGAGAGCTTTTCAAGTGTTCGAGTTCGTGTAGGTTTTTCCGGTGAAGAATCTACATTGGTGTGAGTACTCAGGTCGGCAGTTCACTTTTGTTTAGGATTACGTTTAGGGTAGAAGAAGTCTAGTTGGTTGAACTTTGGTGGGTGCCTTAGTTACCAGGGAACTTGACTTGCCTTGTAGTCCTTGAAGTTTAATATAAATTGTTAGGGAAATTCCTTTTGGTGCCCCTAAGGTTTTGTCTTTTCCTTTTGGTGCCCAAGAAAAAACTTATTCCTCTTGGTACCCCTGAGGTTTTGGCTTTTCCCGTTGACGCCCCTCTCCGGTTCAAATTAGCCAATTTCAAACTTATCATTATGTTCATCACCCTTAAATTAGTAGGATTTAACTATTAAAACATCAAAATTCATAACCAAACTACATCAATTTGAATTTTTAAACAATTTTGTAAACAACCCCTTAAAATAGAGGATTGTTTAAAAATTCAAATTGATGTAGTTTGGTTATGAATTTAAGTGTTTTAAGAGTTGAATCCTACTAATTTAAGGGTGTTGAACATAATGGTAAGCTTGAAATTAGCTAATTTGAACCGGAGAGGGGCGTCAACGAGAAAAGCCAAAACCTCAGGGGTACCAAGAGGAATGAGTTTTTTTCTTGGGCACTAAAAGGAAAAGGCAAAACCTTCAGGGGTAGAGGTTTTTCTTTCTATGACTTGTTGATCGGCGGTCCGAATCCTCTGTCCCCAACTTGTGTCCCCTTTGTAATTCCTTTGTATTTGTTAATCAAGTGTACTAAAATTCAATTCTTTTTTAATTTTTATTTAGAAAATCTACACTCATCAAGGAAGTTGTGTATTCATAAATACAAAGGGGACACAAGATGGGACATAAGGTTGGGGACAGAGAATCTCATCCGGTTGATCGAGCAGAAAATTTTCCTCCCTAAATATCGTGTTCTTATTTATGTTTATTTCCGTTGCACAGGAAACATTACTAGTTCTCTACTTTGTTACTAACACAGTACGATCCAACATAGATGTATAGTAACAACTAGTTGCATAAAAAGGAAAGAAAATAAAAAAAAATTAAGTGAATTCTTAAATAAACAAAAAAAAATCTTTTCAAACAACGTATTCTTATGGCCTATATGTCTTTGAAAAATAAGGAGTAGTCCAAAATATACAAAAAATTCTATTAAGATTTCTAATAGTTTAGGTGGACTTAAAATGGTGTTGAAGTGTTTGTTTATTAGGCCATTATAGTTAGGTTTCAAATGAGATTTTTGCATAATTTTTATTTGTTTATTATCATGGTTGTCATGCTTTAATTGCTACTGTATTGTTTTGCCTTCAATTGAGATCCTTTTATATATTTCAAGCGTTTGCAAAATAAAAGATGTGTTAGCTTGCATTTGATGGAGCTATTTTTTTTTGATATTGAAGTTAGCTAGAAGAAATATTCGCACATATACTTCTTTTTAGATGATAAAGGTAGCTTGAAATCATATAATTTTTGGGTTAATTATAGGTTTGATTCCTAACCTTTCGTAATCGTTCTATTTTAGTCCCTAACTTTATAGATGTTCATTGAGCCCTTAAGTGAAACACCAAATCGAGCCCTCCGAGCCTGTGCATGAAGTAACCAATCGAAGGACTCGAGCTTATTGCGCCCCCAGCCCTAGCCCTAGCATAGTCCAGGGTGCTAGACTAGCAACTTCTCCAGTCATCTTCTTCCCCAAATTGATGAACCTTAGTTTCCCATTTAGAAAAACCAATTGAAAGAATATAACTTACAAAAGACACGTACATAAGCATAGAAATGCCACGCCATGATTTAAATACAAGTATGGTTAAAATTGCTAACTCAATGATCAATTAATAAACAGTTTGGAAAAGATTAAGGACTAAGTTGAGCGTTTATAAGATTAGGGATTAACATAGAACGAGTAGAAAAGGTTGGTGATCAAACTCATAATTAACATGTCATATAACCATTGCAACTTATAAATTACATCCAGTTGTAATTCATATTTTAATAACAATCATGTGCACTCATGAGGGGAGCTGAGTAATTTAGGGGTTTAGGATTACAACTTGAAGTCAGAGAGGGTCAACTAAACATTACTTCATTCGTTTCTCAAAAGTGTCATTTTAGTCCATTATACAAAGGAATGAGTTTTTTTACCCAAATTACCCCTACATTTGGAAAAATGTGTACGCTTAACCCCTCATAGAAAATTGTTTATAATAATTATTACTCCTATAAAGTAAGGATAAATTTGGAAAAAGGTGAAAAAATATTAAAAGGACATGTTTTATGAAAAATGAAAAATGGGCTAAAAAGACATGTTTTAAGAAACAGATGGATTATTTATTAAGCTCGTTGTAATAACCTCACATAAATTAAACAACATAATGGACAACTAAACACTCAACAAAAACGCAGCAATGATGAATCTAAATTAACCTTTCTTTTGGAGCCTTTGATCGACTTTTTGGAATCTCTGAGGGGACTTCCTCCATGATAATGCGTGTTGTTGCTTCAATGCAATGGAGCTTTGATTAGGCATGCATCTCTAATCACCTTGGCTTCCAAGCCAATCACATTCACTGTTAGGTGGACAAGGCATCCCTGTCTCGATGTAACAAACAATGCCATTTTTGAACTCCGATAGCTATTTTGGAAACACATGTTGCTAATTTTGAAAATAATAATTGCCTGGTTGACCCTCATCACCAATATGTTTGAAAGAGAAAGAGAGTTGAGGGAGGGTGATGGGCTAGGAAAACGTCCCTAAAGAGTTGTTAATTGTAAAAGGCTTAATCACCAAATCAAAACCACCCTTATAATGAGCTATATTGTTACAAATCATCCGTTTAATTTGAAATTATCGAATGACTCATAATGTTACTGTTATTGCATCAATGTCGCAAGGGCCTCTTAGATTGATCTAGGTTATTCGAAAAGGTGTCGATTAATTTAATATTTTGATCATTTTAGCAATGTCAAATAATGTATCAAGATAATTATGTACATCATATACCTCAGAAAACATTGGAAACACCTCAGTTTTCTCTTCCTCAAAGCCTCAAATTTTTTCTTCTCAGACACCTTAGTACTTCTTTCCTCTTTCTTTCCTCCTCCTTTCTCCAATGGCAGATGCGGATATCATCCACGATGTCTTGGAGCAGTTCCATCAGCTATGTCAGCTGCCCAGAAACAATGTCTACACTGCTTACCGTGCGATACTAGAGGATAGAGAAGAGGAGATCATAGAGATCATGGATCGCGCCCGAACCTGGGTTCACATTCCCGACGTTGAGATTGGAGATGAGTATAGGTAAGTACCATAAACCTTAACTCTTAACCCAAACAACTTTAGCTAGCTTATATATAACCCGTACGTATTTGGATAATATGTTGTTGTACTTTTTACAAATGCAGTGTTCAAACTTAACTAGTTTTTTTTATGCACAATAATACTTATTTTAATTTATTTATTTTACTTAACCACCAACTATGTTGAATTTTACAAAAAAACACCCTTTATCCATTTTGGTTATCATTTTACCCAGGGCATCTGTTGAGGTTTTTCCATCCAAATATCCAAATATCCAATTGTTATAAAAAAAAAAAGAGGAAGGAGTATTGTTACAAACCATCCATTAATTTGAAATTATTGAATGACTCATAATGTTACAGTTATTGCATCAATGTCGCAAGGGCCTCTTAGATTGATCTAGGGAATTCGAAAAGGTGTCGATTAATTTAATGTTTTGATCATTTTAGCAATGTCAAACAATGTATCAAGATAATTATGTACATCATATACCTCAAACAAAAAAAATATTGTTTGTAAATATAAGATGGCGAAATGCTCTCTCCATAGGACTAGAAGGAAAAAATCAGCAACTTATGAAGTGGAGGAAGGAATTCAGCAGCAAAGACGAGGAAGGAATCCATTAGTAGCAAAAAACCGGAGTCATCCAGAGAAGAGGAATGAATCCAGCAACAGCAAAAAACCGAAGTCATCCAGAGAAGAGGAATGAATCCAACAACAACAATAAACGGTGTCAGCTAGAGAGGAGGAAGGAATCACGCAGCAGTAAAAGTGTAAAACATGCCAGTTATTGTCTTCAACAAACACGTCTCATAATAACACAATTATAATACAAATGTAATAAAAACAACAATTTGCAACTAAAAATGAAATTGTGCATCGGAGGAACCCGATAAGGGTGGTTTGGAGGGTGATGAACGAGCACGGAGAGTGCGTCCTTCGCTACGAGGGTCTGTTTATCATGGAGCAGTGGCAAATTATGCATACAACAAGGCTACCAATGTTTTGAGTATGCTCTTGTACAAGAAAGAGGAAGAGGATGAGGAGGAAGAAGAAGGGGAGGGGGAGGAGGAAGGGCATGTTTGTATTTATTTATGCATTATGTTTATCTTTAGCTTGAAACTTATCTCCTATGCTTGTCTTTAGCTTTGAAACTTATCTCCTGTTGTGTACTTGGTGGCACTTGAATGAATGAATTTCAATAGTTGAGTATGAAATACAACAGTCTAAACCCTCTACATCTGCAACTTTAAAATACCATACCCATAGATGCAACTCAACATGACGCTATCTGATCCAAACCTAACAATGGACTACTCCAAGACAGAATTAGTTGAGATTATCATTGAAATTTGTAAAGGGTTCAAGAAGAGTTTGCTTCACTCACTCTTCTACTGTACTATTCCTTAATTGGTGCTTTCTGATTGAGTTATAACTAGTGCAGAAATATAATATTGGAAGCCTTAGATTATTTAGCATCAAACAAGGTTGAAGGTTCCACAACAAAGTAGAAATATAATCAATGATCAACAACAAAGAAGTCCAAAACCACAACAGAAGTACTTGTATCATGATGTGCTTCACGCCTAAAATAGTATGCTTCAATTTTGTACATCATCCTAAATTCCTAATTCAAAGAAGCCACCAGACATTATCATCTACAAATACTGCAAGGAAAGAGGCAAAGAGCCATAGACAACCCGAAAGAGTTACAAGTAGTACCATCTACTACTAGAAATGGGAAGATCACAAACCACATGCCATGGAATCGCAAAGCTTGATGTAATACAAAAAAAATCCAACAATGCACTAGAGAAATTAATCCAAAAGAAATCTCACATATTAGTCAGTCAATATCGAGTCCATGGACGAAAGCTTCTACTTGAGCAACTTCATTTCTCCAGCAAAATCAACGGCTTCTGCTCGACACAACCGCATTTTTGGAATCGAAAATACTAAATTCGCTCTGTTCTACCCCTTGAAATACAGACTCAAGTACTTGTGTGCTTGTTGAAACCTCAATCGTGACCTCTGTTGGGCCCTAAAATATCAAGCTAAGTTCCGAGGTGGGGCCACGAAGTAATGAAGAGATCAGAATGAATTAAAGACATTATTCACCATTAATGAAGCATTGAATTGCCTAGAGGAGATCAAGGAGTATAAAAGAGCTATTGAAATGCATTAATTATATGGCGAAAATCACGGACGCCTTTAATGTCGTAACGCGTCGACGACTTAGCAGAAGTGGTAACTGGTCAAACTAGTCATTGGAAGACATTAATAACAAGGCAAGATTCTCGGGATTGATCCTCATAAATGACCAAGAGGTGAGCCTATAAAAGGGGAGGAAGATCATTAATGAAAGAGGACTCTCGGACTCCCTCTCATTCTCTCTCCCTACGACAAAGCAATCGACACATAATTGTATTTTTATTCTTCGATTATTCATCCAAGATCTCAAAAGTTATTTTACTCTTCATCTTCTCTCTGGTGTGCCCCTGAATTGTTCTTCTACATTTGAATAGAATCATAGTGAAGTTTACCCTCGTTATTCTATATTTTTGCCTATTTATTTCGATATCTATTATTTTACCAATTAACGTGTCTACGACTTATCATTGGTATCCAGAATCATAAGGAGTAACTCGCAGCAGTACAATTTCAATCTTATTTCACTATTTTGAATTCATATCTCTTTCTCTACTTGTTTACTAGTTCATTTGCTATTTCTCTTCGTGAATCTCTTATTATTTGCGAATTAACATGTTTAAACTGATTTTTTACTAGAGTTCCCTCATTATAGCAGATAACGCGTTTACGTGGTAAATCTGCCCAAAACAACCTCTCATGGTAAGTAATTGCCGATCGCCAGCCACTCTTGTTTAGGGATTGCAAACATCTTCGAAGCAAAATTCCGACCCTGCAATCGGAGGTCCAAATCCTTTCTCATTCTTCGCATCTCGGCCTTGTGGTGCGGCAGATTCGCCTGCTCTCGCTCCAATCGCTCAATTTCCTCTATGAAGAGGTCCGCCATGAGCTAGCTCTTCGCTGCAAACAACGTTACTATGTCAAAACGGATGCCAGATTGAGGTTGAGAAATGAAGAAAGAAGCGAAATTTCGCCTACTAATCCTATTATTTCCCAAATTTCGCGTGGCAACCCTCTTTTTTTAAAAAAATTTCTCAGCGTGGCCAAATCTTTGCTCAAGGAGAAAGAGAACGTTAAAAGTAGTGGGGTTAAAAAGGTAAATTTACGCCTTTTTGGTAGGATCTCCTCCTCTCTTATCCTTAGGATTTGATTTGATTTAGGAGGGTTCAATTTAATTTTTCTTTGATTCTAAAATTTATAAAAATTGTGAAAAATCAAACTTTATAAAAATTGTAAAAAATCAAAATTTATTTGATTCTAAAAATAAAAAACTATCGAATGTGAGCATAATTTAATTTTTTTTATGTATTATTATATTAAAATAAATATATTCATAGTTAATCCGAGTCGTAGTCGTGTTTGACACGACAGGTATAACTAGTACTTCTCCTATTTTTATATTTATATATATATATCTCTTTACCTTAATAAAATCATCAGCTTAACAATATTCTCTGTATATATAAGCATCTTAATTATCATTAACTTTTGGTAGAGAACTTACACTAAATTTAAGTATTAGAATTTTAATTATCTAATTAAAATTCCTTTTTTAACTAATATTTTTCTTCTTATTTTTACTCTCCTATAAACTCACACGTAGCTTTGTTGTAGACCTCTAAATCTTATATTATCTTTTCAATCGCCGCCGGACGTCGGGCCGTCGGCCACCGCCTCTCCTCCACCAGACGTTACGCAGCGGCCCACGTCTTCAAGTGCAAGTAAGTTAATTTGTAGGTTTATCTTAATTATCGTTATCTTTTCAATTGAATTTGTATGTAGAATTAATTAGGTCTTTTGATTGAGGTTAATTTGTAGGTTTAGGAGAAATCGTTGGTTTCAATTACAAGTTTATCTTCCACTTTTGCAATCAGTTTGATCGAGCAAGTATAATTTCATGGCATCTCTTCGTATAGGTAATCCTCCATCTTCCTTTCATATTATTAATTAATTACTTCCAAAACAATGGTTTCAATTTCTAACCATGTTAGAATTGAGATACTTTTATTATCTAAAGTTGGTGTTTTTTTAGGGTTTTAATTAATTGTTTTGGATGATTCTCCTTCGCCTATTTCTTCTTTAATTGTTGATGATGTAAGGGGTTTGGCTACTTCTCGGATGATTTCCAATAAGCCTCTTTTTCTTTTCAATTTAGGGCATCGCCTCTTTCTGATCAAAAAAATAATAATTGTTTTGGTATATAGGCTAGAAAATAAGAAATGTTTTTTTTTCTTTCACCTAGGAGGTTATCTAGGTGGTAATTCGAGAAAAAGAAGAGATGACGGTAGAAAAAGACAAGGGTGTGAGCAACTTGGGACTGACTTTAAATGGCTTGGTGGTAAAAAAGGACGTGAGCTCAATGGTAGATTTTGTTATACGAGGTGAGTTAATGAAGTCGTTGTCGTGCCACATAGACATGAAGGCGTTTTCATTGCCAGGGGTGCGGTGGATGCCCTCTGCACTAAGAATTTGGTACCTGGTGAAGCTTTCTACGGTGAGAAATTAATCTTGGTTCAGAGCGATGATGGGGCCGAAGTTGAGTATAGAGTATGGGATCCGTTTCAATCAAACTTGGCTGCTGCAATTGTTAATGGCGTTGACAACATATGGATTGTAAGTATGATTTAGTATATTGCATTGCATTTGATAGAGTAAATTATTATTGCATATATATGAATAGAGTATATTTTTATGCTTTACAGAAACCCGATTCTCGTGTATTGTATTTGGGAGCTGCATCCGGAATCACAACTTCCCATGTGTCTGATATTGTTGGCCCCGTGAGTTACTTTTCTGTTTTTCACCCATCTCTTCTTACTTGTGTAGATTTGCTCTAAGATATATAAGTTTAATATGCAGGAAGGCTTGGTGTATGCAGTTGAGCTTTCTCATACAACTGGAAAAGATCTTGCAAATATGGCAGAGAAGAGGGGTAATATTGTACCAATTATCGAAAATCCTTTTCATCCACGTACCTTCCAGATGCTTGTTGGTGAAGTTGATGTACTCATTGCTCATTTAGATCTCCTTGACAAGGTTTCGGTTAGTTCATTTACTTTGTTTTTGTTTCAATCAATTTTATCAACTATGAAAAGAAGTCGAATGTTATACAAATCTTAGAGCATGTTTGAATCACATGTATTATAATATAAAATTATATTATAATGTATTTTGCTTCATTCAAATGTGATAAACTGTTTTTTATGTTTAATTCATGTTTTATTTAAAAATATTATCATTATTATTATTTTCACTAAATTTCATTGATACATACTATATACTCTTATTTAAGTATCAAGTTTTAACATACCATCCAAAATAGTACGTATGTAATGCAAATAATAAAAGATAATGCAAAAGTTCATTAATATGTATTATAATGTAATTTTTAAATTAATGTAAAATAATTAAAAATGACATTATAATACATATAATTCAAACAGGCCCTTAATTATATTCTTATATAAGTTTAAATTCTAAATCTTATAGCTTGTTGGTATTAAATTTACCAGGCGAGCTATGTAGCATTGAATGCTATGGACTTTCTTCGAGTTGGTGGGCACTATTTAGTTTCTGTCAAGGTGTGTTATCTTTTGATCTTCTGAATATCATGAAAGTTTCCACATAATCTTTTTAAGTTGTCTTGATGTTGGTTTTTAACCATGTTGTAAACGTGCATAAATGTCAGACAAAGGACCCAAACAAATTAAGCTCAATGGAGAAAGTTCTAGAAGCTTGCCTAGGCAAATCACAACGAAAGCAGTTGAAACGAATGGAAGAAATCAGTTTGGATCCATTTGATAAGAATCGTAATTTTATTATTGGTGATTATCGCATGCCGAGAGATGTTTGTATAGACACTAAACAAGAGAAGTGCAGGATAACGAAAGAGAAAATTGTGGAGACAAAACCAGATTTTTATAATAGAGGGTACGTATTTGATTATTTTCAATTGATAAGGCATCTAGTTGTAATCAATATCTTTTTTTTTATAATTGGTTGACGAACCAACAAGCATGGAGCGTAGTGGGAGGGGCTACGCTTCTCTTCGCTGAGGTCGAGTGTTCGATTCTCAGTGAAGGAGAAATGAACTTGTTAGGTGAGCAGATCCCACTCAAAAAATAAAGGGGCCCTTGCAAGACTCGAACTCCAGACGTAAGCGTTTGATGGAGCAAAGCTTCTCCGGTAACAATGACCAACAAAAAATGGTTGACGAAATTTGATTAGATCTATTAGTGATTGATAGTTCTTGATTAATTTCAGGTTTTTTAATTTGATCTTATTGAGTAGTGAGGGAGAAGCAAAATATTAATATAATTTTGGAAATATGGGGTTGAGTAAATCTACTGGCAAGACTGATATCAAGAAAAAGAAAATAATATTTTGGATGATGTATTGATTTATATCCTAGTATTATTTACACTAATAAAATCATAAAATTTCAGTCATTAAATTAAATTAAGGGTTGAAAATGTTCCAACTTTATATAGAGTTTTTTTTTGGTAAAATATTATGTAGACTCTGGTTATATCGGTAGATAAAGTAGAGATAAATTATGTTTATGCACTGTTCTAAAAATCCCGTCTAGGCCCCGTCTAGGCTCCGCCTAGGTGTTGGAAGGTCCCTGACCGCCTACCCTTTTAGACCGCCTAGGCACCCGTCTAAGACCGCCTAGGCAACCGTTCAGGCCGTCTAGACGCTAGGCGGTCCCTCTCCGCCTAGGGTCCGCCTAGCGTTTTTTAGAACACTGTGTGTATGTGTGATTGTCAAACACTTGGAGACAATAGTCTTATCAATGGATGCTTGAGCAATCAGATTTTTATTGTTCAATCCTGATGATTGAGCAATTGTGATTAATTAATTGTGTCAATTACAATTCTTGTGTTTACTTTTGTCCATGTCCATGCAGCATAATCTTATTAATGGATGGATGGGATTTGAGTGCAAAGGAGTTCGATTCCCTTGATAAAAATGTTCTTTGTCAGACGTCACAGCAAAAAAGACAAAGGTGAGAACCTGCGCCGCGACGTTTTGATCCTAAAGTCAAGCCTCATGAGTACATTCGAACCCCTATTGTGGTAATTTTCTCTTTTCTGATTTTGATGTGCTTCTCAATGTTATTGTTTTACCAAATCTATTTAAGTACTATTGAATGTCTCTTTTCTGTTAATTCTCAGAAAGGAATGCCTACATATCTGCTTTTCGCATCAGCATCTGGTTATGTTCTTCTATTCCCCCACGGTATGAATGATGTTCTTGAACATTATGAAGCCGTTCAAGACTACATCAGCCACTTCAGTGAAACTATTGAAGTTGTCGCGTTCCGTTCTTTTCAATCCGAGCTTGAAGCTATCAAGCAATACAAGGCCATTTCTAAAGGTATCTCTTAAGATTATTTTTAAAAAAAAGTTTTCGTTGTATCTAATTGATTATGTTATATCTTTGTTCTCAGATCTTGTGACCAACGAATTGAAGGATTTCCTAAAGGCTAATCTTCCAGAGCCAAGGACCGAGGATGGGACAAGAAATGCCTATTCACTTGGAGTTGTTACTGCTGCCTTCGGACAACGCTTAAGTTCTGTTCTCGGTATAGCCTGCGAATCTGGTTATTTCCTTCGAGAGGTCTTGCGTGGTGTGCGGTTGCATATTTGCAAACTTATCAATGGCTTGAAGGTTTAATTAATTTTTTCTTTTTAAAACTTCATTGGTTTTAATCAGCTCCTCTAACCTCTCACATTCTGATGTTTACAGCTTGAAGACTTGAACAAAGCCCAACTGAATGTGGCGCAAAATATCTAAATGAAAACTTTTAGGGAAAGGTACAATTTCAATTTTAGCTGCCAATTGTTGTTTTTATTTGCATTTGTATTATAAGTGTGTTGTTTTGAATTGAGACATGTTTGTTGCAGACACTAACTGCCTGTTGATGGATTCTTTTCTCCACTCTGCAAGCTGCTGAGTTTGCCTTATAGTCCTAGAGAGGGAGCATTTTGCCATCTTATGTTTACAAAGAGTTTTTTTTTTGTTACATAATTATCTTGATATATTGTTTGACATTGTTGAAATGATCAAAACATGAAATTAATCGATGTCTTTTCGAATTCCGTGGATCAATCTAAGAGGCGCTTCTTACATTGATGCAATATATAACTTCCATCTGGGGGTGTCAATGGGTTGGGTTATGGGTGGGTAGAGCACTTCCACCATCCGACCCGTAAGTATATATGCTCTACCCGACCCACCCGTCACCCGTGAAATGTTATACCCGTCACTGAAACCACCCATCACCCACGGGTTATTTGGGTGACCCGTTCACCTATCAAACCAATATAATTTTCTCACTTCCCACTTTGGGGTAGATCCAACTTGGTAAAATGGTAAAGGGGTACCAAATTCATAAAAAAAAACTATAATTACTAGTTAACTACATAAAAAACATATAAAATGACAATTTTAAACAAAAATAAATATCCATAAGGCTCAAATTGTGATGTTATTCTCGTACAAATGGGAGACAGAGGCAAACAAATGGACTTAGTTATCTAAGGCTCAAATTGTAAAATTGTGTAATGACTAGGCCATATTGATAATTAGAGAAATGTATGGGTATTTTGTGTAAATATTCATAAGAGCCTATAAGAGTCTAGACGAGCATTGTATTGATTATCTTTGGAAATAATGAAATCATTCTTTCTCCTTACCTTGCCTCCTCTTCTTCTACCTCTCCTCTGTAACTCTTTCTTTTCTCAATCTCTCATCTCCTTCCCTAATTCTTCTTATCTCTAAATCCTATCAAATTTCTTGTTATTGTCCTTGGGACATAACAAATTGTTGAGAGTGGTTAAAAAGCCCATAAAGCCCACACACATATTGAAAATTAAGGACTTAAACGGGTTATACGGGTGGTTTGGGTGAAATGGGTGATGGGTCGGTTTATGGGTCAGGTGAAATGGGTGATAAACTCTCACCCGTATCCGACTCATAACCCGTTTCGCCCGTCACCCGAACCGCCCATCACCCGTTTTGTTTGGATTTTCGCCCATTTATTTCGGTCGGGTGAAACTGGTGGGTCGATCACCCGTGGATAATTGACAGCCATACTTCCATCTTCTTTCACCCGAAAAAAAAAGTCCTATCAAAACAACAATTTTAATTACTTAGTTTAACATTCCAAACAATAACTATCTTCACCTAGGCTAAAATTCCCTTCTTTGCTTGTTCTCAACATCAACAACAACAACAAAATGAAAGAATCGCAATTTAAAACAAAAGGATTACAATTTAATTCGAAGAATTTGTTCTAGCTTGCACTTGCCAAAACATTACATTTGAAGGGAGCAAAAAAAAACAGAGGTCATTAGAAAAGAATTTCAAGTCACTATTAGATTCAGATTTCACAAAATACGGCACCACCATGTTACTGAGCCAGTAAACATGATGTCAAAAAACCACTTCCTCAGCCATCTTGTTATTTGTATCTCTGTACAGGATCCAATTGCCTCAGCTGCAACTTCCAGAATTTCATGTCACTATTTAATATTGTTGTCTTGTTCAGCACTCGCGTCTGCAGGATCTTGCACGTCCATCCGCCCTGCGTTGATCAGCTACTGAATTACTAAAGGATCATCATCTTTGCAAATCAGGTAAAATGTGAACAAGCTAAGCTTACCAAACAAAGAAACAAGAGATGGTGGTGGTTTTGAAGACCCGTTCGTCGTCTTCAAGTCAGTACCTGGAAATCATTATGTAAATAACTATTAACTAGTGTCACATTAACAAACATACACTGTATTACTTAAATCCCAGTGCAACTCAATAACATGTTGTAGCTAAGAGAAGTCACTCTGAACAATCTAGCAAAGATGATGCTCATAAATAAGGAAATCAAAGAACAAAGATGTCACCATTCATTGGCATACTTTTCACATAGCTTTTTTTATAATTTTACCTTAAGAGTTTGCATAGTTGTTGGCAAGCCCTTATTTTCGGGTTGCATAAGGAAATCAAACAGGTTTGTTATATAAGGTAAGTTTTAGACTTTTAGGTATTTCCAGGGGAAATTTACACGAGTTTTTTGTTCACCTGAAAGCTCGGTCCATGTATAGTAACCCGATTTATTGCAGGAAACCAAGCATCTATAATTGAACCAGAATCTCGGTGAGGAAATAGAATTTCACCAAAGTTTCATACAATATGTAATGTGTCTGTTTATTTTTGGTCCATCAACTTCTACTATGAACCTTAGTCAGGTCAAAACTGTATTTTGCTAGTCAATCCAAAGTAAAAACAATTTTGTTTGCATCTTTTTTTAAAAATATTTGCAGATTCAGAGGGTGGTGGTGGTAAACCAATAATAGATTGTATACAGGTTAAGCCACCAACCTGAGTTTCCACCTGAATTCATCATGTCAGATTTCCTGAATGTAAATCCTATAAAATTTGCATCCTTTGAAGCCAACATCTGCAGGATTGGAAAGAAGAAATCATTACAAAGTGGCAACATAAAATATCATATGAGACTTTGTCCTTGAAAAGGATGAGATCAAACATTCCATGTCTAGCATGTCGTAATTGAGTAGATGTTGGTTGCAAATCGAAGCAAACTTTTTACCTTTCTCCATGGACCCACTGTTGGCGTTGTTGATGGTTGACCTTCAGCCTATATGAAAGAGAACCAGTATTAAATTCCTTAACATAATACAAAGCTGAAAAGAAAACCAACAGGTCAGATTATATCATTATGCAAAACTAGATGCTAGAGCCTCAAAATATCTAAGATCCAGAAAAGTGAAATCCAAAAAAAATCCATGCTCATGGTAAACAACTGTTTAGGCAATACAAGGTTGCTTTATTACTCACATCATCAAATTTCTCAAAGTTCTGGGTGTCTGTTTCTCCATTCACTGTAGGTTTATAAGCAGCCTCCATTTCATATAGCATGTCCCACTGTACAGATCTTAACCATGGATGCTCCTGAAATTATGTCCAAATAGATTAATTATATTGTGAAACCAAGCTAAAACCGGCATATGATCGCACTTAGTACTCAGTACAGTCTTTTGAATGTGTTCATTATCGTTTACATAAGCATGAACATTTGCAATTAACTGTTACTACAAAGATACAGTTGCAAAACAGATACCTTAATTTCTTGAGCTCCTCGAGTTCCCAACCTTTGTTCAACATTACAAAGCAAATGACAAATGAGATCCTTGGCTTCATTGGATATTTTTGGTTCATCCGGAAACTTCAAGCAAGTTTTCCAATTCAATATCTGATCCAATGACAGAAAAAAAAAACATATGAAGTGTCAGATACTGCAGAAAAAAGTGATCAGAGAACAAAGAAATGCATCCTGCTTGCCTTGCGACATGTTGTCCTTGGATCGTCAGAACAGAAAGGAGGATAGCCTACAAGCATCTCATACAAGATTGCCCCAAGAGACCACCAGTCACACTCCATGCCATATCCTCTTTTTAGTAAGACCTCAGGTGCCATGTAGTCTAGAGTTCCAACAGTTGAATAAGCCTGCAAATCAGATGAATACTTAAAATTGGATAACAAGAAAAATAAAAGATCAAGTTTTTGAATAAAGTAAGTCAAAATATAAATACAAATAAAAAGTACCAATGCACGGCGGTTACGCTTCCATTCCTGTAGTTGTTCCTTAGGCATTGACCAAGGCTCTCCATCAGAGCCTAAGTTCACTCCTGTCCCACTACTTGAATCCTGAGAACCTAATAGAGGATCTTCTAATAGAATAGATGTATATTTATTATCCAAGGGCTTACACAAGCCAAAATCTGAGAGCTTCAAGTGTCCATTTTTGTCAAGTATCAAGTTGTCAGGTTTTATATCCCTACATAAGGAGGATGTTTCTGTTAGCTGCTTTGTTAAGGAGCTAAAATATCCATCCAATAGAATGAACAGAACAGAAATATGGTACGTTGAATATAATACCTATGTACATAGTTATGACGATGAATGGATTCAATGGCTAGGATGCTCTCTGCTATATAAAATCGTGCAACGTCTTCAGAAAGAATATCTTCTCTCATCAACAATGTCATTATATCACCACCAGGCAAGTACTCCATTATGAGGTACAAAAAGTTGGCATCTTGAAAAGAATAGAAAAGCTTTACAATGCAACGACTATCAACTTCAACCAGCAAGTTCCTTTCAGATCGAACATGCTCGACCTAAAACACAATATTTCGGCTAAGTTAATTCTGGAAATCACATTGCATCATGAACATGAGACAGGCATCATGAGTAAAACAAGTAACAAGATTCAAGTAGTAAACCCCACTAGATATCTGTCATGATATATTGATACATATGAATGGGTGATTATTGATTAAGAACAAACTTGATTGTATTTCATTTCTATCTATTCACAGGAACTGCATATAATGCCAGTAACAAGATTCAAGAACCTCCTTGTAAGCTACAAAAGGCAACAATTTATGGTACTGACTGACTATATACGATCTTTTTTCTCTCACCTGTCCGCGACTAAGCATGTCAGATTTCTTCAGCTTCTTCATTGCAAAAACCTCCCCAGTACTTTTCGCGCGACAAAGTCTTACCTATGTACAACAATTTTTCGTATAAGATTGTGTAATCATAACATGTAACATGCATTAATTGGATGCTTGTTAGGCAATAGAAAAGTATGATACATATGACCACAAAACCCAGGTAGTACCTCGCCAAATGCACCTTTGCCAATCATTGTTAGTTGTTCAAAGTCATCAATTCCAACTTTGTGCCTTTGTATACGCATAAATTCAGTTTCCCTCTTTGCTAGGGTCTTCAACATATTTTCTTGCTCCTCCTCAGATAATTGAGACTCTATAGCTTTTACTTGCACTGCTCGTCGCCTACGTCCAAATATGGAAGCATGGCAGTTTACTATAACTATGAAATAAAAGTTTTTTTTTTGTATTACATCTAAGAAAAAACTAATCAACCATACTCCTTATACTAATTCAGTAAGTAACTGAGTACCATAATGGAAAAGCGGAAATCAGAAGATCACGATGCGGAATTTGTTGTTATTCCTCATTGAGCATAAATATCACACTTGAATTAGAAACCCCTATTACGCGACAGTCACACACAACAGCATTACTTCAAATATTAAGCCAAAATTGGACCTTCCAAATAAGGATTAGGGAGCCTAGCATTGCAAAGAGACAGTTCCAGAGCAGATTAAATTCAGCCTACAATGTATAGTTCAACCACCATCAACCTGTATACCATGTCCAACTCAGTCTTAAATCAAGCCTAGTCAATAAAACAGTTCTATAGAGGCGTAATCAATAGGATTCATCTCCCAAATTCTGCCAGAAACAATTCCCATCCAGATGAGTTAATAGCAACAGATCTCGAGGTGCTTCCGGAAAACGATCTACACAAAAATATGAATCCCAAGACCAATTTGACAAATACAAGAAGCAGCTCAGCAGAGCATAATAAACATATCATCCTAATTCACCAAATACAATGGATTCGGATTTCATCATTTAGGTCCATAACAAAAAAAATTGCCTAATTGACTAGCAGTTTACCATGAATACAAGCAACCTAAACACATAATCAAAATCAATCACTCGGATGCGAGATGCACCAGCCAAATCACGTCAGATCGGTGGCGATCAATGAACAAAAAAGTAGAAACCACTAACCTCTCCTTGCGATCTTGCAATCCTTGCAAGTAATTCTTGTAATGATTCTCAATAAACTGCTTGGCGGCCTCCGCCTTCTGGCGAGTCACCGGCGACGAAGCGGCGACCGCGGCGGCCTCGGATGCCACCATATCCAAGTACCGATCAGGCGGCGGACTCATGTTGACCGCCCCGAACTTCACCGTCCCGTCACCGCCTTCCATAATCGAGCTCGGAAACTCGAATCCGAGCCGCCGATGCGATGAACAACCAACAATTTAACAATTCACAATTCGCAATTCACAATTCGTCAGCTGTTGCTTGTGTTGCTTCCTGGAAATCGAACACGGAGAAGCAAGCAGATCAGGTGTTTGTGAAAATGACTGATTGAGAGAAGAATCAGAGAGATGAATTTGAGAGAAGAGAGGGGGGAATGTGAGAAGCATGAACTGTCAATGGAGTTTGGGGACCCTAGAGAGTCTGTAATGGCGAAGCTGGAACGTGCCAGTGTGCGAGCTTTGCTTGCTTGCCTGTGTTTTTTCGAGCTTTTATACTTCGGAATTAGTGGTTTTTGTTAATGGAATTTTGATTGTAAGAAACATTTAATTGCACCAAGTGAACCATTAATTACTCAATTTGGTAAACCCAAAATCAAGCCTTAAGCATAGGTCAAACAAAAAATCAACGATTTTTTTATTCTATTGTTTGACGAGATTTTATAGATTTTTTTCTTGAGAATTTAATAATTTCCAAATACGATATTTTTTTTGTAGAATCTAGATTCTATATGGTTTATTATTTTTCTTCAGAATTTAATTTCTAATTTAAATATGTTTATTATGTGCCTTAAGACACATTATAAAAAACGTATTTTTATAATTTGTGTTCTTATATTATTTTATCCTTGCATCGATTTGTTGTTTATTTGGGAAAAAAAATGTTTCTTGTATGTAAATTTTAAATCGTAGTATTTTTATAAGAGTTTTATTTGATCTAATTTGATATCTATTTTTTTAGAGTTTGAGTTTTGTTATAATTATAATTATTGTAGGACTTTTCAATTAATAAAATAATTTTACTTTCGAAAAACAAAGTAAGTTGTTTGAGCATATTAAGATATTTATTTATTTTAGGGAAATATTAGTATATGACTCTATTTTATTTATTTGCAACTTGTTCAAACTTCAAAGTAGTTAAGACTACAATTATTTATAGAAACATAGATAATATAATAAATTAAAAAGTACTATATGCCTTCAAGGATTACTTATTATACTTGAAAAAGTTCCAATTGTAATTTTTTTTTTTAAAAAAAAACTTAAACTTAAGAATGGTTAACTAGGCTTACAATTTTTTCTAAAAATACTAGATTTGAAAACTTAGACACTTCAATATTTATTAGAAAATTTTATTTACAATCAAATGAGAGTAAACATGTTAATTAAATAAATATAATTCCATCAAACAATTTCCTAAATGTTATAATTAGAGGCCCTCATTTCATTCATCGTGTACATCCACTACACCATACAAATTAACGTAGTGCTAGACAGATTTATAAGTTTTAATGCTAATTTCTTACCATTAAAGTAATAATCTTTTTTAGTAATTAAGATTAATTAGAGAACCGTCATTTTCATTTACCCGTTGAGCCGGTAATTATACGTCTGTTTATTGAGTCAGATTTAAACGTGTTTTCCAGGGATGGTCTATTGTTAACGCTTCTGTCCTACTTTTATTGTTCATTGTCTTTCTCTATAACACTTGCTGTCTTTGCTAGCTGTGATTAACTCATTTTTAGTTGTCTTTTTCCTTTAATATATATTTTTCCCAATTTTTGTTACTATATTCCATTTTTTGGGGTATATTTTAGGTTCGTAAATTAATCGGTAAAGAACACTAAGGTTGAGTATGGGTTGGTTTAAACCGAAAACTTAAGCCGAACCGAAACAGGTAACATTTGGTTCGGTTTTTGGTTTAGGTATTCTACGAATTTCGGATTCGGTTTAGTTTCAGTTCAGTTTCGGTTAATTTTTAATTCGGTCCAAAATTTCCAAAGAATAACCTTCTATCTATCTAAAAATGGTTTCGTTTTTCGACTCACCTTAAATGAAATTTTCGGTTATCTGTTCGGCTCGTTTTTTGTCGATTCGGTTCAATTTTGAACTGATGCTCAGGCCTAAAGCGCAATGTGAAGAAAGTTATCTTACATTGGGAAATTGAGAATAGAATTACCTAGTATATATATTGGGTTACTCACTTACTCTAATTATCAATTGGTTTTAGTATTAAACTTCATAGGCTTATGTATTGGGCATGTTGCGTATGTGCGCTGGGAGCCTAGGACAGTCTCAGGCGCATGGTTGTTTGGGTCAGGTCGGGTTGGGATGCTCTCCCGCTGTTGTATTGGGCTAGCCTGTCATGATGGCGCGATTTTGGTTAGGTGTTTGGGCTCGTCGTGATTAACTCATTTTTAGTTGTCTTTTTTTTTAATAATTATTTTCCCAATTTTTTTTACTAGAAGTAGAAACCCATCTTTTGTGGTATATTTAAGGTTAGTAAATTAATCAAGTAAATCGCACTAAGGATGAGAATGGGTTGATTCAAACTAAAATTTTAAGCCGAACCGACATAAATCGATATCATTTGACTCGGTTTTCGATTTAGGATTACTACAAAATTCGGTTTCGGTTCGGTTCGGTTTAAATATTCCAAAGAATAACTTTATATCTATCTAAAACGAACAAAAATCAAAACCGCACCGAATTGAACCAATTTGTTCGGTTTTCGGTTCATCTTAAATGAAATTTCGGTTTTCTGTTCAGTTCGGTTTTGAATTGATGTTCAGTCCTAAAGCACATTGTGAAGATAGTTATCTTACATCGAGAAAATTGAGAATAGAATTACCTAGTATATATAACATTGAGTTACTTCTCTTATTATCAATTGGTTTTAGGATGGAATCCCATGAGCTTATATTTTGGATCTGTCGTGCATGTGCGTTGTGAGCCTGGAACGGTCTCCCCCTCCGTCCGTATTTAGTCCACTGGACTTTGACATGGTATATTAGAGCGCTATGATCATGGGTCTATGGTTGTTTGGGTCGAGTCAGGACGCTCCCCGCTCTTTATATTGGGCTAGCCTGCCATAAGGGCGTAATTTGGGCTAGGTGTTTGAGCTTGTCGACGATCTGTCGACTCTTATGGATACGATGGTGTCAAGTGTCAATTGGGTCGTGTCAGTTGCCACTTGAGGTGGCGTGTGAAAATAGTTATCCCATATCGAAAAATTGAGAATAGATTTACTTAGTATGTCTTTGGGTTACTCCTCCTATTGTCAATTGATTTTGGGACGATATATGTAGGCTTATATGTTGGGCATGTCATACATGTGCGCTGGGACAGTTTTCCCCTCCATCCGTATTTGGCCCACCAAACTTTAACACTCACAAATCAGATAAACCGGATTGCGCTGACCGGCTTAATCTAATGAAAAAAACGATGAGACTTGATTTGTTATCCAAGTAAGGGGCGGATGTAAGAATCGAACATGTATTAAAAAAAACTTTTTTTTACCTTTAAATTAATCTCTATATTTTTTGCTCCAAGGAGATTGAGTATGTCAAACGCCACCGTTTTATTCGACCCTTTCATATGTCGGTCGATTATTCGATAATGTGTGAACTGTTATAGGTTGTACTAAACTACTAATGCAATAATATTATATTTTCAATGACATTATTACTTCATTTTTTTTGATCTACTATGCTAAAAGTTTTGAGGGTTTGGGTCAACGAGTTACGTACAATTAATTATCCCCAATGGGAATATATTTTAAATCGAAAAGGATATTGTACCATGTAGTCATGTACCACACCTACAAAACCATTAAAACCTACACAAAAAGGAGAATAATCTATTTATTTATTTCATATAGAAAAAAAAAAGTTTTAAAAAGCAACTTGGCATTTGAATTATTGGGATAATTTTTTTTTTGCAAATTTTTTATTTGTAACAAGAACAATAAACAGTAAAAATCGACACATAGATTTACTTGATTCGGTAATAGTGTGTTATCTACGTCCATTGGCAAAGAACCGGATTATTATTATTATTGAGGTGAAACAGAACAAATTACAAAAATAAGGCGTTTCTTGAGTATTTTCAGCGACTCATGAAACTCTAATCAAATTATGGGCATAAACCCAAAACAGATCATGAAAAAGTCCGTTGATACAAAAAATAGTGTATCGCTTTTAGGGGTGGTGCTGCCCCTCGAACCCTTGACGAGTATCAGTCAACAACAAATTCAAGGCATGTTAACAATAAGTAATTAAAAGATGGTGATAAATTAGTTGCATTCGACCAATAACAAGTTGGTTTATTAGGATGAGATGTTAGGCCCCTTAAACGTTTAGCGGAAAAATCTTAAGTTTGAATCTTTCGAATCGACTGCAAGTGGGATAGAAGAGACGCGGTGGAACGAGCCCGCAATAAAATCCACCACCGCGTTGTATTCCTTGAAGATTTGGACACACTCCAACTCTGGAATTTGACAAGAAGACAGTAGATGTCAGCCCGAATCAGCTCAATCTCTCAAGGACAACATCAGTCGCCCAACACGGCCTCCGACCACAAACCTAAAAAATTACCGTGCATTCAAATTACCATATTTAATATATCGAGTTAAATTCAATGGATAATTTAATGTAATAAAGTGTGGTGATTTAAACTTACCCTAAGTTGACAAAATCATTAACTACCCAACAATGTTGAACTTAAAAATGGAAACTATTTGTTGTGGTAGCACATGTTTTGTTGTACTATGACTTGAATACCAATAAACAAAAACAATGATCAATTGAATGCCTCATTGTATACTTATGAGACATGGTTGACACAACTGAATACAGACATGTTTATCAAGGAACAAAATAAGATGCTCCTCATATTTTGTTCCAAATAATTGATGAATTTATAGTGGAGGCATTATTTTGAACCAAAATATCAAACTTGCATATTTTTAGGAAGATGCATTGGCTAAGAAATGCACTCGTAAGGCATAATAATAATCCTCCTATATAAACTAACACAAATTTTATTTTTATATTCTTTTTTTTTAAAGAAAAATTTAAGAATAATGGTGTGAATGAAGCATCAACCCTTCGAAATCGAACGGAAAATTGAATATTCATACTTGATATCCTGATATCGATACCGATCGAGAATTCGTTCTTTCTTTTCCAAGTGTATTTTATGTCATGAATTTTCCATAAAACATTTTCAAGAGTGGAACAATGGTGTGAAATATTGAGATGTTGAGTTTAACTGCACATTCATATGTTGGGCCGGAATAAGTTTTAGCCCATTTTAGTTGGATCATTTATAAGGCCCATTTACTCAACAATGTACTAATATTCTAATTAGTCAGGCCCGGTTGACCAAACCGGCGGTTCTGGTTCCTAAACCGCCAATTTCAGTTTCAGGTTTTGACAAACCTAAACCTAAATCGGCCGAGTTTCCAACCTTGTTTCAGAAAATTTAAAAAAAATCATTAAAAATACCAATAAAAATCAACACATGATGAACTAACTAAAACTGGTTGTTTAACCCGGTTCAGTAGGTTTTGTAGGTTTCAGTTCCGATTTTTCAACCCGTCTGTTAGGGGTTATGGCAAACAGGAACCTAAACCTCCTTATGGCCAAACCGTCGTTTGAATTCCGATCCGGTTTTGGTTTGGACCTGTCCGATTCACCGAGTAAAATCGGACCATGGCCATGACTACTAATTCTAAAACAATGTTGGTATCTAACACTTAAGAAACTTGTTTGGTCCCATCACTCTTAAATTGTCACCTCATATTTCTATTATAGTCAATCTTTTTGCTTCTCATAATCTTATAGGCTATAGTCACTCTGCCCACTAATACATATTTACGAACACATAATGTAACACCCTTGATTTGAGATCATTTATAATATATTAAAGTGTTATCCATGTCAACAAAAATTCTTTCTTTTCTGAGTTCGAGTAAGGACAAATAACTCAGATGTTAAGCGTGCAAGGGCAAGAGTAGTACCAGGATGGGTGACCTTTTGGAAAATTCTCGGATTGACATAAAATTATACTGAATTGCACTTCTAAGGCCTCAGACTTTACACATAATTTACCATTCTTCATTGTAATCATTGTTTCTTATTTTGAAGCCATCAAAATTAATTTTGTACTACTATTCCTCCACTTAATTTGTTGCCTCTCATTAACATTTTGTTCTTATCTCAAATGGGACACACATTTAGTATCATTGGATTCATTGGGGGTTTTCTTGGTATGGGATGGGGACACATCAGTAATGTTAAATTAATGTCCCATGTGACAAATTTTATGGGATTTGAATTGAATTTGATCACACGTTGTAGAGAGGTGGAGACATTACATGATCATTTGCAAGTTTTTTGCAACATAATATAGAGGTACATTATTGAATTACCCAATAATTGGTTTTAGAATTCTTGGATCTCTGATTTTTATGTCATTTTTTATTGAATTATGAAATATATATATATATAGTACTCAACCACTAGAATACAAAATTTTGAGTTAATTTACTATCGAATGAAATTGATATTTCCAAATGAATCCGTCTTCATTCGAGCTATAGAGCTAGGTAGATTCAATAAAAATTTGTATCAGATGTATGGTTTTATAATTCTATTCGATTTAAATTTTGAGGTGAATGGTTTAGAGCTTGTAAATATCAATTTGTTTATTCAAAATAAAATCATTAGAATTTCAAAATGCCCAACCTTGTTCAAAAGCTAGAACGTAAGGAATTTTTACAATTTTATAAATAAAGATTTATTTCAAAAACATTTTTAGCTAAGTTGTAACACCTCGACTTTCGATGGGGCGCTACTTAGAAATAGACCTTACTAGGTACTATTAAATAGATTGACAACTACACTTTAGGATCTTGCAACGCGGCACAACGAGAAAACGAAATAAAAATATCCAACCTTTCTTTTATAAAAATATAGAAAACGTAGTTATGCATGAATTCCCGAAAACCTAATTATAAATATCCTGAATCTGACGAATCATCACCAACAATAAAATCATTCGACGAAAACAGAAGACAAGTCATAATACCAACTCTAACATATTAATAAAAATAACATCCTAAAAATAACACAACTAAACTATCGTAAAAATAATCCCATCCCACTATGACACGCGCTCTTTACCGCTCCGGCCCGCCATCTGGCCTCGGTTCCTGCACGGCTCCCTGATTCATACCTGGAACTGAAAAATATTCCCCGAAGGGTCAGCGTCTAATCTACCAAGCTAGATAGAATACAGAAATTGTAGAACGTTTCGAAAACATTTCTAAAGTCAGCATACAAATCCTCAACCGCAATCATATCTCTAAAGGCCAATACCTAAATTAGTTATAATCAGTCACACAGAACCACATATGCATTCACAATCACAATCTCATAACACAACAATTCCTCCTTTTCCACAATCCGACTACCAAGGCGCTCATCACCGCGCCGAGTGCAGAGGCAGGCCCTCCCACTCCACTTCACAATCTCCCTTCTAACCCCGGGCTAAGCCTCCACTGGAGCACTTGCCAAAAACACATAGATAATACTTTTCGTTTTGAAGGGGCACGGTTTCCCTGTCACACGGGTCAAAGTAGCCAACTCTTCCTCCACGCCAGCTACGATGGGCCGTGTCGGAAACGGTACCAACACAGAGAAAACGTTCCAAAAATATCCTTCCGATAAAATACGTTCAAAACCATTTTACGCACACAGCAATTCAAGAAGTTCAAACAATTTAAAAAGGTACTCGGGACTAGTTCCCAAAACCCGCCCTACAATAACGATACGCAATCTAACAAGGTAGAGAAGAACCGAGCAAGTCGAAAAACGACTTACCTCAAAGAGCTCTCCTCTGTCGTCACAGAACTTAGGGCCCGAACGAAATAATTCCCTGAATGATTAACGAGTATAATTAAATACTCGCGTCCAAAAATTCTTTAGGCAAAACTAATATTTAACACTATAAATCTCGATCGATTTCAATCCTTAACCACCAAGAACTCGACTAATCTTCACGTTATTCTAATTAATCTACCTACCACTCAGCTAATACTACCATATCGAAAACTATTAGTATATGGCCTCCGTAAAGTACACGAACAAGAAATTATACGTACTCCTACCCCTTAATCTAACAACTAATCCTAAAACCAACTATGTTATCTAAATGGCAATACCAAATTAATCTAACTAAATAGTATACGTAAAAGTACGTACAAACTTGCATACACTACATATATACTCTTCTACTGTTCAAGACCAACTAAAACAATTAATTGCTTCATCAATCCACGTAACACTTCTTAACGCTTTAGACTACTTCCTAACCTAATTAATACTAATTAATCTACTATCTACACTAATTAGCTATACTATCAAGACACCAAAAATCCATAAACCAGTTACAAACCCGGACATTCACCGGCGACCCAACCTATGCCCCTTGGAACAACACAGCCTAAGCTGAACCATCACCATGTACCCCCCCGGCCTAAACATGACCCGACAACACCGATGGAACGAAGGAGCGCATAAGAGACAATGCCTGATTCTTACCCGAACTGCCGACGAGCAACGACGATCCACTAGAAGGAAAAACAATTCCTATGCCGAAGGTGAGGAAGAACGACGACAACGACTCAACGTGAGGGGTCGGTCGGCTTTTGGTCTCCGAAGAAATTGACGAGATAACGGCTTCCTCTGGTTTGATCGGAACCACGGACGCTGCTCACGGCCGGCGATGGAGTCGCAGCGAAACGGCTAGCATGATCGCTGGGGATGGGCGGTTTTGCTGCTCACGCCGGTGGTCGGGGAACGCAGCGATCGGACTTTTGATTCTTATCGATGGAAAAGAAACAGAGACTCGGTTGTTGTTATTGTTCGGCTGGCTTAACCAAGGATGGGCTAATAATAGGTTTTTATTAGGATAATATCTAGTTAGTTGGTGTGGATAGGATTTTGCTTAAAGATAAGATATAAGTAAAGATGTGCCGTGGTTATTAGCTATAGAAAAAGAAAACAATAAGCTAACACGTATGTTAACTTAGTATGTATATAAACATATATGAATAGAAGGATTAAGGGTATGGTTAAGTCTAATGAATGGTAAAAATTAAATCTTAGACCCGAGGTTACTTGCGAAACAAGAACTCGATTACCTGCGTTAACTATGAAATTCGTTTTTCCGACCTAGAAGAAAACGAACCCGAATATTACATAAGTGAAATTCAATAATAATAATAAAAAGAACAAAGCCAAACTAATTTTTCCCTAGATTTTCATATTAATTACCACATACCAACCATACTAAAAACATACTAAATGATAACTTATCTTGTTTTATTTTGAAGAATAACTAACCGTTAATATATACTACCATTGTGTAATTTGCTATGCTAGAACCAAATTCTAAAAACAATTCACTCGAGTAAGAGTTTGGTTTATGTAATACGTTGGTTTAATTTTTTGGAAAGCGTGATATACTTTTGAGCAAGTTAATAAAGGACCAATCTTGCATTTTGGGCTGAATTTGGAGGCCCAAACTAGCTACATAATGGGCTGATTAGTGGGCTTGTTTTGTAGCTTAAAAGAATACATTCATTTGGGCGAGCCCATATTAAAAGAATTCATTCATTCGGGCTAGCCCTTTACTTCCTAACTTAGGAAGAAAGGCTAGCCCGGTCTAAAACCTAGAGCAAGATTCTTGTGGATGCGAACTAAAAGTTCTTACTTTCAAATATGCTGTATGTAGTCGAGGAATGACCAAGTTTTGCAATCGATAAGCCACTCCATTAACCGAATGTGGCCAATGGTGAAGTTTGTCAACTAAAAGAATTGAAGAATGATGTTGGTATCCTCAATAAACATTTCAATTTTCTATTGGCAAGATCGTGACCCCAATAAGACATCGATCACAGCTTGGTCACCCCCTTCAACTTCAAATTTATTTAGGTTTTGATTTTCGACCACGAAAGTATCTATGCATCGCTTGAGTCTCAGAGCTAGTGCGGTTCAAAATCCAGATGACGAGGCATCCAAATGAACCATATCCCCCATATGTTCCCTTTATAATAAATCCTAAGAAACCCTCCATTGTTGTATGTGTTTTTTGGGTTTTCCGAGGACACTGCGCATTAGAGTCAATATGAAGACTTTATGATAGTCCTAACTGTTTAACTAGATGTTCAGAAAACCTTATCATTGTTTAGACATAATCCATACAAATTTATTTTTTGCCCTCTCCTCAAAAATAAAGAAAAAAATTGAACATTATTTATCATTATACAATATACACTATGTGACATGATAAGAAGCATGCATATCCTAGATTCTCCCTTTAAATTCCACCAAAAAAATCTCCTTTTGAAAAAAGTTTTCTCTTTTCTTTTTTATTGGAGCACCATTTTCTTTTATTTTGTTTATTGGAGAAACTTCAAAACTTGGCCATGATTTGTTGTTCACATAGTCTCTTCAATGACAATGACATTTCATAAATTCATAATGCAAGGATAACTTAGTTTAGTATATCTTCCTAGTTAATGTGGTTCCCGGTTTGCCCTACGAAGATAAGAAGGGTGTCGGAAAAGCAAAGCTAGTTTACTCTTTTAAATTTATTTTTATGTTACTATAGATAAATGGACTTTAGTGCCAATGAAATTAAATACTATCTTGTTCATGCTCGATCTCAATCATGGATAAAATTGACGTGGACATAGCTTAGACATTGCAAGCTGTCTAATTTTAATAGGCCATTTAAGTTCTTATATCACTTGTTGTATATTCGAATGCTTTTTTGGTTGTATATATTATGGTGCATTTTTTTTTATGAAAAGGTAAAGAATAGAAGCGTTAGAGTATTTTTTTTGAGGATAACTTGAAGTTTTGTGTGATTTTATAGTCGATTATTAGTGGTAGTGTGATCTAATTTTGTAATTTTATCAGTTATGATATTACACACCCCAACTACATGAAACATGTGAAATTCTTTGAACCCTTGAAGAGAAATCAAGATATCTGAAATTAACATTATTGTGTATTAAGAGCATTTCTCGTGCCTTTGACTACATCAGTGGTTGTAAGATTATCATCCTCAATTTCAATTTTTCGTATCATTATCTGTTTGGCTTTTCCAATTCCATCTCAAAGTGCGAATGTTTCTATTTAATTTGTAAAATGGAATAATGATCGTATCTCTTGGCCTCCAAACTAATTATTCAAGTATCGTGGCCCCTTGTCACAAATTTGATTATTATCAATGTTGTCGTGATTTCGAACCATCAAAGTTCAATTTGTAAAAATCTTGAGTTGGTCTTTACCATTTCTTTTGTTCGGTGTTCCTTCAATGTATTATGGTGTTAGATGATTTTTTATATAATTATATTATGAAACTAAAAATGTTCTATATTTATTTCGTTTTCGTTTTCGTTTTCATTTATATTTTCATATGTTACAACAAATCAAACGCGGCCTTGGCTCATTCACTCTCACGGAAGCCGAAGATATGCGTTTAGTGCGCTCTACACACACCGGCGCACGATAAGACAAAAATAAAAGTTAGGAATCAATCCGGCGGCTCACTTAGCGCAACGTTTACGGCCAAGATCGCTCCAGATGTCAAAAAACGATTCGTTGACGTCACCCCAACTCTCAAACCACTACGATTGGTCCACGTACCCCAATCCTGCGGTTCCCACTCCTCCAATGAGAAAACAGAAAACGAGAACTGAAAAAAAAATGCATTTATAAAGAGAAGGGCGAGAGCTAGACAGCCGACACCTGTCGTCTCCGCCATCGTCGTGTCGTTTCCCAAACGGAGGAGAGATCGCAAGAGAGAGAGAAAATTCGGCGCAAAATCGAGGTAAATTCGGATTCAATTCGTGGAAACACAATTCTCCGCCTCTTCTTCTTGTCTCGATTCCTAGTTTGGGAAAGTTTTGAGCATTGAATATGTAGTTGAATCGTTTTTGTTGATCGGCAGTTTGATCTGTTGATCAATTATGCTTTCGAGCCTTGATTTCACTGTGCTTGATCTTATTGCGATTGTTCGGATTGAGTTTGTCTATTTTTTGTGAGTATTTGCGATCAATTTGGAGATCGCATTTGATTTTCCAGTCTTTCTCGATTTTCCGCATAGGTTTTTGTGTGAGAATTTGATGTTTCTGTTGATCAATCCAGCTTTCGAGCTTCAATTTTACTGTAGTTTGATCTTATTGCGATTTTTACTGAGTATTTGCGATCAATTTGGAGATCGCTTTTGATTTTCCAGCCTTCTCGAGTTTCCGCATAGTGTTTTTAGTGTGAGAATTTGATCCTTGAGAATTGAGATGCTTCTGTTTCGAATTGTGAGATTGTGATTTGAATTTATTTGTTTTGCGTGCTGAAACCGATTTTGGTTTGATCGCTATGTAGCGTGAGGATTTGAATTTCAAAGGTTGATTGATTGATTGAACCAAACGAAGATGGGGACGAATATGAATTTCAAGGCTTTCGGGAACGATCTATCAGAGAATAATTTCTCGCTAGTTCGTCAGCCTTCCGTGTACTCATTGACATTCGACGAGTTTCAAAGCACACTCGGGAAGGAATTTGGATCTATGAACATGGAGGAGCTTTTGAAAAGCATCTGGAGTGCTGAAGAGACTCAGAACACAGCTTCAGCGCCTGTTAATAACAATAGTTCAGTCCAAAATGGGGGAAATCAAGGTGGTTATCTACAGAGACAAGGTTCATTAACTCTGCCTCGTACACTTAGCTTGAAGACTGTAGATGAAGTGTGGAAGGACATAGCTAAGGACTATGCAACTGGTAAGGATACAGGAAGTTCAGTTCATGTGCCAATGGCTCAAGCTCAAAGGGAGCCAACTCTTGGTGAGATTACATTGGAGGAGTTTCTGGTGAGAGCTGGTGTTGTTAGAGAAGATAATAATAATAATGGTAATAGTAATATTGGTTTTGGGATTGGGGTTGGAATTAATTTTCAGCAACCTGATCAATCGTCGGTTTTGCCTTTGAATGTTAATGGAGTAAGATCAACACAACAACAACAAAAACATCAGGGAATGTTTACTAAGCAAAGTGCAGTGTCTTGTGCTCCTTCTATGACTATACCAAGTAGTACTACTCAGTTGGTTAGTCCGGGAATTCGGGGCGGAATTGCTGGATTGGTAGTAGATCAGAAGATTAATGGCAATTTGGGTCATTGTTCGGTTTTACAAGGTGGGGTTGGTGCAAAATCGCCTGGTTCTTTGTCGTCTGATGGGTTGAATAGTAATGGAGATACGCCATCTGTTTCTCCGGTTCCTTTCGGGTTTAATGTAGGTCTTAGAGGTAGAAAAAGTAACAATACTGTGGAGAAGGTGATTGAGAGAAGACATAGGCGAATGATCAAGAATAGAGAATCCGCTGCAAGATCAAGAGCAAGGAAACAGGTGAGAAATTTTTCTCAATTTTCACTCTGATCTTGTTATTGGTAATTGATCTTTTAGGCTTTGTTCTTCATTTTAATTTGAAAACAAACTTACTTTCATGCATTTAAAGGTGTTCATAAGTAATAAAATGAATCAAGAAAACAAATTTTAATCCAGTTAACTCTCTCATAGCTTAAAATTCATTGTACAAAGCATGTCTTATAGTGTTCTTGTAGAATTTAAAAGCTTGTTTATATTTTAGGCTTACACCATGGAGTTAGAACAAGAAGTAGCAAAGCTGAAAGATGAAAATGAAGAGTTAAAGAAGAAGCAGGTATCTCGTGTTTCTGTTGATGAGTTGGTTATGGAGACATTTAATGCCTTATCTGTATTCTTTCCTTTCACATTTATTTCCAGTGTTCACTCACTGATTGGCCTTTTGCTATTGCAGGCAGAAATCATTGAAATGCAAAAAAATCAGGTACCCTACATAAAATTTCAATTATATTCCCTCCAAAGAAATCACAAGTTTGACATTTCTGTTTGGGTCTAATATTAACAGATGTTAGAGATGATGGAAGCACAATATGGAGCCAAGAAAAGACGGTTAACGAAAACGTTGTCGGGTCCGTGGTGATAGTGAAGAAATAGAGGAAGATAGAAAGGGATGCAGGGGAGTATTTGGTAGTTGTAAATATCATGTGATAGGTATTTGAGAATGTCATTCATTTTTGTTGGGAATGGATCATCAGTGATAGGTTTTTAGGGAAGAAGGATTAGTGATGCATTCTTATGTAATGATGGAATGAGTATCAGTGAATGTGTGATTTTTATAAGTGGGCATGTGACGCATGTCCAGTTGCTCAATTTATCTATTTTCTTAGTAGGATTTCCGGCTCGTTTGATATCGATATCATATATGAGTATGGATACTTGGCATGCTCGTTGATTTTGTTATATGAGATATCAATATCAAATTAATCTCAAAAAGTTGTTTTGATATCTCCGTAAATATAACTGTATTAAAGACATCATTCATATCCATACTTAAACCTGATGTCTTGATATCACTCGTATCATATTTTAGTATACATACCGACATGGCAACACCAATAACCGATATCTGATATTTTTGTTATTAATACCAACATGTTCTTTATCCTTGTATTGGCTCGATATCACGATATCAGATATGAATATGGATGCAGGGTCATACTTGTTGATTTGTATCAATATCGATTTAATCTCAAAGAGTTGTTTTGATATCTCCTTAAAAATAACTCTATAACTATATCAAAGATATCATTCATATCCATACTTCTAATACCAATCAGTGTCATATATTAATTATTCATAGCGACACGACAACACCAATAACCAATATCTCATAACTTATTGATACCAAACAAGCCCTTAGAACTCCATGATCTTTCTCCTTGTATTTGCTCGACTCCATGTTCTTTCTCCTTGTACTTGCTTGATAAATCTAATATACAATATAGTGGAAAACTAGTGGAGGATGATGGAAGTTCTGTAACAGATGAGATTTCACCATTGTCACGTTTGCAATTTTTTTTTCTCTATTTTTTATAAGATTTTCAGCATTGTCACTTTACTGTTTTACACATGAAAATAATTCAACCATTTCCTAGAAGAAGCAAAATAATTTTGACATAGGCAGGCCAGACAAAAAAACACTGAACACAAGGAATTAGAATATATTGGTCCCACAATAACACAAGGGATTAGAATATAAGTGTTCCACAACATATGAAAATTGATTTACACAGTCAAGCAAAATGAACCATTAGGCATCATCCATTCTCTTAGCATGTTGATTCTTGATGATCTTCCCAACACCCACATTTATGTTTCTAGTGTACACACAAATCCTTGATTCCATCAACCGCATGATGTTGAGATTACACCTTACGTTTGTGTGTTTTGACTTTTTGAGTCTCATAGCTATCCAAAGTCCAAGTAAATTAGAATCTGGTAACTATGAACTAAGAGTAAGAGCATTTACCTTGCAGATGTTTGTGACTAATCATATAATGCTTCCTCTCAAAACGCGTGGCAGGTAAAACAACCACTGAGTGAGCTCATCTGCCGAGTCCTGCGCAAAGATACAACCTTGAATGAAGTTTTTGGCGAATGATGTGCTTGGTTGGTTGAGGCTCTCATTGCCTGTGCTTTCTTCTGAGCCGATTTCAGCTTCTTCATGATCTTATCCATTGATATTGATCTCTTCTTTTCCAGTTTCATCTGAACCATGCAATAAAACCAATTTTTCAGAATATTATTACACTTGATAATGGATTTGTAGTATAAAATCTCCAAAATAATCAATATCATGTTAAAACTAAGGGCTCGTTCGGTGGTTGAGGTTTTGGGGCTCATCCTCATGCTCATTGGCTTTTATACAGTGCCTTTGAGATGGATTTAGTCCCTATATTAATTTTGGTGCATTCTTACTAAATTCAGTTATTATTGTCACATAGCTGAATTTCAGTTTTTCTTGGGTCTTTTCGGGCATATCCCCTTCCCTTGGGCAGGGGTACCTCCATCTTGACCCCCCAGATTCCGCTGTAGCGGAGCTAAACTGGGTCAATGATGATGATGATTTTCGAAAAGAGAATTTTTAACCAAACAAGATACATGAAAAAATATAAACTAGAAGAAAAGTAAGGCCTTTTTGTCTACTGTAATAGATGCTATAAATGAAGTGTTTGGTCTAGAAAGTTCATTTCAAAAATAATGTCTTATAAAGAATAATGTAATTTGTACCGAACAAGCCCTTATTGGCTCATTTTTCTCTAATAGATGCTATAATTCTATAAATGAAGTGTTTGGTCTAGAAAGTTCCTTTCAAAAATAATGTCTTATAAAGAATAATGTACTCTGTACCGAACATTTTCCTTGTTTAAGCATAGATTAAGTAGTCAGAAGAGAACCTCTAGTTTCCTTATTGCTGCCTCAGCCTTTGCCTTTTGCAAGTTTTCCCATGCCGTGATTTTAGCTTCTTCTCTCTGAGACCTATGCAAGTACAACACATTAACTTTAAGATTTGATGCTATTGTAACTTTAACTCATTCCTGTTGCACACTGCTGAATTTGAAAAAGAAAACATAATATACATACTTAGATAAGCTTTGTGATGGCTCTGAATCTTCCCATGCTGAAGAACGCGCTTCAACAGCTTTCAACTGCCAATCGTCTATGCGTTCTGAGCCTTTACCGGAAATTCTAGGTTTGTGTTTCTTGGACCATCTAGTGACGGTGACACGTTCATCAACCTGGACATCTCTGACTTCTTGCTTTGAGGAATTGAAACTACGCTCCTCTAAAACCGGTAAGATGGAAGGTGTAGACACAGAGAAAGATGACCTCCTAGAAGATGAATCAGCACTACCCACTGGACTCATTTGTGTGGCCATATCTCTCCTAGAAACAGCATGGCACACATTGGCAGCTGTATCCTTCGCATCACCAACTTTCTCATCTACATAACAATTTAAAAATTGAGAGTCATTCAGTGCAAATATACCAATTCCTAGTAGAGAAATTCATTGCACCATATTTTCAGTTTTATAAAATCCAGACAAAGCTATAAGCCTATAACCTATGTTACACGGAAACTAAAACGAAAATGACTCTGACATGGGAAATCATATAGTTACTAGAATCTTAAACTAGAAATGAGTTTCTGACATAAAACGGAAATTTGAAAGTGAAACGCTGTCCTATTCCAGTTTCCAGGCCATGAATTTCACTGATGTAATCAAGATTGCCAAAATTCATCTGATAGAGGTGTTTAATTACTTCCACAGATTGGATCCGTCTGCGGTCAGGTCATACAAAGGCGCACAAAGAGAAATTCATGAGCTAAAATAGATTACAATGGAGGTTAATTGCAGCTTGGAAACATGAAACCAAATACCATAACAAAGACAACATCATACCTTGAGAGTTCGTCCCAGATGATTGGCAAATCAAATCCGAGCAGCCATGCACGCTGACAGAACGGGCAATGCAAGGCTCGCCCATATTCTGGAAATTCCCATTGTTTCCAGCACGAACCGAGGAATTAGCAGCGGCAGTCATCATAACACCAGCAGAGAACGGGGAAGCAGAAGTGGTACTATTTACATTGCTTTCATCATACATTGAAACTCCAGGTGAATACATTGAGTAGTATGCAATCCCAGGAGCCCCAAGCGGCCCACTCTTCGCCTTTGGCCGTCTCTGTGGCTGTTGTTGATACAAAGACCTCACAACTCCTTCTCCTGCAACGGGGCTAAATATCCACCTCTCTGCATCTTCCCATTTAGATGGTAGAGTCCTCCCATTGTTGAATGGAAGTACAGCCCCAATCTGCCTTTTATTAGCACTTGTTTGCAATGGCACCCTCTCTGAGCTCCATCCTTTATTAATTCCTCCACCACTTGCATGGTGGTAATTAGGCGTTCCGGGGCTCGGAAGATTGCCGGATTTGCGAGTGGAGACCGTGTTTTGATTCATCACTCCCAGCCGTGGGGAAGAACTCACAACATTCGCAACGGAATTATTCAGATCTAACGAAGCCGGTCTTCGCCTATCTACCTTCGTAGCATTCACTTCAGATCTGGATCTCCTTTCTTGACACTCTGGGGAATTGAAATGTGAGAAAGTAATAAGAGAGAAATGGAGGATGAAGATGCAAATTTCCGTTTGAAATTTCTTGGTACCTTTGAGAGCCAGAGAGAACGAATTCCTTGCAGAGTCTACTAAGTGTGCAGAGTCACCATCGACGTCAACAGGTACTTTCTTGTCCTGACGCTTCTGAACTGTGCTTGTAATTATCCATTATTGCAAAAATACGAACAAGAACCAGTGTGAATAAAGAGCGAAAGATTTCAAAGAAGAAAATTCAAATTCGGGAAAAAGGCAACTTTTACTTCTACCATTACTAATTTTTCATCTCTCGTTCCGTGTCCCACTAAAGATTTAGCTAGATCGGGACGTTTTTTCCACTTGAGAAAAACGTACCTTTAGCTCTTTCGCCTTTTTTGCCATGGTAGCCATTGACACTGTGGAGTACTGTAACTTTGTTTGAATCTGCAATGTCCAGATCTTGACCACTCAAACACTCAGGTCCACCAATTTCATGTCCAGCCAAATGCTAATTTCAACAGAAACAACAAAATCTTAAGCATTGAGCACAATCAATAATCAAATTAAACATTTGAAATGCTAGCAATGAGAAGCAAAAAGTATCTGTAAAGGAGAGAAGCAACTGAAAAAGCCTGAACACGATAGCTACCTAACAGACTAAAACCTAGCTTCTTTTTTCACAACCGTCGCTTTCTTCTCAAGTTCATCATGCGCAATCATCGCAATGTCACTAAAAATTCGAATCAATTCGAGCATGCAAAACCTAGAATCTAGCGAGTTCAATGTCACCACATATACAATCCGTTTCTTCTTAATCTGAATCATACCTGAACGAAATCGGAGGAGAGCGAATCGTGTTCTTGAGCATCGGAGGCGAAGGAGCAACGATCGACGCTGGCGGAGGCCGATGAGAAGAGGCTGAAGTTTGAATCGAGAGTGTAGATGACCGAGTCAGGACTGAAATCTCGAGCTGCTCCTCTGAAGCCTCCACCGGAATCTCGAAATCCGATTTCCGCCATTGCTGAGGAAGCTTCTACTTAGCTCTCTCGATCCATCCACAGAAAAATGAGCGAAAAAGGAAGAAGAATGGATACAAGAGGGAGATTTGGGGGTATTTTGGGGTTTTGGTTTAAGTGGGCTGAATATAAAGGGGCCCATGGGCCCGTGATCAGCCTTCCAGTTTTAAGCGTGTCGATTTAAAATTATGAAATGAAAAAAGATTAGGTTGACCACGCTCTTTAATATGACCATGACGTGAAAAGATGGATGGGCCCCTGCCAGATTGATGAAGAGCGTCCGTACTTTGATAGATTTTTACCGAATTTAATTAATTACCACAGTTACCGTCCATGAGGATATCGTCATACTCTCAGAAGGGTAAATGTAGTAAATTTCGATCTCTGCATTGTTCAGTGTTGTCGTGCATGGCTGCATGCTACCCCCAGTATTTTTTAAAACGAACTATGGAAAGTTGGAAACACATTAGATTTAGGGTCTGTTCGGCAGTAGCGGAATGAGCGGAATCAGCTAGATAGAGCAGAATTTTGAGTAGATTAATGCTCCGTTCGATAGTAGTGGAATTGGGAGCGGATTCAGCTAGCTAGTTAATTGGAGAGGAGTTTTGAGCGGATTCAAGAAACTCCTCCTCACAAGCTTCTTGCTTTTCCGTTAGATGAATGGGTAAAAAAACTTCAGCTATAAAATATCGAACAGAGCCTAAAGAAGCTTCTACTCACAAGCTTTTTGCTTTTCCGCTAATCGAATAGGTAAGAAAGCTTCAGCTAGAAAGTGCTGAACAGAGCCTTGAGCATATTAATGTGCCTATGGAAACGCATTAGAAAAATTATATGAATGATTTTCTATAATAAGTCCTAAGAGCACATAATAAGAATTTTTAATTTAAATTTTTTTAATTTTTAATTTTTAATTATTTTTAATAGGGTTTATTATTTTGTACTTTAGGAAAATATTTTATTTTTTTATTTTTAATTATTTTAATAGGGTTTATTATTTTGTACTTTAGGATTTAATCTCCAATTCAAATATGTTTATTATGTGCTCTTAGGACTTATAATAGTTTTTCTAATGTGTCTCCATAGGTACATTAATATGCTCAAATTTATTAAGTATGATATTTATTTCTTATTTTTGTAGTTTTTTAAAAGAGTTCACTCATTTTATCTTAAGGAATAGTTTGAAAAAAAAATAAAAATTAAATTATTTATTCTCTTGGGCATATCTTAGCTGGACTGACGATTTTCAAAAGTTCATTTCATATTTTGGATTAGTGGTAGAAAAACTTCCGAACAAACATATATGACAACCTTTAGATCTATTCAAGAAAAAAGATTGGATTATTGTCAAGTGAGATACTATGTAATATTAAATTGGCATATTATACTATTATAACATGTAGATGAGATCGAATGTGTATATATCTAGTAGTATTTTATTTATTTCAAGGAAGCAAAGATCAAATGCAAGAAATAATGATGTTCCTGGCCACTGGCCAGCACAGGTTCTCATTTTGACCACGCCACTCTTCAATAATATTGGCCTCTTTGTGATTGTTGCTTAGACAAATAATATTTGGAATAATCTTGTGTTGTCACATTCCCTTATCAAGAATGGGATGGATAAAGTTAGTACCATTGATTTAAGGTTTCGAATTAGAAGGTGTATTCTGATTTTATATATGAAATAGATTAAAATCTGATACATTACTTGTTTATATTAATTAGTTAATGGGAATACTAACATGATCGAGACATGTTTGGTTAAGGTTCGTTTTTTGATCTGATAATTAAAGTACAACGGATATATAGCTAAAATAGGATGAGATGCGAATAACTCGTAAATAAGAAAAAACATACAAGTTAGTTATAAGAGACTGAGAGGATGGACCCGTCACCACTCGAGGGGATATGTTGACGCATTCCAACATCGAACATGGAATGTGATGGATAAAATCATTATAGTAATAGTATACAATTAAAGGGATAAAATCTTTACCATTAGTTTAAGTTTTTTGGCTTGAAAGGTAAATCTCAATCTTTTATATATATATATATATATATATATATATATATATATATATATATATGTGAATGGTTAAAAACTCTAACACGTCACCTATTTCTTCCAAGCTAGAGCAATATATTTTCCTACAATTTTCTCATTTTCTTCCAAAATCAAGCCAACGTGCATGATTATACAAATATGACCGAAAATTGGAGTTAATTTGTAGGGTTTGTATAATATTTCAGACCAACTTGTATAAAATATATAGTATGTATAATGCAAAAAAAAAACTTGTTTATTAATTAATTCGAGTTAAAACGAACTAGATATATATATGTCTTAAATTTAGTTGTAGTAGTACAAAATCGATCAGTCTGCATGCACGTTAATTTGTCTGACATGCATGTATAAATTAATAATTGGAAACCCCAATATATTCAGCAACAAATTAAAAAACTTATAATTATGTGGCAACATGCACTATATATACAGAGCAAGCACATAATATTTCCAGCACCTACACGACAACCAGGCATCTTTTGGTCTTGTCAAAATAAAATAAATTTTGAGTATTTAATTTTTTATTGTTGCAATTAAATAGGAGAATTTATAATATAGAATTTACAGTAATGTTAAAATTCAAATTCTTCAACTACTCCATGTGTATAATTAATGATAATCATGGGGATGAAAAACATTATCTTTCTGCCATCTTTGTACTATACTCTGGACTCTGGTTATGCATTATATTGTATGTCCAGATCCATAAGTCACCCAAATGTAAATACAAGCTACTATTCTAACCGTTATTCTTTGCTCATGTGAAGATTTTTATGTTTTGGTGTTCTTGCTGGTTTATTCGATTGTCGAATTACTTCGGAATTTTAATTTATTACTCTTTTGAATCATTATGTATAGTGGCGTAGTCAGAAATGAACTGGAGGCGCTAAGTCTGCAAACCAAAACAGAGAGAAGAGACGAGGCGACGAGCGGACGAGGTCCTTAATTGCTCAAAATCTTCCTAACCTAGTTATATTCTATAATTTATCATAACTTCTTTTTAAATCCAGTGAGGGCTACAACACTCTAGGCGGCATGTTGTAGTTCCGGCCCTGATTATGTAAATAAATTAAATGTGTGGTTAATTATTTGTTAGGTAACAATTAGGGGGAAAAAACTAGCTTAATTAATCTTTAATATATAGTATCTTTGCAAATGAGAATTAATAATTCTTACTTATACGAATATGGTGTGTAAACTAGAAATGACCTAGTTTTGCAATCGGATCAGCCACACAGCCCACATTATTAACTGAATGAGGCACATGATCAGCGGAGTTTGATAGCCTCAAAGAATCAAAAGATTATGCGAGTATCTATAATAAGCACGTCAATTGTCTAAGGATAAGATCATGATCCAAAAAAATACTAATCCATTTATTCATAGAAGAATTTTTCAATTTCACTAGAACTAAACCCATCCTCCATCAAACTCGGATCCATAGCCCCTTTAAAAACTACATCAAAACAAGTCGAAATCTCATCCTGGTGGATTCTGCGTCACATCAGTAAAACAGCCATAACTTTCGAACCACAAAGCATTTTGACCTAAAATTTTAAGGAATTAAAGAAGACTCGTAGATCTAACTCTGGGTTTTGGAATCACCCAACTCCGAGTCCGGAATTATATTATTTTTCTGATCTAATTTCACTACAGAAAAAAGCGAAATTAGCGACCATATTTATGGTCGCTAAATGCAAAATATGGTCGCTAAATGCATTTAGCGACCATATTATGGTCGCTAAAAATGGTCGATAAAAGGCCGGTCGCTAACCATGTTGCGACCATATGGTCGCTAAATTTAGCGACCACGCGACCATATGGTCGCTGATTTTAGCGACCATATGGT
The DNA here is from genome assembly GCA_964016875.1 of Fallopia convolvulus. Classification (NCBI taxonomy): domain Eukaryota; kingdom Viridiplantae; phylum Streptophyta; class Magnoliopsida; order Caryophyllales; family Polygonaceae; genus Fallopia; species Fallopia convolvulus. The sequence continues at coordinate 70,909,728 of OZ024720.1, forward strand.
CGCTAGTTAGCGACCATGGTCGCTGGTGGTCGCCCCCATGCGGCGACCAGTTTGGCGACCAAAGCGACCAGGTGGTCGCTAAAATCGGCGACCAAGTGGTAGCTAAAACCAGCGACCATATGGTCGCTGGTTTTAGCTACCACTTGGTCGCCGATTTTAGCGACCATATGGACTCTAATTAGAGACCATATGGTCGCTAAAAGCACCAAATAAAAATGTGTAATATAGCGACCAAATGGTCGCTAATTGTTTTTAATTTTAAAAAAAATAATTACGAAATATTATAAATAATTACGAATTAATATAAATAGTTAATATTTAATGTTTCATTAATTACTAGAAATTCATTAATTTCCATAAATTTCAATAATTTACATACATAAATTCATTAATTTACATAAATTCAAATAATTTACAATAACATAATAAAATTACGCTAATCTATACGGCTGCGCCGGAGCCGTCGTCGTCGGGACCGGACGGGTGGGAGGTGCCCTCACCGCCTTTCTGCTGGCGCATCCACTCCTCGAACATCGAGAACTTACTCTTGAGCTCATTTACGTCTTGCCTAAGGCTGACGTTTTCCTGCGATAATTCCACCACCCGAGGAGGTGGACGACGCGGCGCCGTCAATCGATTGCCGTAAAACTCATGTGCGGCGTTGCCAAGGCCGAAGACGGCACCTCCCGGGCCCACCCCCCCGGCGGCCGTAAGAAAGGCATCACACTGGTCCTGGAAGGACGGCGGGGTGCCCGTTTCCTCCGACCTCTGGGTAAGGATCTCTTGGGTCCGAGCCTAATGAAACAATTAAAATAAAACAACAACAATCAACAACAACAACAAACAACTAAACCATTTACAACATCAACAACAAACAAAAAACAACAACAACAGCAAATCAACAACAAACAACAACAACATTAAAAATCAAGAACAAAATTTAACAAGAACAATAACAACTTCTTAATCAAATCAACAACAACAACAACAGCAGCAGCAGCAGCAGCAGCAGCAGCAGCAGCAGCAGCAGCAGCAGCAGCAGCAGCAGCAGCAGCAGCAGCAGCAGCAGCAGCAGCAGCAGCAGCAGCAGCAGCAGCAACAACAACAACAACAACAACAACAACAACAACAACAACAACAACAACAACAACAACAACAACAACAACAACAACAACAACAACTCCTTTTAAAATAGAGAAAAAATTATTAAAACTTACAGCGATTAAGGACGACCGCTCGTCTATAAAATGTCGATCGGCACCCTGCGTGTGCGTCTCGATGAGAAGCTCAAGAGGCGTGCAGGGGCGTTGCAGGTGTTGCTCCTACGAAATTCATTAAGGGTGTTAGAAACTATTAGAAAAAATTAACTTAATTTAAATTTAATCAAATTAAGATAAAATACTTACCAAACGACGCTTGGTGTCGAGGTGGGACCTCGAACCACTACTATGGTTCGCCGGATTGGCATTCCGGATTGCCTTCTGGCGGGCACACTTGACTTTGAACTCATCTGTGGCCCAATCCGTCGTCTGCCACTTCTCCCAAGTGGCCTCTGCGATGAAAGCCGGCCTCTTCCCATCCCGGCGGTGCTTCCCGATGTAGTCATTGTATCTCTTCTTCGCTCTCTTCTCCCACAACAACCGGACGGACTCCACGTCCATACCCGGCTCGGACTCATCCCACCTAAAGTGCGTCTAATAAAATCCAACAAACAATTAATTAAAAATAGTAATTAATTAATGCGGAAATTGTAAAAAGAAATATAAAAAATTAAAATTTACCTTCCAAGCATCAAACCAACGTTGCTTCGACGCGGCAGTGGCAAAGTCGAACTGCGACGCCTTATCGTCGGGTTGACTTTGTAGGATAGTTGTCGACCACCGCGACACCGGTCCCGACGGCTGCAAGCTACGAGATTTGAAAACACATATTATAACATTTTTAAAAGTAAGAAAAGACTTAAAATAAAAATTTTGTCTTAGAAGAAATTATACGTACCACCCGCCGGCAATATAAAGCTCATAAATGCGATTGGGATCGAACCCTCGACACGATCCCGACGAGGACGCGGACGTAGTTGCTCGGGTCGCCTCCGCTTCGGTGCCTGTGTGGGCCCCGTCGTCATCGGACAAATGTGGTGTGTCCGTGTGGGTGGCCTCGGACTCGTCATCGATCGGTATCCGGGACGAGTTCGGCTCGTCCGGACGAGGACCTCGTCCACGTCGGCGTGATCCTCCGGCTCCGGCCATAATAACACAACTAAAAAACAAACAATTCAATACAAATTCATTTTTTCCAACATTTGCACAACAACAATCAATTTCATTCAAACTTGACAAATCAACAATCAACTTGTTCTAATTCATTCAAACTCTATCAATTTCATATTTCTCTATCTCAATCAATTTTTCTCAATATTTCAACAACAACAATCAATTTAATCCACTTTTTTTTCCAAATCAAACTCTATCTCAATCAATCAAATTTTGCTCAATCAATTTCTAAAACAACAACAACAACTAACCAATAACAACAAGCTACAACAACAATTTCTCAATTATATTTTCTCAAATTCAACAACAACAACAACTAAACCATACCAATTTCTCAAATTTCACAAATTTCTCAAATTTCAACTAAACAATCTCAAATTCAATTTCACAAATTTCTCAATCAATCAAATTTTCTCTATCAATTTCTCAAACAACAACAACTAAACAATAACCCCTAAACAATACCAATTTCTCAAATTTTCTCAATCAATTTCTAAAATTTTCTCATTCAATTTCTCAATCAATTTCACCCTAAACAAAAACCCCTAAACAATACCAATTTTCTCAAACAACAACAATCCCTAAACAATACCAATTTTCTCAAAAAACAACAAACCCTAAACAATACCAAATTTCTCAATCAACAAACCCTAAACAATACAAACAACAAAAATCAATATCAAAACCAACAACAAATCCACAAATCACTTACAAATAAAGAGAGGGGTGCTCGGACGGGAGGAGGAGGAGGAGGAGGAGAGGCGGACGGAGGCGGAGGGGCGGACGGAGGAGGAGGCGGACGGGAGGAGGAGTAGGCGGACGGACGGAGGAGGAGGCGGACGGAGGAGGAGGACGGGAGGAGGAGGCGGTGGCGTCGGGCGACAGAGGCGGCGAGAGTCGAGCGATAGAGCGAAAGAGAGGAGTCGAGCGAAATGAAGAAGGAGAACTGGTGTTCTCCTTCTTATTCGCATTTAGCGACCATATGGTCGCTAATTGTAAGTGAAAAGGGGTGGGACCAGTCGATATATCGGCGACCATATGGTCGTAAATTAGCGACCATGTGGTCGCTACTTTGCGACCATATGGTCGCTACTTGTAAGTGAAAAAGGGTTGGGACCAGGCCGATATTTCGGCGACCATATGGTCGCAATTTAACGACCATGTGGTCGCTAATTGAAATATTTCGTGAAAAATTGAATTCTCAGATTTTCCCTCCACGTGGCGCCATAGATTTCGTGCTTAGCGACCATATGGTCGCTAAATACGAAATTTAATCAAACTACGCGCTCAAAAACCAAATTTCGTGCCAAAATTTTAGATTTAGCGACCATATGGTCTCTAAATAGCGACCATATGGTCGCTAAGAACGAAATTACTACCAATAGTGTTATCAGAAAAGTGAACAACTAAACAATAGTGTTATTTCGATTACATGTCTTCCTCATCTGTATCAGTCTCACTCTCAAACTCACCCTCAGACGTTTCAGTAGACGTGTCTTCTTGATCCTCAACGACATGATCCTCTCCGTTTGGGTCGTTTAACGGACCAAGTGGATAATTATCTTGTGTACTGTCGTCGATAACTCGTGGAAGGGAAGAATCATGTTGAAATGCCTCCTCAACAGCAACGCCCCTTGACCCACTCTCATGAGGGTCTACGCACGTACCTTCATCGGGCCACACTCGTGACTTCACTTTACAGACCGCTCTCCATTCAGCATCTGCACGCCTCACCTTTGGGTAATCGAGGAAATAAACTTGAGTGGCTTGATGTGCTAATATGTAACGATCTTTTGTTCTCAACATTTTATGTCGATGAACATCGACAAGCTTTAGGTGAGGGTGAATGCGTGTTCCCCCACGACTTCTAGTCACCACAGATGCGTACAACCTCTGCAACCGTGGAGTTATTGGCAAGTAAAACATACGAGAATAGGGAATGAGCTTTGTCTTGCCTTGCTTCCATCTAGGATAGTCACATATCTTGCATGCCGCGTATTCTGCATCTGCACCCCAATATATCATGCAAGAGTTTGGACAACAATCAATCATCTCGTAAGGAAGACCGAGACCCTCAACCAATTTTTTCGTGTCGTAAAACGTGGCTGGTAATGTCGTCTCCGGGTGAGAAAAGCGTCCGCAAAAATCCGAGATCATGTCATATCCGCGCTCCGTCATCCTCAGCTTAGACTTTATGTTCAGTAGCTCAGTCGCAGCCTCCAATTGCGTCATATCACATCCAGGCCACAAAGGCCTATTTGCGGCCGACAACATGTCGTACATACGTTGTGCATCGGGATTGGGCGCTTCATTATAATATTGCTCCCTTTGCTCATGGCTTATATCCACATTCTGCACGGGATCATCAGCAGTGTAATCACTTCGGCCATAATTAAAACCATCATACACCATCTATTCCATTCGATTATCATTGCCAACATTTAATGGTGGTGCTGGATCGGAACTGCTACAACCTTCATGTTGTCTAGACTCGGCCAACAATGCAGCGAACCTTTCATCTGTCTCCCCGTGCGAAACCCAATGGTAATAGTTCGGAACAAAACCTTCCTTAACAAGGTGATAATGCACATCATCCGCAGATTTCATTTTCTTATTCTTGCACCTACGACACGGACACCTTAATTCGGATGGGTTATAGGACGGCATAGATTTGCAGAAATCAAGAAATTGCTTTACGCCAGCTAAAAACTCGTCGTTCAAAAAACCATTTATATTACGCACATACATCCACTCACGCATTTTTTCCTTCCTGCATTTCAAAATAAGAGTACAATTAAATTAATTCAACTACATTTAGCGACCATATGGTCTCTAATTAGAGACCATATGGTCTCTAATTAGCGACCATATGGTCGCTGATACACTTTTAGCGACCATATGGCCGCTGAAACGCTTTTAGCGACCATATGGACGCTAATTAGCGACCTTATGGTCGCCAGCTTCAAAACAGTAGATTAGCATTCACAACATAACCAATTGCTATTTGCGGTAAAATTCTGTAACACAATCTCTTATAAATATATAAACGAAAGCTTTCTACCTTCAATATCTTTCTAAAACAATATAATGACGGAATGAAAAATTAGGAATAAGATTTAAATACATACCTTTAGTGAGGATGTCGGTAAAATTTGACGTAATTTCTTCCTACAATCAATTCACAGTTGTGGTTGATTTTTTTCTCTTTTCTGAATATTTTGGAAGAGAGCGGAATGAGAGTGAAGTTGTGTTGAAGCGGAACGAGAGTGCATTTTTTTGTGGAATGAGAATGCAATACATGCTGAAATGGCGGGAATTTTACCAATTAAGGTTTTTCGCGACCATATGGTCGCTAAAAACGCGGGCTATTACCCGCCAAAGTAGATGTGAAGCGCCAAAACATCTGACCAAGTCTGCGACCAAGTGGTCGCAAACATCCGCGACCATATGGTCGCAGATATGTTTTCTTGTTATTGCGACCACATGGTCGCGGATTTTTGCGACCATATGGTCGCAGACTCGTTAGCGACCATATGGTCGCAGACATTTGCGACCATATGGTCGCCAATATGTCTTTTTGTTTTTGCGACCATATGGTCGCAAATATGCTCGACCATATGGTCGCTAAATGCTGGCGGGAATTCTTCCCGCGAACCTTTTGCGACTATAAAAGCCTAGCGACCATGTGGTCGCGGATATTAGCGACCATATGGTCGCTAATTTGTTTTTATTTTTTTTCCCGTTTTGACGACCAGATTTGCGACCATTGGCGTCCATATGGTCGCTAATTAGCGACCATATTACGTGGTCGCTAAAATATGGTCGCTAAAACTGCAGAATGGTGTAGTGTTTGGAGTCTTAATTAAACTTAGTTATGTTAGTGTGTGCCCTACCAAAGAAGAAATCTTTGTGTCCATATACTATTAAGATTTTTTTTGCAATCTTATCAACTATATAATCTCCTTGTCCGTACTATAAAAAGCTTTTATTCATCTCAACCATATAATCTTCTTGTCCATACTATTAAAATCTTTTCCCATCTTATCAACGATCTAATCCTCTTGTCCATACTAGTAAAATCTTTTTTCCATCTTATCATCACTCCAAACAAAAGAAACAATTGTTAAAATACTAAAATGTATTGTAAGTGTAATTACCAATTTAATTAATTTTTATTCAACTAACTACTACAATATTAATTATTACTAATATATGTCACCCAGCATATCCCATATCGGGATTGAATTGAAGTCGATAACTTGCAGCTGGTCAATGTCGTTCTAGTGATTGGCTTTGTCGATAGGAGATCGAGATGTTGCGGACGGATATCCATTGTTCGCTTGCCCGGTTCCGGTGTTGGAGTATTTCTCACGTCGTCCGGGAGTGTAATTCGATTGGTTCTTTTCGTCGTGTCTCGTCTGTTTCCTCTCACTATTGATCGGGTCTTCGGAACCTCACCTATCAAGATGCTCAAAGAAGACCACTAGCTTGTTAGTGGTACTTCCTAACTACTTTTCTTATAAACAAAAAGATATATACAACAACTCGTACCACATTTTATGTGTTAGATTGATTAAAGTAAACATATTCCTTTATTATTTTCAACAAATTAATAGAGAGGTACATTTTTCAACTTCAAAACTTTTTGCCAATTAGGATAAATAACGCATAATTAAGGCTCATTTATCACAAAACCACTTATATGAACACCTTTATTACCACAAATGAACCCAAAATGCAAAATAAAAGTATCAAAGTATCTTTGACATAAATTAAATACAAAATGGTCCAACCTGACCTTCACATTAAATAACCAGCAACTGAGAAACCTCGTGAAGAGAAAGCCCTCTTTGAGCAAGTAATTTGAAAGGACAACCCACATTTATGAGATGTGTACAAACTTACCCCCACGAACTTTGCACCTAACTCCTAAGTATTTATGATTTTTTCAGTACCGGCAAACCAGATACGTACGATGCAATGATGCATATGTGATTCTCAGCTTCCCACCACTTCTCACAATCAATGCCAATTATTTATTTCTTCTTCACCTAACATGGGCCATCCATGGAGCCACGCGTTTTGGGCTTCCCCCACATTGGCCCATTTACCTTAGGGCCCATATTGATGTATTAGGCTCGTATTAGTTGGGCCATCTTTTGTAATTTCTTTTCAATATAAGAAATGGGGGATCTAATGTACCAGATAGATTTAGGGCCCGTTCAGTAACTAGGTACTTACAAGTACTGAAGCTTATGGTGTTAAAGCTTATGGGTGTTGATTCTGAAATTAGGTACTTATTTTTTCGGATAAGTTGTGAGGAATTTGGTAGAGACTTGTTTGTAGGTGTTTATTTTCGAGAAAAATTACCAAAAAGGGTATGGAGTATTAACAAAATAAAGATAAAGATAAAGATAAAAATAAGACACTAAGCCATTATAAAAAAATGATAAACTAGTTCGATAAGTCTGATAAGATCGGGGTGTGGATTATCTTTTGAGCCCGAGATACGTCCGATAAGCTTTCATAAGTCTAGTATTGCCGAACACGTGAACTAAGGTTACTCGAAAAACGTGACAAGGCCAATAAGCTACCAATAAACTTGATCATTATCGAACAAGGCCTTAGTAGATCAAGAAAACGAGATAAGTTTGATAGTCGAACAACTATTTGTTTTAGTTGCATATCATAATAGATTCAAACAAATTAAAGACTTTTTGTGACATTTCGTTTCTCACAACATGTTCGAATCTTCATTTTTCTTACATATCGCAATGGGCAAGTCCATCGCTTATCGAAAGAAGTATCAGGAATGATCATACAAAACCAACAAGGAAATACACAAAACATGAATTGAAAAGACAAAAAACAGAAACAAATTAAGGCCCATTCTTTAAACTCCAATTCATAGAGAAATCTACGATCAAAGATAGAACGTGATCCATTTTCCATCATGAAAGTCTATGAAGATCACGATTAGATGGTATGACATAAACGCGAGTTAGTAAAAAAACTAACATGACGTTGGATCATCTCCCCTTTAACCCTACTCCATCATAAACAATTTTTTGGGTATGATGAAATGCATATACATATATATATTTAATATTTCATGATTAAATGTGGTACCACACACTGTTTTTTCTCTCACACATGATTTTGAAAAGCTCCAAAAACTGAAAAACAATTAGGGAATCCAAAGAGGTTGTTTGTCATAACCCTATACATATTTCCAACCATTTTCACAAAGTACACAATGCTTCACAATGAAAACTGAAAAACATAATAACTTTTGCAAGGTTTTTGTCTTTGTCCCTAAAGAACATTAATAAACCAACCATATCTATGAAATTTTGATTCTTGGCTTCATCACAATTAGGAATCCATAGAACTTTGAAAGTTTGAAATCAAGCATTCAAGATGGGCTGAATGAATGAGTATAAATTTATCCCTCTATTTCAATCCATATCCCATGTCATAAGGGCCCAAAAAGGCCCATTTATCTCTCTTCATGTGTCCAAAATATCAAATATCATAGATAATTCCAATTTGATGTTTAACTTTAACCAACACATGTTACATGTATGATCATGATGTAATTGATGTATTAATCAATTTTTCTAGTTTTAATGTGTTCAGTTATTTTTGCTATCTTACATGGAATATTATTAAATAGAAAAATTAGTAGCAAAATTAGTTTGGATTGAAATGTAAATAGCAATTTCTTACATGAATGAAATTATATTAATAATTAAATGATTATATATATTAAATGATAATAATAATGTTAAGCATTAATATTATTTAAAAGTGGGTTTTATCATAAATAAATTAAGCATATATTTAAATTCGATACATAGTATTATAGTAATTAACTAAGTAAAGAAATGTGTTGTACTTTAATTGTGTGTATAAAAAAACGTAGCAAAGATTGATTGTTTGATATGATATGATAATTTCAAATTGGATACAATGTGTTAGTAAGTTTTAACTTTCTAGCAATACATGCACGAAGAATATACATATATATGTAATGCAACACGTTGATCAACTTTAGGGCATGTCCAACGGTGTGATTTTTAGGAGATCATGGAGGGGCTCACCAAAAAGAATAATAAAAAATTAAAATGGTGGGTGGATCAATGCAAAGAGAGATCAAATTTCGATCTCAGCTTAAAAGGCTCATGGCATATCTTGTGCTTTCTTTACCTGCCACATGACATATAATTAATGACCAAGATTTATTCTTGGCCATTGATTATAAATAGATTAATAATCTATTTTTATCTAGTTTAATAATTAAAAATAATAATAATAATTATACTAAAATTCATAGTTTTTTTTTATCTATCTATAGAGACTAATTTTGTATATATTTGAAACATTTTAAAATTAATTTGTATTTTGGGTTGTTTTAGGGTAAGAAAATATATATATATATATAGACGCTAATTTTAAAATAACTTTGGGTTGTTTTCATATGAATGTCTTTATGTATTTCATTAGTCTTTTCTAATGTGCTTTATTTCATGTGTTTTGTTTTCTCTCGGTATGTATTTTCTGTTCAAGTAATGAATTCGGTTTGCGTCGTTTATTTTTACTAATATTCTCTTATTCAAATATTCCTTTAACTAATACTCACTTAATTAACTATGATAAATACAATTTAAAATATAATTATTATAATAGTAGAAATTTTAACAAAATAATTAAAAGTGTCATTTAATAAATATAGTAAACAAATATAGTTACTTTAAGCTAAATAATGATATATATAATAAAGAATGAATATATATTTGTAATTATGTGTGGAAAAATAAATAATTGTTGGGAAATGAGAAAAGTGAAAAGAGGGGTTCATGAGGCTCACTGTTGGGAAGGGTTGATTGTGAAAAAAGGGATGAAAGATTATAGATGATGTGGAAGATGAAAAAATAGTAAAATAATAGTATTTGATGGGTTTATGGAGATTATGGGACTCACCATTGGGTATGCCCTTACAAAAACGTATATATGACTTTAAAAAAAAAGATCGAAGACATATATGAGCATTATTTTATGTATATGATTTTTGTAGCAAACTTTTTACGAAAAGCGTTTATTTATAGTCAAAGCAAATGGATTAATTGTTTTGAGTTTTTCAGATGTATGGTCGTGACTAGGGGTGGCAATTCGGTAAATCGATCGGATTTCGGTTGGGTTATTCGGATTTCGGATCATTCGGGTTTCGATTAGTAACGGGTATGATCGGTAATCGGGTAATTCGGGTCGGATCGGATCGGGTCGGATGTGTAAATTATCGGTTACATCGGGGTTATCAGGTCAAAATGGGTTAAGCAAATCCGGGTTTCGGTTTAGTCGGATTTGTTTAAGTCGGTTTCGGGTTGAGTCGGTTCTTGCAATTTTCGATTGAATCGGATTTCGGTTTAATCAGTTCGGTTAAATCATATTTTGGTTGAATTAGGTCTTGACCGAATTTCGGTTGAAATCGATATTAAGAGTTCAAATAATTTTATTTAATTGATAAAAGTTATATGAATTTAATAAATGGATCATGATAATATTAAGAATCGATGTATTTATAATATACTATTTGAATTTGAATATGATATTGAGTTTTTAAAGATGAAATAGGCATTTACCATTTGTAGAATACATCAATTAATATTTGACCGATGAAAAGTCAATCAAATTAATAGATTATCACAATGTACAAATTCATAAGATATAATATTCACAAATCACAAGTAAAGATTATATGATATTAAACATATGTAACTATGTAAGATTTTATATTCATAAAAAATTCTTATGATATTGCAATCAACTAATTACATGTTACAACTAATGATTATATGATGTTATATTCCAATAATTTAAAATGATCTCAGTTCATAAATAATAATTTTATAGTCACGTATATTTTCAAGATCATATACATAAATAAATATAATCTTTACACTTTATTGAAGAAATATATCTTTTGTGATGAATAATAATATTAGAATTTATGACTACATGAGACTATGGTAATCAGTAGTTCTAAAGTCATTAAAATGATTTCAATCATTACTATATACTAAAACGGAGGTTAAAATAATATATAAAACGATTCCATATTAAAATATATCATTCATATTTTTTAAATCAATCCGATTTGTTGAAATTTAATCGAATTATTTTTATTTATATATATTAAAAAATTAATATATTAGTTTTATTTTTGGATAGGATTATTTTTTCGATAATATATGTATAATTCTTAAAATATCATTTTCTATATCAATTTTTAATGATTATTTTTAGATATAATAGTTTTTTTAGATAAGATATGTATAGTTTTTCTAAAATATTCTTACTTATATCATCAATTTGATCAAAATTTAACAAGTACAAATACATAATACAATAATTTTTTAAAATTCCGTGCAAGGTGCGAGAACTAAGACTATTTCATAACTAAATGATTATAGGATCTCTTATATTCATATGATCGTATATATTAATAACAAATAATATATTAAAATGGTTTCAATCCAATATCCAAATAATTATCTGATCTCTTATATATACATGATTTTATACATTAATCATAAATAAGATCTTATTCCAGGTCTCGGGTATAATCGAGTTCGGGTTGAGTCGGGTGTAATCGGGTTCGGATTATTTCGGTTTTCGGGTACAACCGGTTCGGGTACAATCGGGTTCGGGTTGCTCGGATTCGGGTATGTATCGGGTTGGTCTTTTCGGATATAATCGGTTTCGGATTGCCTTTTAAACGGGTTGCTTTCGAGTTCGGGTTAAAATCGGTCAGATCGGGTCGGTTTCAGATTTCATTTTGTAATTTTTTTCGGATAGCGGTCGGTTCTCGAATCGGGTTATTCGGTCGGTTATTTCAGGTCGGATCAGAATTTGTCACCCCTAGTCGTGACACCTGATAGGATTTATACACGAAAGTAGAAAGATTGTTTGTCAATAAAGTAAGCCCTATGGATATCCACTTAATTTAGTAGTCCTTGACAATCAAATTTCAGATTCATATTTACTTAAAAGGTTCGGGATAGATTTGTAAAGGTTTTTTAATTTTTTTTACTATTTAAAAAATCAATCTAAATAGGTGTTTGGTAAAATAAGAGATTTTTTTAAGGGGGTTTGAAACTATAAAATAGAAATCTTATTATAGATAGATTTTAAGAGGTTCATAAAAATTAACAATTTCTTTTTCTTGTTTAAAAGATAAAATCTACCAAACATCAGTATAATGACAAAGACTCGTTTTGAAATTTTTTATATAAGAAAACTTTTACCTATAAAAAAACCTTCACCTATGTACCCAAAAACTTTCTAAGAATCTCTATCTTGTAAAAAACCTTATTTTATTGAACATAATCTTAATATTTCAAAAAAAGTTTGTAGAACCGAGTTCCACTTAGATAGATTTACGTTGTTGTTGTTTATTTTGAGCAAGCTCATGAAGATAAATCTCATATAGTACATTAGTACCAATATCGTTAGCTAGTTTAAATCTACCGGAAGAATGGATATCGCTTAATTATCTCCAAAAGATTTTCGCGCAACCTAATAACATATTCGCATAGGATCACTCATTTTTAGTCTTTGGGTCGCTCCTCAAAGAGCCGAGAAGAACCCTAATTGAATGACCCAAATCAGCACAACTAATATGAGATTAGCTCGGTTCAGATTGGAACCGAACTCGAATTACTCTAAAACCTAAACCGACAACCGAACCAAACTAGCTCAATTTCGGTTCAATTCCATCCACCTCGGTTCTTTTCATTTTTCTAATTTATTCGATTTATCCGACCCAATGATCAACCCTACTTCGAATAGCCACAATAATTCAATAAAAAGTCCATCAAGATAAACATGTACGGAGTATATATATAATGTATGAACATAATAATAACATTATGACAAATTGACAACAAATGTAGAGAAATTAAGAGCAAGCAAAAGAAAAAAAGAAGATGCCATAGAAATGATTGCCTTGATGACTTTTAACATACGATTCAATTGTTCAAACATTTCAGAAAAAGGAAAAGCTTACAGAAGTATAGAAGCCTTTGACAGATACGTTACAAGGTTCCCTTCCCTTGGTTTCTTATTACAACATCGCTTTCATCGAATTACCCATTATATAATGTTTGTGTCTCTGATTTTTCCCTTTTTTTTTTTTAATTTTTTAAAAACATTTTCAACACTTTCTTATTTTATTCTTTTTGGGTTTTAACTTTTGTGCTGTATATAAACCTGTTAATCGGATCGGGTGGGTATTTCAGGTTCCGGTTGAGCCGGGTTCGGATCGTTAAGGGTCAAGAGTTGAACCAGTTCGGGTCGATGCGGGTTTTCAGGCAGGTCGGGTTGACCAGCGGGAAAAACATAGAATTTTTTATGATTAGTGTAGATTTTTAATTATTTAATAATATTTAATTATAATATATTACTTTTTATGTATTTTAATAATAAAATATATTATATTTTTTAAAATCAATTTTATACATTTTATAAATATACTAAATCGGTCAATCCAACGGATTTTGGGTTTCAACCCAACGAGTCGCGGTCTATTGGGTTTCAGGTTCAAATTTACGGATCTTGACCCGAAAATTTTCGGACGCTTCATGTCGAGTTTGCGGGTCGGATCAGCTTTTGACAGCTCTAACACTATGTAATGTTTTGTGTCTGATTTTTCCCTTTTTTTTAAAAAATATTTTCAACACTTTTTTTATTTTATTCTTTTGGGGTTTTAACTTTTGTGTTGTGTATATCTTAATTTGTTGCTTTTAAAAAAAAAATGTTTCGATCTCGATCAATTCTTCCTTTGAGTTGCGTGATGGACAGAGGTTTTATTATACAAACAAGAAATATCGAAAATCATGAGCTTTTCTTTTCATCAATCGATCTTACATGATGGCCTTCTTTTTATGATCCCATATCCTCATGTTATACTATTATTATAATCCATTTATTATTATAAATGAAATACTAATCATAGTACTAATTATAATGCTAATCGTCTTTACTAGGAAAATATTTGTTTTTCAAGAAAAAAGAGAAAAAACCTACACGCCCAAAATAATTATTATTTGCATAAACCGGCCCATCTACCAATTTTTTATACACGGTTCAAAAATACTTGTTATTTTATAAATCAACAAAATTATTGAAAAATTAATTTTATTTTACCTAATTATCCTTCTATAAATAACTTGCTTATTTGTCCTTTTTTCGAGAAAAAGGTTTTTTTATTAAATATTTATGAGAATGACAAGTATCCCTATGAATTAAGATACTCAAATTTTTAAGAAATGAATGCCATTCTTAGTCATTTGACTAGATATTCGGATATAAAATTTCAGTGTCAATAAATTTTGCTAATAAACACACTATGTATAGCCTTCGAATATTTAGTCAAACAATTAAACTTTCGATATAGCTGTAAAGTAAGATGTGTAAGCCGATCGACTCATCAAGCTAGTTTCCATTGAAATAGGATCCACACAAGGAAAAATTTGTCATTAACGTTATTAATTAGGGGAATACAGAAATCGTCTAGGTCAAAATATGGTATTTAAATTAAGTTCAGAATTAGTGGATGCTACCAAAAGAAATGTCGATACCATATACAAATCAAAGTTTTCGATTCTACTCTCATAGACAAACACTATAAATATACACCAACTCATCTTACCAGATTTGTCCGCTTTGACCCGAATGCTAAAGGCGATAGTTTCCTTTAGCCCCTCACTCTCGCCACTACCCTTTTCGTTCTAGTTCTAGTGTTTCGTCAGTTGTACATGCTTTACATGTTGTGTTTAGTTGTTTATGTCCTCTCTAGCCGGTTTCCGGCTGCCGTGTTCACGGCCTCTCGGTCCTACCGGGTTTGTCCGGTAAACCGAAACCTTACCTAATCAAAAAAAAAAAAAATATACAGAGTCACAGACACACATGTGTACATTAATTATAAACCTACGGGCAAAAACAAAGGTATAATAGATGTAAGGTGGTCTATACCCATCCGCCATTGATGAGCTCAGAAACAAAGACAAGACTGAGAGGAAATAAATAAAGAAACCTCCATGGCAAATTACAACAACCTGAAAACGTAACCCTTTTTCCTCAGCTTTTTGGCCAATACAACTGAAAAGGAAACGAGCCCATGAACATGAACACAAACCAAAAAATAAAGATCATAATAACTTTCCCTTCTTTTTCTGGAACTAATTCAAAGCATTAAATTCTCCTGAGAACATTCAGGCATCAGAATTAGACAAAATTTAATACTGTATCGAACAAGCAACGTGAGCTATACGATACAAATCCATATCATATGTACCACACTTCAGACTCACACTTGCATGACCTCTTCAATAGTCCTTAATTAGTAACATAAAATTAATTTTTACGTGTACACTCCTATGTACAAAATTCACAAAAAATTAAAGAACTTTAACTAATTTGAATTGTTTTTTTTTTTTGCATTGCATTAGGACCTGGGTCTGTTCCGAAATCGGAACCGAAGCTTGGCTGCCAGTTCTGAGGCCGGTTCCGGTTCCAAAACCGGACAAAAAAACTGTCTACACCAAACAAAAAAACTGGGATCACGATTTTGAATTGATCGATTACCTGATGGAAAGGTCGTGTTCACACGTACACTAGGCGGACCTAGGCGGAGAGGGATCGCCTAGCGCCTAGGCAGCCTAAACGGGCGCCTAGACAGAGTAGGCGGTCTCTTAGACGAGCTGAAAGACTAGGCGGGCTACCACCTTCCAACGCCTAGGTCGGACCTAGACGAAGCTAGGCGGAGATTTTTAGAACAATGAGAACTAGACAGATTATGTCTCTTTAGAACAACCGGTTCCAAGATTTCGGAGATGGTAAAACCGAGACCGGAACAGCCTCAGAACCGATCCGATAGTTCCCGTTCCGAGCCAGTTCCCGGTTCTAGCTAGTGGAAACAAACCCAGGTCCATTGCATGGATAATATAAGGATATAACTTGACTTTTTTTTTTGGTTGAAAGGGATATAACTTGACTAATACTTTCAATCAAAAAAAAACTTGACTAATACTAACAATTAATTGAGCCCTAGAATATAAATATAGGCCATCATGACCCATATGGCCATATATGATCACTTTTCAATAGTAGTACTTAATTAATTAGTAACATAAAATTAATGCTCCTAATACGTACTCCTCCTATGTACAAAATTCACAAAAAATGAACTCGACCCACAAATCACACACATACACATAACCTAATATGAATTGGGTTTTTCCATTGGATGGATAATTAAGGACATAACTTGACTAATACTACTCCCTCCGTTTCGCAATGTAAGTCGTTTCTAGCTCTAAAAGGTGTTTCATAATGTAAGTCATACATTCCCTTATTTAATATAAAACTTTCTAAAATAAGTCATTACTCTATTTAATTTACTTAATTTTCCAACAAATTTCATTAAATCAAGCAATTTTAGTGGTTGAATAGTTAATAGTGCATGGATAAAAACAAGTATTAAATTATCATCTTTTTCATTTTAAGCTTGTCTTAATTCCTGTGTAAAATTAAAAAACGACTTACATTGCGAAACGGAGGTAGTAACAATTAATTGATGCATGACCTCTTCAATAGTAGTACTTAATTAGTAACATAAATTAATCAATACGTACTCCTATGTACAAAATGAACTCGACCCATAAAATCACACACGTACACATTAACTAATTTCAATTGGGTTTTTTCATTGCATGGATAATCAAGAATATAACTCGACTAATACTAACAATTAATTAAACCCTATTCTTAATCAGAGATTCAACCCTAAATCATCCTCCTTGTCAAGAACAAACCGGCTCTTGCTCGTCTCATCCGATCCGAATCGAAAATCGGGATGAACCCTCTTCTTGGAGCATTGGATCGGCACACCGAAGAGCCTAGTCGTCGACTTCGAAACGTTGTTACCGTTATTATTGCCCGCCATTATAGCCTGATGATAGGGCTTTGTGAAAACGGCGTCGTTTTGAGTAGGGAAAGCTACAACGTTGTTGCTTGGTGTAACGGGCTTAACATGGTTTTGTACAAAGTAGATAATGTCATTGTAGAGCCTCCTCATGTGGGCGATCTCGGACATGAGCAAGTCGTTGTTCCTCCTTAGCCGTTCGTTGTCCTCCGACAAGGCGGCCACGACGGAGGAGGGTGGTGGTGGGCCCGTCGTCGTCGTGGCCGCCTTGGGAGGGGAGGGGTTGTGATGGTGATGATAGTCTTCCCAACTGTCCCGGTCGTCGGAGTTCGGAGAGAGGCTGACCCGGGACAGTGGTGGTTGATGTGGTGGTGGGAAGGGGAAGTAGGGCGGCGGAGGGCCACCGGAGGCGGCGGGGAAGTGGAGGGGGTGGTGGGAGGGTGACGTCAGCGGAGGTTGAGAGGATTTTCTCCGGTGGATCTCACATAACAAGTGTTTTTCGCCTCTTTTGAAGAACTCGTTGCCAAATTCCCATCTGTCTGGGACTATCTTTCGGAAACCCTAGATTTATGAAATTAAGCAAAGATAAGATTAAATTGATTTCAAGGGTTAGATGATAAGATCCAAGAATGCAAGTTAAACTCAATATATATCATTCTAGCTTTTGGTTAGTGTATAGTTTGGTTTACTACTAAGTTGTGTATTAGCCTTGATTAATGAAATTTATGGTTTAATAATAATAATTGAAAACCCAAGAAATCTGAATCCAACGAGAGAGGGACGAAGTGAAACTAATTAAATTATTGTTAAAAGATTTATAAGTTCATAAAAAGAACCTTTTTTTCTTCAGTTTTGACAAGGAGATTAAATATGAAGTAGGCAAATCTATATGCATAAAACAATGAAATGAAAAAAAGGAGAGAGAAATAAAAACCCATGTCAAATCTTCATATAAACTTAAAAAATAAATTAATTAAACCATTATAAATGATTAAAAATTCAAAAAAAAGAACCTTTTTTTACCCATTTTTGACAAGGAGATCAAATATGAACTAGGCAAATCTATGTGCATAAAACAATGAAATGTAAAAAGGGGGAGAGAGAAAAATGAAAACCCATTTCAAATCTTCCTATAAACTCAACAAAGAAACTAATTAAACCATTATAAAAGATTAAAAACTCAAAAAAAGAACCCGTTTTTCTCCATTTTTGACAAGGAGATCAAATTTGAACTACACAACTCTATGTACCCTAAACTATGAAACGAAAAAAAAGGAGATAAATTAAAGAAATAAAAACCCATTTCAAATCTTCATATAAACTCAAAAAAGAAAGTAATTAAACCATTAAAAAGATTAAAAAACTCCCTAAAAACTAAAAAAATAACCCCTTTTTCCCCATTTTTGAACCTATATACACAAAACAATGAATTAACCAACAAAAAAAGAAGGATAGAGAAACAAAAAAACCCATTTCAAAACCCTCTAAACTCAAAAATAATTCTTCTTCTTTTCCCATTTTGATATAGTTAAGGATGAGTATAGTAAAAGTATTTGTACATACATAAGTATTGAGCTGACGAACAAAGCTTGAGAAGTTGTTATGCTTGAAGTAGTTAGGGAGGAGGTCACGGGCGAACTCCGGCGGACGCCAGACGACGAAAGTGGTGTCATCTTCTCCCCAAGAGACGATGTGATCGGTTGAAGGATCATCCACAAGCTGATAAGTCTTTGTTAAGAAAGGGGCTGGCACTGATTTATGGCTATCTAGTGTTAGTATTATGCCTTCACAACTATCCAACATTAAAGCCATTATTATCTTGCACAAGTTTTGTAACTTGGAAAGTTTTGAGGAAGAAAGGGAGAGGGAGGAAGTGAAAGAGAGATGGGAGAAATGGAGTGGTGTGGTGGTGTGGAAGATGGTAGAAAGGGTTAAAAGGGATGAGGTGAGATGAGGTGAGATTTGGGGAGATGGATTGTTTATTTATTTGTTTTTATAAAAAATGTAAATAAAAAAAGTGTATTTTAATACTCTCCATATCAATATACAACTAATATGACAAGTGGATTGTGTGTGATTTTTTTTAGGGCAATGTATATGAGAGTCGAAATAAAGATCTCATAGTATAATTATTTTTTGGGTCGATGATCACTTGACTAGTTTATTTAGCGAAAGGTTTCGTGTTTGATTCTTCTGTATGTAAAAATCTCTCAGACTAACGTTATTTATGAGCTCGCGAATAGAGATTGGTCTTCGATCTGATTAAATTGGACAATAATTGAGCCTCTTACCTAGAATGAAAAAAAATCAATATCAATTTTTTATGATATTATTCATATATAAGGAGACTATCAAAATTTTAAATACCTATTTTTTTTACTTTTTTAGAAAATTTGGGACACATCTTATTGGTTTTTATACACTACCTTTGAGATGAATTTAGTCCCTATATCAATTTTGATGCATTCTAATTAAATTCAGTTATTATTAACACATATTTGAATTTCAATTTTTTGTGGGTCTATCGAATGTACCCCTTTTCCTTGGACAAGAGTACCCCATCTTGACCCCCTAGATTCCGCAGTAGTGGATCCTCACTGGGTCAATGTTGTTGTACTTTCTTAGAAAACACACTAATGTATTAATATACTATTAGTATATGCAAGAATAAATGTGTAAATTATGCCAAAATAAGAGGGAGTAATAATATATCAATACTAATATACTTAAACTATTTTGGTGAGAAATCAAGTCTCATTGTCACTTTTTTAACTGGTTTAAGTTAGTCGACGCAAGCCGATTTATCTAATTCACACGCTTTACTGACTAATTTGCAAACTAGAAATTTACCATTAAAATAGGATCCCTCGTTAAATAAAATACTCTAATACTATTAATAATATACGGAGTAATAGTTTTGGGGAAGAGAAAATATATTTTTACAATGGACCTCGGTTAGTGTAGAGTAAGAAGAAGAATATGTGTCTTTGTGTCTCTCTCTAGGACTCTGAAATAAGGGCCTTTCAAGACAAACCCGTGACTTCCTCTCTCTCTTTTTCATTTTCTTTTATATTTTCTTTCCTTCTTCTTCTTCTTTTGTCTATCTTTCTGTTTCTGTTTCTTCTTCTTCTTCTTCTTCTACTTCCTCTACTCTATCTATACTCTGAAAATGACCCGATTAATACGGGTTGTGGGATCAAATGGAATTGACTAAAGTACCCTTTACACTTGCTTGCATGATATATAACAATGGCTAATCAATTAAGGGTCTTAACAAAAAGTTGTTTTGATCTTGATAAATCTAACTTTTTTCTTTAATTTGGTATTCTCCTTTTTAAGGGAAGGTGATTGGTAAAGTGGAATTAAAAATTGAACTTTTTGAGGGAAAAATAATTCGGAGATGGAACATAAAGAAGCAATGTTCATGCATGGTGAGTAAACAGGGAAAAATAACAACTTTATTATAAAGAGGAGCTTTAATTAAAAGGGAAAAAAATAAAGGTTGAATGGAAAGTTTGAATTGGGTAATCAAGGATTTTGGAGGCAAATCAAGGATGATTTTCTTGATTTTTTGGGAGTTTTTCATGTATGTATTTTTATTTTTGTCGATTTATCCGACTACATCTTTTTAGTTTATTGATTATTTGGTAGATTGTTTTTTTTTTCTTATTGAAAAAAATATAAATGAGATTTTTTTGGGCACTTGTTTTTTTTATATCGAAAATGGCGATAAGAACCGTTATTTATTAAGATAGCTGATTAGGATTAATTTGAAAAAGAGCTAAACCCTTACATCATCAAACAAGAAAGATAAAACTGAAACCGAAGGTTCGTCTAACAATGACAATCTAAAGAAAAAGAGAAGTCAAGGGAAGTCACACCATACATCACTCAATTAGCTTTGCAATAAATATGACGAAATTGGACAATCCAATCTCTACTAAAAAAGTCTTAATATTATAATACTGTACCAGATTGAAAATAGGATAAGCTCGATTGAGTGGTTTACCAACACATTTGACAATGTAATTAGAGCAATCATAGTATATATATTGCGGCCATCATTTGACACTTTGACAGTATAAAGATTAATGCAATGATTAAATGTTAAGGAAAAAGTATATAATGTATAGTATCTTCTATACACGCGGGTACACGTACTTCTCATAATTAAAACAAATGAATTATGATCATAAAGCCTTTTCTCATTACATAGCAATCAATGACATTGCTGACAAACTTTTAATTTCTTGTACTAATCAAACTAAACTACCATAATCCAAATTTACAAGTTCTTCTAGAATGGTACTTTCTTAATGGATGTAATTAGCCTGTTTGCTAACTAAAGATTGTCATTTAAGCTTTGACACAATAAACTTTTACTAAAATTATGAATTATTATCTATCAACTTCATTTTCAACCAATAACAACAACATGTAATAACAACATTGACCTAATATAGTTCCGCTAAAATAGAATATGAAGGGGGACAAGATGGGGTCACTCCTACACTCTTAGTCTCTCACACATCAGGAAGACATGCGTCCAATAGACCCAAGAGGAACAACAACAACTCAGTATAATAAATACCAACAACAAAAATAATAACTCAGTACAACCCTACCATAGACGAAATATGAAAGGCTAAGATGTACACATCGATCCTTACCTGAAATGAATCAAGAGGGTATTTTTGCAAATTAAAGTAAAAAATAAAGAGTCAATAAATAAAGAGAAATGGTATCAAAAAGTCAATATATAGATACACTTATACAATAACAAACTTTGTAATTCATCGACAAATAATTATCTAAGACCCTAAAATGGAAAATATTTTCTTACAAAATTAAAATCTTTTCTAAACCAAAGAAGAACAATTACACAAGTAGTTATTTAAAGCAAACCCTAGAAAAATAATTAAAAAAAAAAGTAGATTTGGTGAGAGAAAAATCTCATTTTAACCATTGATATTTTATTAAACGGTTGAGATCTTTCTAGCTCAATCCATAGAATTAAATTGCAACTCTATCGTAGTACATTCCAGTTACGTTCGACAAAGTAAACTTCTCGAGGGTATTATTGTCATTTACTACTCTACACATCATTGAACTTTTCTTGTATCTTTGGAAGAACAAGTAGTATAAGAAGAAGAAGGAGAATGAGCTAGGAAGGTGGGTGAAAGAACAAGAAGAAAGGTGATATATGTTTGGAGTATTCACCATAAATTCACAATATTCACCCACACACACTTCTCCACTTCACGTCAAACGAGTGGCATCTTTTATGCATTTGGAGGTTTCCTCTTGTTTTCTTACTACATACTGCATTTGGTACCACCCATCAGACACACACCAACCAAATCAAACAAAAAAATAACACTCTTTCAAACTCCCAAACAATACAAATATTTTCCCAATCCTTACCCATTATCAATGTTTGTTTATGCATGGAAGAAGACATTGACAAAACACATTAAAGTATAAGCAAACAATATGTTACATATACTGATATACACACACACAACACTTCTTACATATGTTAATATATCAAAAGTTATTCAAATTTATGTGGGCCGATCAGGCGGGGATTATTCTTATATCATGATAGAGTCTGGTGGGTCGATGAAGTTCTACCCTAAAACCAATTAATAATGAGTGAAGTAGCTCACCGACCTTATATATTATGTTTCCAAACGCCTTTTTAAGTGACAACAATCATATTAAAATCTAGTGGGCAGATACACGAAAGATCAGAATTGTATGTGCGTATGAGCACACATGCAAATAAACTCAATACATAAATCTAGTGAAATTCCAAAATTTTATAATGTCCTTAATTTCTTCCAACTTTCGAGGTGAAATTCTTATTTTTCACAAAAAGTTCAAATATAAAATCTGTTGAGAATATGAATTCCCACATATTAAAGTTGGGACTAAATAAGACTATTATATAAATTCACGAGTTACTCCTCCTATGATTAATTGATTTTAAAATGAAACCTCACTGGACTTATGTATTGAACCCAACATGTATATGCACACAGACGGTCGTGTGCACCCATGTTAACGGCCCGTGAACTCTAATATGACATCATAGCAAGTCTCATCCTGAATTCGTTTTTCAAGCGTCAACTGGGACAATACACTTGCACTTGTTGGGCGTGTTGAGAATATTTATTCCTACATCTTAAAATCATTCCTACCCAAAAAAATCTAAGAACACGCATATCCACATGGACAGTCGTGTGCACCCCACATTAACGACCCGTGGAATATAATAAAATCTATCATTTGTTTCTATTTTCTTCATCAAATATGCTTATGTAGTGAGCACAATACATATATGTGCATGAATGGTCGTACGCGCACTACGTTAACGACCCATAGATTTTAATATAGTATTAGAGCGAGTCTAGTCCTGGACCCGTTTTCTCAACTGAAACATGCCAATTGTACTTGAGGGGTATCTTGAGAATATAAATTCTTACATTTCAAAATTAATCAGCCCTTCACAAGAAATCTCACACATATACACACAGAAGATCATGTGCACCCAACTTTAATAGCCGGTAGACTAATAAAATCAATCATATGTTCCTATTTTCTTCATCAACTGTGCTCTTCACTATACTGATCCAAACTCAAGTATCAATCATCTGTTAATTTCCCCCCACACACAAAAAAAAAACTCTTTTTTTTTAAAAAAAAAAAAGGACATGATCCATTGATGGGTCTCTTTTTCCTTTCCTCAACAGTAGAGTCCACTAAATTTTTTGGCTTCTTTCCACAGCTTTGCTCATGAATTTGGCTTACGTTGCCCAGGTGTTGTTGAATATTATTGGGTTGTCTACTTGGCCTCTCTGCTAAAAAGTTTACCATCAATATATACTCAAAATTTTTACACTAATTTTTCTTTTTTTACCCTCTTTTCTTTTTGTAATGCCCTACCCGAAAAAATCTGTTTATTCTCCCACTACAAAGAGAAGACAGAGTGTAGGTAGAACTGTTGCTAGAGGTTAGAACTCTCATGCCTACTCATTTTAAAATTAGTAAAAAAAAAAGTTATTTTTTTTTGTGTTTTGAGTGTGCGTGAGAGACTAGAGAGGCTTCTTTCTTAAGCTATACATCATTTTAAAAGTAGATAACCCATACTTTCTTATAACTTCATCATTCCATTTCAATACTTATGGTCCCTATTTTAATTATAATTAGTTAACATGAATATTCAAAGAAATTTACCCAATACTTATGGTCTCATCCGCAAGGATCGATGTCCTAAGACCAATGTTCTAAAAAACGCTAGACGGACGCTGGGCGGAGAGGGATCGCCTAGCGCCTAGACGGCCTGAACAGTAGCCTATGCAGTCCTAGACGGGTGCATAGGCGGTCTGGACGGCTAGGCGGGCTATGACCTTCCAGCGCCTAGGCGGGACCTAGACGAGACCTATAAAGGATTTTTAGAACAGTGCCTAAGGCGACCCTTTTTTCGTTAATTTGGGTCCTCCTAATCCTTTGTATCAAATTTTTTTTAGCTAATATTGGATACTAAATGAAGGTCAACAAATTATTAAATCTTACGGCTAGATGACTGGAACGTACATTGCTAAGATGACTGTCCTAAAAAACTTTAGGAAAATCATCTGAATGAATGATCTAGGTTGACTATACGATAAACTAGTAGCCTAACGTTTACCTAACAACTATGATTTTATTCACCAATAAATTATCAAATCTTACATGTGTATATCAAGTTCTAGGATACAAGTTATCAAGATTGATGATTGAGTTTTACATACAAAAGTTTACATTTTTTTCATAATTTTAACTGTCCATCTAGTCAAGTATAGGATTGAACTTTTCAAAATACCAAAAATCACTAGTGTGAGTATCAGTGAAGCATAAAAAAAACTACAGAAACTGCAGTTGTACTGAGAATATAAGCCAGGTGAAATTGGTAAATAGTAAGAACTTTCAAATGGAAAAGAAAAAATTACAGGCAGAAAGCACAACAGGAGATGGGCAAAAATTAAAAAAGAAGAAGTGATTAAAGCATTATGAGTGGTGGTGATAAAAAGGGAATGATAAGGCTGCATAGTTGAAATGATAAGCCATGCAATGAGTAGGTTATTAGTGAGGATCCAGTAAAATAAAAAAAATATTAATACAAACAAATAGGTTTAGAAAAATCGAGTTAGGAGGATGACAATCTCAAAATCATCAACATTTTGAGGGGTACGAAAAAATACTATTGAAAAATTGAAATGATTATCTCGGATATTTGGGTCTCACTCCAGTGGTTCGAGTCAATGCGTTTTCTTCATGTGGGCATGAAGTTTAATTCCTTACCTGATAAAATTACAAAACTAGGCCACATTTTCTTTATTGACCACATCTTGAATTATGCAGAACTATATATATATTCTCATCCGAAATAATGTTGTAGGGAAACATCCTAATTCTTATCTTATGAAAAAAAAATTTGTACATCATAAGCAAACGAAGTGGGCTCCAAAGCTCAAGTTATAGCTTCCATTATGAGTAATTATTTCACTCTCAATTTATATATTATAAATATATGTAGTGTACACTCTTTGATTACTTTGATCATGTAGCTTATTTGATGGTCAATTCTCATAATAATTGGGCAAAACAAAAGTGAGAAGCTGCCCACCTAGGATCTGTTCATGTTTTAAAGCATACATTATAACACAATATAATATCATCCTCAAAGAGTAAAGTTAGAAACATTCCAATCCAAACATATACTTAGCAAGCTACATAACTATATTATACTCTAAACTAGCACATAGTAAATAATAAAATAAAAATAAAATAAAACCTAAGTTTTTTTAGTTTAAAATGCACGTGATACTACATACCAAATTTCTGTTTTTCACCCCAATTTTAGTAGAAAATACAAACATCAAGAACTGGAAAATTTACTGATCAAGGTGCAAGAAAATGTCAGCTTTAAGTTATATAACATTCAATTCAAAAAAAAAATCTCCATAAGCTGAGGGCAAAGACCTTCTAAATCTTCATACTGTGCTTTTTGTTGCATCTTTTACCCTCTTCTCAGAATTTATCATTTTTTACCCTCAAAATACTCAAATCTTATTTGATGTGCACATGAAAAATGGCAGACATAGACAGAAATTTCATTTTATGGGTTATCTCGTGATACCCTTTTTTTGTAATTTTTATACTATTGTAAGGAACAAGAAGTAACACTACCATTACTATATATATGTATTGTTACACTTGCATAAATTTAATATTGGTTAGAGAAAAAAATAGAAGGGGAAAAGGACATCTTGTTGTTCTTCTACTAGGGTTTGACTGTCCATGTTACATGTATATATGGGAATTGTTCACATGTTGCCTAATTCCTAAATGGGATACATCAAGAACAAATCTCAATCCTTGCACATGTCACTTGCTAAAATTTGATCTACATATAATGCAACATTGACCATATTATATGAACTTATAAGTTGGATATTATTCATAGTGTCTCATAGAATTTAATTTCGACGATTATAAGAAAATTTGTTGCAAAGATTTAAAAAACTCCAACATTGTTTAGGATTCAATTAATCCAGATTTTCTGCGGCGAGATATGCTATTGATGTTGTTTCATATTGTATAGTACTAGTACTTTACATTGTAAGATAATAAAACATAAGAAAGTATAATTTTGTAGTGTTATACATTAATATTAGACATGTCAATCGGGTCGTGTCAGTCGGATTCGGGTTCAGTTATTTCTGGTTCAGGTCTATTGGATTACAAGTTAAATCGGGTCCGGTTATGGTGGGTTATCGAATGGGTTCGGGTTGACCAACGGATCAATAGCGTCATGTTTGAAATATTACTTTCACTATTAAGTATTTTAGAATTATTAAATAATAAAAAAATATGTAAAAATAAATAATTTTTTTAATATTTTAGTAAAAAAGACAATTACAAATCAATTAGGCCGGGTCACGGGTCGGTCGGTTTCAAATCATATATTTTCGAGTCAAATCATGTTCGGGTAAAAATCGAGTTTTGGGTCAGTCGATCATCGGTCATGTCAGATTTCGAGCTCGGTCATCTTTTGACATCTCTAATTAGTAATTACTATACAATATGAGACAACATTTATAACATATCTCCTAGTAGTTTAGGAGAGATAACATGGTTTAGGGTTATCTTAATGATCCTTTAGCATAAGAATAACAATCAACATAAAAATAAGAGATCCTAAAATTTAGCCGGTAACCCCACTAGCACCGTTCACTAACAAAAACTGGTAGCTAGCAGGCAAATATCACAAGACAACCACAAATCTCCAACTATTTTTTTTTTTATATACACCTTCTACTGTTGAACTGAAGAAAGAGCCAAGAAGATTCTATTCTAATTTCTAGATTGCAGAGAAAGAAAAGAAAAGAAAAGGGTCTTCCTAATTAAACAATTCAAATCAGTTTTTATCCTTATGTGAATTAAAAAATGCATCAAACTTCTCTTGTTTCCATCTTCAGATTCACTCTTCACATGTTGATAGTTGATACCCTATTCAAAAAATCTTGTAAACATTCTAGTATATATAAACTGTGGATTTCAAGGAGAGACAACTTAAAACACAGAGCAAATAAGGTTAAAAACTTAAAATTAACCCACCACCCTATAAATCAAAAGGCAGTAAAAATATTCAGAGGTTCTTTCTTGTGTCTCTTCTTGCCCTCTTCTCTTGTCTTTTCTATTGGCCTCTTCTTGTTGATGATGACTTCATAACACCATTTTTAATAGGATACAACTTGTATTCATAATACATATTTCTCTTCTCTTTTTTTTCCTTTTTATCTTTGAAGGGCGGTTAACAATGTTGTCAAAATCGTGATCCAAATTGTACAATCCAAATTTTTATAAAACGATAAGAATCGTACCTGGAAAATCCTAATAATACCTCGAATTTTCAAACTACAAACATACATCATACAATGCTTTTAACAGTTTTAAGCGATCTTCGTCAACCATATAAATCAACTTAGAGCATCTGCAATTGTGATTTTTGTTAAGATATTAACAATAACAAAAAAATATTAAATAATTAAAAACTGCAAAGTGAGTATCAAATTATGAGGACGAGTTTCTTCTTCCACATACTTGTATCCACTTATTACATTGAACCATTATAAAATTATGACTTTTTCTTATTCTATCTTTTTATTTTTTATGATAATCAGGATATCATGGATGAAGATGCTCTTACATTATTCGCAAGGACGAGAAGGGGCTTTAGTCAAAGTGTCGATTCTCAATTTGAGTAATTTGTGGGAGGGTTCGAAAATATTAACCGAGTGATCCATCTAAATTTGTGCTTGGCGTTCTATGTAATCTTGGTTTCTCTACCCTCTATTTTTTGCCTGTGTGCTTGTTTTCATATTCCTGAATCTATGGGAAACACCCTTTTAACATGTTCGAGACAAGGATGCATACATTTAAACTCCATATCTTGCGACAACAACATTATATTGAAACGAGATGTTTTTGTTTGATCTATCTAAACCTTCAAATTATCATAACTCATTATATCATTACACACTACTTTCTTTCATACACATTTTCATCCAAAATGCTTCAACATCATATAACTCTACTTCATGTTGCTCATTATCGAAAATTGTGATCTCTGTTGTAACGAGAACGATAAAAGCGAAAAAAGATAAATAGATTTTGCGTGATTTACTAACAATGCATTAGCTACTTCCACGGGCAGAGAAACTGAATTCTTATTATGGAGGCGAAGATAATAGCGAGACCACCATTGTGGGACGTTAATTGCTCCCCGAACCCCCTGTCAGAGAGCTCTGCCCCCAAAATCCCCAATAGGTAATGGTCAACAACAAATTCAAGATACATTAACAATCTATATAAGTCAACACTGACTAACTTTCTTCAGTGGCTGACCTAGAGATATATACAATTTATGTAGATATAAGTAACGAAAAAGAACCCAATTAATGTGTTATAAACTTAATTAATATGCATGCTTATAAATTAATTATCCATGATCTGAATTTTGAATTCTCAAATAAGATATCAAGAACTAGAGACAACTTCCAAATATCCAAATCAAAAAAGCACTCATATAATGATTGTACTATATGCTTTCCAAAAATCTATCCAACATTTTTCATGTTCCATGAATGCTTTGGTAAATTTTATATCTACATTTTACATTTTGCAGACAAAGTTGATTTGAACTACAAGATGAAATCAGTACGTACTTGATTCCTTTCTAGTATTCTAGCCAAAAGGCCAATTTCTTATACTAGAACGTAGCATTTTTCACTTTGTACATGTACCTTTTTCCCTTATATAAATGTCACCTCAAATTAAAGAGATTCCAACAATTCTTTTCATATTGTTGATATGATCCACCGATTAGACCCTAGAATGTAAGACCACACTCCAGATTCAATGACTTATCTATACTTTATCTTTTGCATTTCTGAATTTCAGGTTTGCCATGTCAAATAGCACATGGGCTTTGGTATATGATTCTCAAAAGTTATAGGGATTATTTATACCTTAAAAATACAACAATGTTACTATTGTATCGAGATAAATGAATACAACAACACCACTACCCAGTATAGCTTAATTGGGACGAGATCTAGAGAGTTAGGATGTACACACCGCTCCTGAACAAGGTGAGATTAAATGAATAGTAAGACACTAGGTCACGTTTGATACCATATCTTGAGTATTAGGAATCGGTTTAGAAATCACTCAATCTAATTCCCGTGTTTGGATAGGTTGTCTTTTCGGAATTAGTCATTGCAGGAATGATCTATTTCACCATTTTACACACAATTTCATACTCTCCTCTAAATCAAGCTAAATTCAATAAATCCCTTCTTTATACCATCCTAATCCCAACCCGAGTCCTGATTTATACCACACAGGGCCTTATAGTATGTAAACAGTCACTACTAAATTATTTAAAAAAACCCAAAGATCGATTTTGTGTTTTTTTTTGTTGTCAAGAATAATGTTCATAAGAGTCGAAACGGAGACCACATATTAGGATGTTACTATCATAAAATCCTAATCACTTGACTGGATATCCGAAGACGAATTCATGTTTTTCTTTGACGGGCAATAATGGTTTCAATCATTTATTTTTCACTAGTGTAGTATATGCACTAAACATGAGCTCCAAAGTTTGAAATAATATTATAACAAAGCGGCAAGTGTACAT
The DNA here is from genome assembly GCA_964016875.1 of Fallopia convolvulus. Lineage (NCBI taxonomy): Eukaryota > Viridiplantae > Streptophyta > Magnoliopsida > Caryophyllales > Polygonaceae > Fallopia > Fallopia convolvulus. The sequence continues at coordinate 70,940,239 of OZ024720.1, forward strand.
TTGTCACAACTCACAACGGTCAATATAATGCTAGTATTACTTGTTACGAGACAACATCAATAACATATCTCATAAAAAAATACGAACTGACACTTTAACACTGGATCAACTGATTGAGTATCGATATCTTTGTAACTATTAATATTCCTTTTTCCTCCTTTCCCTCTTGCATTACTTCACTATGTCTAAAAGTATACTTCACTATGTCATTGTTGCTTAAAACACATCCTCGTGGAACTTCTACAATGAAGAATATCCTCCCTAGAATACATTATAGGTGGACCAAAAACTCCAATGAAACAAAATAGATGAAGATTTCAATTATTATGCTTGTACAATGGTAACTTTTTAGTGAAATGGAAAATGAAGAAAAACTAGGGCAAGTTAATTTTTTTTAAAAAAAGATAAATTTTAAGACCCAATGTCATGAATAAATTTAATATGATAAACCCAAACTCTTTCTTCTCCTTTATTGAAAATTTTGTACTCTAATATCTTAGTTGTTCCATCTTGTCCACAAAGATAATATTCATGCAATCCTTCAAATGGAATTTGAGGCCCACACAACACATCACTTAGAAATTTTACCAAGTACCTGAGCATCATCTTGCCTGGCTCTCCCATTTCCTGCAGAGCATAAAATCTCAACACTTCAAATCACTCAACTTCTCCTGTTTCTATTTAATTTGTAAGCTCAAAAAAAGTGGGATTTTCTTCAAAAGTAGTTTTTTTTTTTTTTAAGGGAGTTAAGCTAGACTATTACTAAAGTGTTACCTATAGGGTGTTGGATTTATGCTGTCCATGAATGAACATGCACAAACACTTTAACAATTAAGATGCATTTTACAAAGATATCAATCCATATATGTTCACCATCAAAAAAATGTCAGGAATCAATAGTAAAAATAATAGGTGTCTTTTAATGGTATAGACTGGACCCGATTGGACCATAATTTTACGATCTGATCCGACCCAGTGAACCATAAATTTGGAAAGGATTGGACCTTGGATTGAACGGATCGGATCCAGTCTTATTATGACCCGGTTTGGTTTCATACCGCAATGGATTATTAAAGTCCGTGAGCCGTTAACGTGGGTGCACATGCGCACATGTGTTGGGTCCAACATATAAGCCAATGGTTCAATCATAAAACCAATTGGTAATAGAAAGAGTAACCTATGAACTTGGTGGTCTTGTTTAGTCTTCACTTTCAGATGTGAGAATGCATCTCAATAGACGATTTTCTTGTTTATTTAACAATTTTTCCAAGTTTCAAGATAAAATCGGTCAATTTATGGTCCAAATCCGGACCAAACCTTAAAATGAGGTTTCTCTTTGGACCGTAAATTTATGCCCTAAACCGGACTAGACCATTACTCATAAATAAGTAAAACAATAGATCATAGACTAGACCGTTACATAAACGATCTAAGGCAGAACCGTAAAATTAGGATCCGATCCCAAAATGAACATCGGTAAAAACCGATACAAGTTATTAAGGGCGTGTTTGGATTACAACCTATAATACATTATGTTGCATTATAATGTATTATGGGTTGTAATCCAAACATGTCCTAACATTGTTTTACCTCAAAATAGTGACCTAAGCACAATTAGGCACAAAAGTAAGGCCAAATGGTGCCAAACAAAGGCATTAGTTAGATGGGATGAATGTTTTATAATTGCATATATAGGTGGTTAATTAGAGGGGAACAAAAAGGCTGTTGGGTCACATGCATATCACCTTCTCTTTTAAGTATTCTCTTCTCTTCTTTTTATACTGTGGTTGATTAACAATAAAGAAGAAAAAAAAAGCTTCTTTTATGTTTTAACACAATAGAAAGATCCCACCTTTAAAAAGATTAGCCCCTACAATCCAAAGGATTCCGTGCAATTATCTTAGCCCATTTGGGGCCCTTCTATATTCTTTACTCTTGCATTTCATGCACATAAAAAGAACCATCTCCATAACTAGTTAAAAAAGCATGTTTAAAGTAGCCATAATTTTATCCTTACTCACCCAATAATGCATCCCCCTAGTCCTAACTAACTGGCAGATGGAATTAAAGATCCAACCTTTATTAAAGTTTGACAAGAAATTTGTACTAGACACTAATCTTCCATTAACTTATCTCACCATTGTAGAATTTAGAATCTTCAATCCCTATGTCTTTTATAAGACTATAACTAGAGTTAGTGCATGTGAAGACTTGGCTTAAAATGAAACTACTCGATTTTATGATCTATGTTACACGGAAATAGGAAACGAAAACCACACTAACACTTACACGAGTTGTCAGAATTTTACACTAGAAGTGAGTTTTTGAGTTTCTGACAAAAAAACAAAAATGAAAAACATTGTCCTAATGATTGAGTTTCCGAGCAACATGAGATTTCGTGACATAGGTTGGGAAAGAAGGCGGTAATGTATCGAAAGGGATACAAAGACAATAATGTGAAGACTTGGCTTAAAATGAAACTACTGGATTTCATCTATGTTACATGGAAACAAGAAACGAAAACCACACTAAAACTTACCCGAGTTGCCAGAATTTTAAACTAGAAGTGAGTTTCAGGGTTTCCGACAAAAAACAAAAAATGCAAAACGTTGTCCTATTAAAGTTTCCGAGCAACATAAGATTCCGTGACATAGGTTGGGATAAAAGGCAATAATGTATCAAAACGGATACAAAGAAAGTAATATACTACACGGAAACAAGAAACGGAAACCGCAACAACACTTACACAAATTACCAAAATTTTACACTAGAAGTGAGTTTCTGAGTTTCCGACAATAATTGAAAATGAAAACCATTGCCAAGTTTCCGAGCACATAAGATTCCATGACATAAGTTTGGAAAGAAGGCAATAATGTATGAAAAGGGATACAAAGGAAATACCAGTAGAGCTTCAGAAGATCAATGGAGTCAAGGTTTGACCACTGAAAAAGCAATGACAATAAACTAACACTTCAAAAATATACAGTGTACATTATTCCATAGTATATATTAGGCATCTACAAAGTACATTAGAATCCTTTTCATGGCACTTTTTGACATCTTTAAAATACTGATCATTCAAACTTCATTTAAAAAAGGCAGCAAGTGTGATCAAACAAGTTATATAAAACCTATCATTAGGTATTGTTTTTATCTCAAAAAACAAGAAATACCCTCCCAACTTGACCTTGTCATTGCGGAATTACCCTGAGTGGCTAATGATTATGATGATGAGAAATATAAGAAATATATCTACAACAATAATAACATTACTATTTTATATCCCGCTAGAGCGGAATCTGCGGGTCTGGATATATGTATCCATGCCCCGGCCCGAAAAAATTAAGAGAATGTTTTCGGTAGAAACAAAGGCAAAACAACTAAAAATGAATAAGAAGGTCAAATAAGGTCAAAGCACAAGTAAAATGAAGAATAGCACAAAGATATACATTTAAGGGTCTGTTTGTTTCTATACCTAGAATCAGAATGGGATAAGGAATCGAGTTGGATTCGGAATGACTCATAACTTAATTTTGACATGGATATGAAATGAAGTGTATTATGTAGGATGAGAATCACTCATTCCCATACCTGATAATCTGATATACAAGTATATACTAGAATTGGTTTTGGCAATTACAAAACCAATTCCTGACATCGACAATATACAAACAAACAAGTCCTAAATTTCCATTTTTTTTTAACAAAACTAAAGGTCTAAGAAGAGGAAGAATGAAGAATGACAAGTAGAAATGACAAAGACCAGTTTTGAAATTGCGGTTGGAGGTGTAAGTGGAGGTGAAATGAATTGCAAACAGTAATTACAATGATGAGTGTAGCCATATAAACTTCCTCTTTGTCATCAATCACATTCTAATGTATGAGCAATTATTTATTTTGGCTAGTGGGTACAGAGTAAACATGTACACATATTTTGTCTTGCTTTTAGCATTATCATAATGACCAAAGTTGAACCCAGATAACAAAATTAGAGTCATCATTGAAGAGAAGATTTCAAGAGTGTGTCTTTGGATGCATAAAGCATGTTTTATACAGTACTCCGGAGTATGCTTTATGTAATGTACAACACAACACTACAACCTAAACATTAAATGTGTTTGTTTTAAATTAGATCCTATAAAAAAAAATTGTTTTATTGTGTGATAATGCATAAATCATTATACTAAATCTCATCCAAATGGACTCAAAGCATTATGAAACTAATTTATAACATTATGAAACAAAAAAGTCCTAGAGCAAGGATATACTATTTAGGGCCCGTTTGGCATCCATATCAGGATATCAGGTGTTGGAATTGAATGAGTATGACTAGTATCCATATCTGGTGTTTAACATATTATGATATCGATATCAAACTAATATTTGTTATTTGGTATATGAGGACATCGATATCAACTGATATTAGAGTGATATCAAGTTGATCATGTTAATTAGAAATGAGTTAGCAAGTGATATCTCATACATTAGATATCAAAACTAAACGAGCCCTTAGTATCTTAAGCATTGACATTTATCAACCACATGTTCTTAAGAAAGAACAAAGTCATGAGTAAACCTTGCTCAAAACAAATTACACAAAAAATTAGCTTGTTATAAACTTATAATATGCTATTTCAACATTACAAAAGAAGGCTTCATAAGTCTTCCCTGAAAAGCCCAATTCACAGCAATTCTAGTAGGTGTTAAGAGAAAGGGGCTCCTTTCACATAAAGGAAAAACAATTTGGGCTAAAGGCTACAAGCCCAAAGAAAAATGAATTGTAGTGGGTTCATCATTACTTAATTATAGTTGCCTAGTGTGGGTTGGAGGTTCCATGTTATCCCACTACATTATTATTGATTAATATCTACTTTATTTATTTGTAATTATTATAAAAATAAATGCAAAAAATTAGATGTTACTAGGGTTGTTCAAATTACTCGATGACCTGTAACTCGATCCGACCCGAAATTTACAAGTAGGGTCATGATCAATATTTTTGGGATTACGAGTTATGAGTCGGGTTACTGGTCGACTCATAAAAACCGTAACTAAGTAATATTATTTTTTTAAATATTTTTAACAATGGTATAATAATATGTTAATGCCGTAAAAAATTTAAATTAGTTGTAAGTACTCGCTTTTTTATTTAAATAGGAAAAACGTGTAAAATTTGTCTATAATTAAGCCAAACGAATCAAAAGAGTCAAGCCGATCAAATAGATATTTTGACCCGTTTAACTAATTTTGACCCGTTTAACTAGGGTTGACCCATGACTAAACTCGTAATATTAACCCATAAACCCGGGTCGGTCGGCCGTTTAAACAACCCTAATGTTACTTGATTGAAATACAATTTTTAACATGGAACTTGACCATCATCATTGTAAAGTGAATGAAGTATGAATGATCTTATGTAGTTATCCAAACACCTTTTAAGATCACCACTTCTATAAAATAACTCAATCCATGGTCATCCCAAATTTATATAGACTAATCCACAGACATGTTTGTAAATTACCAAGATCCCATGTGTCATTCAGTGTAACAACAGACAAGATCCAATCTACTTAAATTATTCATTATACATTCATTGTAAAGTCTAATGATCAAAGTCGTGGCTCGAATTTATGACAACCCCCTTTGCACGTGACATTCATCTTTCTTAATCATGCCATGTATTACAAAATCTTATATTTTTATTCGTAACAAAAACAAACATTGAAGATATTTGTTACGCATTTTATAAAGCTATAAATAAATTAAAAATGTTTTAAAAAACTATAAATTAATTTTTTTTTATTTAAAAAAAACAGCTTCGCGCCAGCTCAAGTCAGCGTCGGTCCACCGCCACCGACTCTCCTCGGGCAGTCGGGCAGCAAAGAAGTCAGCCTCTCTCCTGACCGAAGCTTCACACGTGGCGCCTCCACAAATTTTCATCTTTTTCACGCCAAAAACAGAAAAAACCAAAAAAGCCTTTTCTCGCACTTTCGCGACGACGACGATGAACACGGTTACTGGTAAACGCAAGCATTCTTGAGAGAAATGGCGGAATTGAGCTTCTTCGGATTCAATGTAACAGAACACTCGATCCTTCTCAGAAACTTCGGTTTCACAAGGCTTCCGAGCACGTACGCTCTCGATCGGACCACGAAATTGAGGTTCATCGTCACCGGCGCCGTCGGGACTCCCGTCGACGTCCCCACCATCGTCGAGCTGCTCCCGTACAGCGGGATTTTGTCTCCGATCACCGACACTGTCACCAGCCTCTGGCTCTTCCTCGGTTCGTAGAATTTCTTCACCTGAACTCCGATTTATTCAATTTTACATCAGGATTTCAGATCCGGTGTGTGAGAGTGTGAGACATTGAAATTAGGTTTAGATCGCTTACGTTTCCGCTGGCGAGCGTGATCTGAGAGTACGAGAGGTCGATCGGAGAAGACGTGACGTGGACGCCGAAGAATGTGGCGGTGTTTCGGTAGAGGAATTTCAATGTGCAGTTCACGGACGCCATCTCGGTGGCGACGCCGGTCGCGTCGGATCCGGATGAGACCGCGAATCTCTCGAACTTAATGCTCTGCGGATAACAGCGAAACGCCGATTAAGATCGATTAACACACAATTGAGCACAATTGAGCAAAAATTCGGTGACGAAATTGACGAATCGAGTGCGAATTGTACCTTCATTGTGACCTTAGGCTTCTGAGGGCGAGCGGCGCCATAGAGAATCAGGGAGAACAAGGTGAACAAGACGAAGAACCCTAGAACAAAGGCAAGGAAGTAGCAGCGGCGAGGGAGAGGCTTCTGGTACTCTTCTTCCTCCAAAAGACCTTCCTCTTCGATGACGTCGCACTCCTTCCATGTCTTCTGTCCCTTGCGGCCGGTTCCGCCGCCGGCCTCGGCGTCGTTGGGGGAGATCTTGCGAGATCCAGGCTTGAGGGAGCCGGAGAAGCGAGTGGAGGAGGATTCGCGGGAGTGGTGGCCGACGGAGGAGTGGGAGTGGTGCGGGGAGGCGGAGGGGGAGAGGACTGGTGTGGAGTGGAACGACGCCGTTGTCTTCTCGCCGTCGTGGGAGTCGCGCGAGGGGCTCTGGACGTAGTAGACGGCGGCGCGCCGAGGCGGCGAGGAGGAGGCGGAGAGGCTGGTGGCCTCGGAATCTGTGTTTGCGTGCATTTTTGGTTTCGGTTTCTTGCTTGATTTTTCGTTGTGTTGTTGCACGCAGAGAATGAGGGAGTTTTTATTGAGTACAATGGGGGATGGATTTTGGAGTTTTATTTTGGTTTTGGAAAATGAGGAAATTAAATTAGTGTGTGAACTAGAAGAAGGGTGATTTTATTAGAGTTGTGTGAAGATGGATTATTGGTGATTAATGGAAAAGAAAATTAGATTAATGCATGTTTGAATGAAGTGCATTAACATGACTTTTAGGTTGTTATGATTATGAAGTGTATTCAAGAAGATCAATGTAGAGAGATCAATATAGTTGTAGATAACCCTGATTCCAGTTTCTGCTGGTTTTAGAGCCGGAGTTTGTTCTAGTTTTGTTCTGATTACGAACCTTTACAAAAAAGAATAGTCGTTGGAAATATAAAATTGCGGCCGCGGTTTTGGAACGGATTGTATTCTGTCTCAAACAGCAAACAGAATGCAAAACCGCGACTGCAGTCGTTGGTTATCCGTTTGGCCGGTTCTGATTGTTGAGAACCAACGGTCTAGTTCGACCCACTCTTTTGATCGAATTCGCAAGTTTGGTTGGCTGATTGATAAGCTGGGGTTTGTACAATTAACGATTTTAACATACAAGCTTAGTGAGGTTTCAACCTTAAATCTTATATCAACTAGTGAAGTAGCTTATAAGAATATTATAGTAGATAATTTTAGTCTAAACTCTTCTATGTGAGAAACTCTCAACAAAAAATGCCATTAGTGGTAGTCTAGAACTCTTTTTATGATCAGAATAGTACCTTATAAGTTATACCAAAAAGTGGACACTATGATATTATTAGCTATTAGTTGGACTAGTGTGACTTAATTGCTTAATGTATCTTATATAAGTTCATGACTTTATTAACATACTATTGTAATTGAAGATAACAAGGAAACAATTCCTATGATTTGAAGTGTAAAAAACCAAATTAACACCCTAAACATTTATTAGCTTTCAAAGAGAGGAGACAGCTCAAAACAGTTGGCACATGGCAAGAAGAACCTGCTACATTAAGCCACCTATCTTGTGAGTAATCAACTCACATTTTTTTATTTCTCTATAGTGTATAGTGTAAATTAAACGTTATTACTGTATATAATAATATTTTTACTGTACAAATCAATTCTAAATCTCCAATGATAATGACATTTCATGTGTTATCATTTATTAGTTCCCAAGGGAAAAAATGAAAGTATATTTGATGAAACATAACATGAATTTTCCATTAGAAAATTTATAATATACCCTTTAAATGAAACAAAATTTACTGCATCCTTATAGTACAATGTTTTTTTTTTGGTGTAAAGTACAGAGTTTATATTAAAATGTTTTGATGATAATTGAGTCACAATCACACTGGCCACCGCCACCGTAATAAAAACGGAACCACACACATTTAATGTAAATTGTACTCTTATTATTTGAGCCTTAAATTTTGTATTCATGTTGGAGAACAACTAAGTTTTTTTTATCTCTCACTCGATTCGATTAGCCGAGGTCAATCTACGTCCAAAGCGGATACTACAGAGGCCCATTGATGGGGGCGACCCTCCCAATTCAACTTTTTCCCTACACACCGCGAGAAAGATTCGAACTTCGAACCTCCTAAAACAAACGCTTACCTCATTCCACTAGAATAATTGGTTATTGCTTTGAAGAACCCAAGTGTACCCAACTACTTCTTCCCATATCATTGTGGGCCTTTTAGCTGATTTTGGACCCATGCCATATTCTATTCAATTTTATTGGGCCTACGAGCCCAATCTGCATTCGGATTTTATTTTATTGGTCTAGGATAAGATTGCTTCTTTACAATATAAAAATCCAGACCGACAAATATAAGGGCGTGCCTTGGTCATAGAGGTTGGGTTCCAGTAAAACCTTGGAACCGAACCGGAATAAAAAATAATGGTTCTAAAATTGGAACCGAACCGAAAAAAATTATGGTTTAAAAATCGAAAATGAGCCAGTGGAACCAGGGGTCGTCCGATCACGGTTTTCAATTCCACGCTCTAGTGAACCGCAAAACCAGCAGTTTGACCGCTTCCGAACTGCGGGTTCTCAATGGTCCGAACCGGCCAAACCGCAGTTTTGGATTTCCAACGACTATTTTTTCTTAAAGAGTTGGAACCGAAACCGGTAAAAGCGGAAACCGAACTGAGGAACCGAGGGTTAGCCAGTTCCAATCCCGGTTCCGAAACTGGACACACGACTACTTGGTCCTTCACTTGCTAATAAACTACATTTGAGCTACAAGATCTCAGAAAGTATGATTAAATATATGGGTCTCAATAATTTTTTAAATACAAATAGAAATTTTCTAGATAAACTACATATGGTGGGTAAGTAAGTTCTTTCTTGGGTTGTGAAGGAGGACAAAGTGTTGATCTTGTGTAATATCTTTTGACGGATTCAATGTGTGCTCTTGAATTTCGTCAGTTATACATATCTTTTCAATTTCTCAGCACTTCAAGAATTCAGCAAGTGTAGATATCATATCAAATCAAAAAAATATGTATTTCATAAACGTTAACAAACAAAAAAAACTATCATCTGCCCAATAAACTTATTTAAAAGTCAATATACTTGTCTCAATATATTTCCAAAAAAAAAAAAAATTACATAAAATTCTTAACAATCAATTCAAAACATACATGTCACATAAAGGATCAACATTTTCTAATTATTCCTTAAGCAAAACCAATAATACTACACACCTCTTCTACATTTCACATGAGACTAAACATCATTTTTTATACTTGGCCATTAACAGAGGCCACAACAATTGGGCTCCTCACACTATGTTTCCCTTTAACTTCAACCCAAACAATCGATCCATATGAAACACTTTGAATCCCTTGTTTCCCACACACTAATCTGAGATCATAGCTTTGCTTATCATACTTCCTCTTGAACACAATCACTTTAGGATTAACCTTCACTTTACATCCCTTTGGTGCCTCAATCACAGCCTTGTAAACCGCCAAACCCTCACCAACACTGCCAAGTGTTCGACGAAATGCCTGAACCAACTTCTTAGTTGTTGTTGTCCTGTTATCATGCAGGGCAATGAAAGATGGGTAATTCAAATCAGCTGATGGGTTTAAGCAACTGTAATTTCTTGATCTTGTGATTGCCATGACTTGGGTTTTTGTGAGATTCATTGAGCAGATGAAATTCATGTAATCCTCTTGAGTTGCATCATAGACAAGACCCGGATCAAGGGCTTTGTTCGGGTCAATCTGACCCGAACCCATGGCGAGTGGTGAAGCTAGTGAAGTGGAGTTTCCTCCATTATCCCTTATCGGGTTACCCGTGTTATCCAACGGATTTGATGTAGTCATCATGGCAGATCTTATGGCCGCCACACTCCAATCCGGATGCGCGTTCTTGAGCAAAGCGGCCACACCCGAAGCATGAGGACACGCCATGGAAGTACCTGAAACAACAATAACAACATTGGCCCAGTTCACTACCCCTCAAGGCGTATCTGGAGGAGCGACCAAGAGACCCAAAGAGACCAAAAACCCACCTGAAAGCATGACATAATCATTGGATAACATTATACTTATCCCAATCAATGCAGCATAGCTATTCGGAATGTAGGCTGCCAAGACTTGTGACCCGGGTGCCATTAGGTCCGGTTTCAAGATCCCTGGGTAGCTCGGAGAAGGCCCTCTTGAGGTGTAGAATGCAACCGCCGGTGCAGGTGTTGATCCTATAAATGTCTGCTGAAATTGCATACTAGCCCAAGAATTGTTTGTTGTTTTCGCATAATTGATCACTTGCTCCCCATCTTTGGGGCTAATTACAATTCCTGGCCAGGGTACGCCACCAACTTCGAATATCTTCGGGTCATCTGAGATGAAGATCGATGCAGCTGCATTTGATCCTGCTATTTGCTCCATTTGATCGTCTGTGTGACCCGTGTTGTCGCATATTATGATCGAGTAAGGGGCATTAGCCAATTCCTTAGACGAATCACATGAGGATAAGGATTTGTTGTACAAAAGTGGTACTTTTTGTACAACAGCACTAGCCGGAAACATGGTCCATCCAACAATGGTTTGACCATTGCCCAATGTCAATGTCCCTGCAAATTGGCGGTCAATGGTGCTAGCCGCCGATGTCAGGGCCCACGGAATCCCGTTGTGGACACTCCCAAGCTTTGGGCCTCCATTTCCAGCTGACAAGGAAACAAATACACCTCTCTCCATGGCTGCAAATGACCCGATTGCAACCGGGTCTTCGTACAGAGGGAGTTGGTCAAATCCTAGTGACATAGAGATGACATCAACTCCATCCTCCATGGCTTGGTCCATGGCGGCGAGTACATCAGAGGAGTAGCTCCCTTCATCCCAAACAACCTTGTAGATCGCCAGCCTGGCCCGTGGGGCCACTCCTCTAGCGGTCCCTTCAGCATAGCCAAAGAATGAGACTTTGTCTACATAGTTTCCAGCTGACGTGGAGGCCGTATGGGTCCCATGGCCGTTTGTGTCCCTTGCTGAGTTCATGTTGATCTTGAGATGGGGCTTAGCCGCCTTGACCCCTTTGTTAAAAAATCTAGCGCCTATGAGCTTGTGATTGCACATTGATGAGTTGAATTGCTCCCCTTCTTGGCAAATGCCTCTCCATTTGGTACCCTTTTGGAGTGGGCCCATACCGTCGTCTTTGAAGCTCTTGCTCTCGGGCCAAATGCCCGAGTCGATGACTCCAATGATGACATCGTCTCCATAGTCAGAGGCTGGCCAGAGGCCAAAATTTGTGTTCAGGGAGAGGAAATCAACAGTTCTTGTGGTGTCTAAGACGACGGTTTTGTCAGGATAAGCCGAGACAAAACCGGGTAGACTCTTTAAGGATTCAAGCTCATTTTGTGAGAGGCTTACACTAAACCCATGTAAGGCATTGTCATAGGAATAAAGGATGGCGCTTGGCGAAGATTTTGGACCGTTGGATGAAGAAGATTTGATGAGAGCGTCAATTGTGGAGGTGTACCAATGATGGTGGCTAGTGTAAACACTTGGCATTTGAGATTTGTCCATATGAACAATGTAAGTAGACCTTTCAAGGTTAAGGTTACTTACTTGGATTGATCTTGATTGGCTTATCACCATTAGAAGCAACAAAGATAATAACTTTATGTGAAAAGTAGAGAGGCTTATAAGAAAGTTCATTTCTTTTGTTTGCTCTCAGGGTAAAGACTCTTTTGCTTTGTATGAAAGAAGGCTCTTGTCCATTTATATAGAGCATTGGCAAGCAAGAATTGATGAAATGTGGGCCAATTTGTGTTGTAGAGAAATTGAAAGACACTAGTAAGAGATTAAATGCACCTCTAATTAAGCACAAGAGCCAGATTCTTCCAAAAAGTGGCAATTTTTTTTTTTGTATTGGATTCAAAAAGGGATGTGAATTCATTTCCCACCGTGCATTACTGTGATTTTTAACACATTCAAGCACAAGAGCCACATTGTTCTAAAGTGGCCATTTGTTTTTGAATTGGGTTCAAAAAGGGCTTGTGAATTTTCCACCATGTGTTTAGAAAATTTGAAAGCACATAGGAAGACAGCTTGTAAGTTCATAGCTTTGAAAGTGAATGATTTTTTTAGATCTCTCGCCCAGTTCGATTAGTCAGAGCCAATCTACATTCGGACCGAGTACTGCAGAGGCCTATTATTGAGAGTAACCCTCCTAATTCAAATTTTTCCATACACGCCCTCAGAGAGATTCGAACCTCCTGAACAAACAATCGCTTAAGGAGCCTAACACCTCATCCCACTAGACCAATTGGTTATTGGTTTGAAAGTGCATGATAATAAAGCTTTTATGTGGCAATAATAATACTGGTTTTGAAGTTTTCTGTTAGAAAAGAATAATGGGTTTCATAACTGTTGATGGTGCCTGATTATACTGTATTTCTCTTTAGCCTCTTAAGAGTTTAAATTTCAAGTTCTGACCTCTCCAATTCAATACCCACTTATGCTGTGGAATGCTATTTAGGACCACATTTTTGCACTATATCAGTAAGAGTTGATCTTCCAATAGCTCAATCTTTTGGAACACTGAGAATGAACAGGAGAAGTACAATTTGCATTATCTTATGATAACAAATTATCAAATGGCCGGTTACATAAGCTATGATCAACAAAATATAAGATTTTTTTTTGATAGAGTAAGGAATATGATCGAACAAAATATAAGATTTTTTTTTGATAGAGTAAGGAATATGATCGTCACAAGTACTACTTGGGCTCACCTAGAGCATCCACTAAGGAACTGACCAATTCTAAAGAGGAAAGGGCAAACTGCCGCCCGTTGGATTCGAAATGGTAACCTCGGGATACTATCCTAGAGGTTTAACCGCTGAACCAAATACCTGAAGGTTAAATATAAGAGCTTTCTTATTATGGCCATTGGAATTATGTTTGTTTTCTTTTTACTCTTATATGATCCCTTGGGAGTTCGGAGCCATACAATTGAATTAAGTATGGAAGCAAAGTTAATCATAGTAACTAGGAAATGATTACTCACAAATGATAAACTATTGGAGAATTTGGACAAAATAAGAAATGTTGACATGCATGATTAGTTTTAATTAATATTGCTCCACAATCAACCTCTACTGTTCTACATCATGCTAGGAATTTAAAATTATGAGATATTGTCTAAGTCAAAAGAATCTATATGCTTTAACGTAGGTTAATTAGTGACAATTGTTTTTTTGATAGGGATTAATTAGTGACATTTGTTATAGAGAACATTCATGAATCAAGGGCCTTAAAATATAGGAAATATTTGTTTTTCACTTTACCTAATTATTTAATAATAAAAAGTAGACCCTTTCTATTTAGGTTGGTTCAAGGTGGTAAATATATAAATGCAAAGGGACATATAAAAAACACTATTAACTAAACCAAGAGGCAAGGTAAAGTATACATCTTAAAACCGGATCAAGAAGATCCTAACAACCAACACCCTCAAACAACAAATAACAATTCAGTCTCTCCTTGGCGCAAGGTCTGGAAAGTCTGGATGTACGCATTACCCCAAACATATTTAGAAGGTGTTTTAGGTAGACCATGGTGAAAAAACGAGAGTTAAAACATTAATAATAATAAATGAAACAATTAAGGCCAAAACATTAGTAGCAAAAGTAGCATAAATCGAGGCGAGGAAGACGACAAACTAAAAAATAAGACACCAAAAGTAGTCAAAGCGATTGCGTATATAACACAAAGCAATGACAAATGAAGCAACACGAACAAACAAGCATGTTCTAAAGCAAACAAACCTACACAACCCCCAAACCCCAAACGACACCCTCCTACTCCTACCCACTCACGAAAACGGCCACAAAAACCATCTTTACGTTTAAGACGCTACACCTCCTCTACCCAAATATTGTCCCTCCACAAGTACCTATCTTGTGAAAGGACAATATGCACAAATCATATGATGGGAGAATGGTTAGCACACATCAACAAACACCCTCAAAATTGAGGAGAAGGCACAAAGGCACGACTATAGACATCAAAATTATGCACGACTATAGACATCTAAGTCTCTAAGTATTGTAGACAATGTTATGTCTTTCCATGTGCACATGCATAATAAGCCCAGTTGTAAAAAGATAGTTATACCACATCGGGAAATTGAAATTTAGAAATTTAGAATCCCTCAATTTCCCGATGTGGTATATATACAACTAGCACATAATAAATTTAGTTGTAAAACGATAGTTTAGCTAAGATGGAATCCCATGGACTTATGTGTTAGTTATGTTGTGTATGTGCATTGGGATGGTCTCCCCTCTATTTGTGTATTGGTTCACTGGACTTGACATGATACTAGAGCCTATTTCGTCTTGAGTCCTTGAATGCTTGGATCGGGCCGAAATATCGCTCGGTTGCATTTTATATTATGTGCTAACCCGCCATGATGGCGAACTCCCATAAACTTATGTGTTAAGCCTGTCGTGTATGTGCGTTGAAGCGGTCCCCTTTCGTTCATGTATTGACCCACCAAACTTTGACACCAACCCATAAGCTCAATCCAAATTCGAGTTAGCCAATCTCATTTGAAAACTCTAACAACGTTTCAAAACGCATGGGGCATAACATTAGCTTTAGAAAGGCAAAAGGTAATGCTAGTAGTGATAAGTCAAAAACTTGCAAATGTTGATCACTAGCATTTAATAAGTAAACCCTTTACTTTTGTAAAAGACCTAATTGTTTCCATAATTCCATCAACCCACTAACTCACCCACCCAAGTTGTGGCTTTCTCCTTCAAAATTCATATGATGGGAGAATGGCCAGCACACATCACACAACACAAAAAGCTTATCTTCCAATAAGAAAAAAAAAGCCCTTTTTGGTAAAGGCTATACTAGAAATGCACCACATAATATTATACATTTTATTCTTGTTGGTTGACAGTTTGTACAACATGTTACAAAAACATACAATCTTGTTTTTTGTATAAGAAAGGAATGGTTTCATAATTTACTAACGTCTTAGGTCATCTCATATAATGCTATATGCCAAATTGAGAAAATTGAGCTTCATATATAAGATTGGAGAGTTTTCTCCATTTATCGATTGGTTTTAAAATAAAACTATAATGGGTTTATATACGTACTTGATTTATCGAATACATGTAATGTTTTAAAAACGCTAGGCGAAGAGGGGCCGCAAAGTATCCAGATGGCCAGAACGATTACCTAGACGGCCCTAGACGGATGTTCAAACAGATTGGGACCTTCTAGCGTCTAGACAGATTTTTAGAACAGTACATACATGTACGTATGTATGAACACTTCTTTGTTGATGGCGTGCCAAACTTTAATACATGCTATTTTGAAATTATTTTCTTTCTTTGAGATTTCGACTTCAAGCTACTTCTTATCGTTTATTTTCCCTATACCATTAAGTTTACGTTATTTTTTAGTAAAACACTCTTTCACAAGTTTTAAAG
The DNA here is from genome assembly GCA_964016875.1 of Fallopia convolvulus. Lineage (NCBI taxonomy): Eukaryota > Viridiplantae > Streptophyta > Magnoliopsida > Caryophyllales > Polygonaceae > Fallopia > Fallopia convolvulus. Next base: position 70,956,417 of record OZ024720.1, read on the forward strand.
TTGAACCATTCTCAAGACTTGAACTCGAAACCTCTGGTTAATAAAGTAGATCTCTTAACAACTTCACTCGACTCTTGTGGGTTAAGTTTGCGTTATATTGCTTAATATGAGTATTATGTGAACTCAAGTGGTGAAGTGGGGTATTGACACTTTTGTTCATTTTTCTTGTGCCTTCGTTTTCACTATGATGATAAGATTAAAAATGTTGTCTAGGTAAACCTCTAAAAAATTACAGTTTGAATCTCACACGCTAACAAATTCAACGTGATAAATTATACTTAATTTGAGTGTATTATATAGTGGTGAAAGTGGGATTTGTAGGTTCATCTTTTAGGTTACAATGCCAAAAAGTGTGTATGAATGGAAAACTTGCGGTCCCAAGTAACTTGTAGCAATATAAAAAGGTCATTGGACAAGGGCCTATTTGACATGACACAATTTACATTATTGGTCTCTTAATTGGTTATCAAATAATTTGTTAAAACCTTATCAATCACCTTATTACATCTTATCAACCAAACTCATAATGAACCAAACATGGCATGGTTTTCATATCCATTGTCAATTTGTCATCACTCAAATCAACTCAATTTAACAAGAAAACTTAGATGAACAGAACTAGACCTGTTAAATGGGTCGAGCAGACTAGGATCAAATTCTAGTCTGATAGATTTGGGTTATCAGGTCGTTAAAATGTATACCTAGGTTGGATTATTGCGGGTCGTTAAAATGTATACCTAGGTTGGATTATTGCGGGTTTAGATCGAATTCTGGTCCGACAAATTTGGATTGTCATGTCATTAAAATTTACAAGTCAACCAGGTTGGATCACCTCGGCTTTGGTGCAAATTGACCTGACTAATCAAGAGCTTCAAATGTTAACACTTTTATGATTTAAATGATTTCTATGATTAAATTCATGAAATATTTCAAAGTTATATTAAATAATATTGTAAATAATAAATATTCATTAATGATAACAATTGGGCCGAGCCAGCTAGCCTTGGGTAACTATTGGGCCAATCTCTATTGGGCTCAGACTCGCGCCAAGGCTCTCGGGCCGGGTATAACCGGGCTTGCATAAAACATGCTTCGGGCCTACAATCATGCCCTTTCCCCACCAAATTCAGATGAACTCATGAGCTAAATTCTACTGAAATAAAGATTTTACACATCTATAAACTGTAATTCTAAACTCAATTCAGGAATGCCTTTGCCATGTTTCCATTTTTATCCCAAAACCAAGCAGAACAGCAAAATTTATGCAGTAAAAACCAGCTCAAATGATCAAATCAATTAGAAATTTACATATTCTGAGGCCACCTCTATTTTTTTTGTTTGCATCTATCTTCATTGTCCCAATGAATCTGATACCCAGATTAACCTTGTTTTCTTGTCTCCTCTATAATTTGCCTTGTGGGTTCCAATTGCCAGCTCCTTTGTCCTTGCAAGGGAAATTAATGGCCAGTTGAAAGCCATCCATTTCTTTTCTTTTTAACCCACAAGTACACATCTAAAATGTTCTTCAATTAGAAAGTAATCATCTTTTATAACAAGCTTTCCAAATCAAGGTGTGGCATTATTTCACACTACAGAACTAATTTTATTTACAAAAATCTCACATTGTGGATCATCACTCATTTGGGACCAAAAGCTAGCCACAGTTTGATACAAAAAACGCGATAAAAAGGCGCTAACTTGAGCAATTTCAGTGGAAAAGAAACATACTTTAGACAGCTAGAATTGCAATAAAGTTACAAACATACCGAATTTCATGAAATTTGCAGAGAAGAGCTAGTTTTCTTCAGATGCTTGCTTTCTCCATGGAAGCCTAGGGATTTGATTAGTGGGGCCGCTGTCGTACCCGCTACTGTCCCCTGATTCAGCCACCCGTTTCTCCATTGCTATCAGCCTCTCTTTTGTGCTTCCATGGTGAGCGGCTCGACGATCCTGAACCAAATTGGGAAGAAGAGAAAGGGAGAAATTGTTAATTGAATGTGAAGGAATGTTTCTTATGAAGCCTATTAAGATAGGATTAGAGGCATTTTAAGTGCTTGTTGAGTGCTGGGAAGATTATCCATAAGTTTGACACATGTAACAAGAAGAAATGCAAGGGGAATCAAAATTAAGCCAATCAAGAAAATCCAGCTATACACTATATTGACTAAATTGTCTATAATATAAGATGATTGTGGAAAATAGCCTGAAATTTCAAATGTATGGCAATTAGCCCCAATTACGGGGTAGTTTGCAATCACTAGCTTAAGCATTGTTAAATACGCGATTTTTTTTTAAGTTATGGTCACGTAACATTGTCATTTATGGCTAGTGATGGCAAAACATCCCAAGGTTGGGGCTTTTCCACAACTATTCCAAAGATTGGGTCATTTTCAGCAATTTTCCCAAATAAACAATCCTAAACTTGTAACCAAAGTGTGTTACACCAGCAATCAGTTGAAGGGTAATGATTTCTTTTTCATGCTTAACATAAAAGGTAGTGGAGGAATATAGAAAAGCCTTGATTTCAATCTGATAAGCTAAGAACCACAAACTTACATCTCTGAAAGGGAACTCCTCAGCTTCAAGCATATGTACAACATGCCCCATTTTAGGCCGCTTTTGAGCATTCGGATCCACACAACGCAATGCCACCAATAGTACACGTTTCAATGCCCTTGAAGAAGGCTTCTCTTGTAACTTCGGATCCAAAACACCCTCAGCGTTTCTGCTGGAAACCATCATTTTGAGCCAATCAACAAGGTTCACCTGATCAAACATACAATATGAGGATCAAATTTGAGTGGAGTCCTAAATTGATATTGAAAATGGCTAGTAAATGCAAACCTCGCCTGGAGGACGGCTATAATCAACTGGGTTCCTCCCCGAAATGATCTCCATTAACAGAATCCCGAAGCTGTACACATCACTTCTCTCATTCAGCATACCAGTACTAGCATACTCCGGAGCCACATACCTAAGAAGTAACATTGCAAGAAATGTATTATAAAACTATGAATTCCGGAAAACTAAATGCATATATATATATAAGGATTTCTTGCTCACCCAAATGTTCCCATGACACGAGTTGTTACATAATTTCTCTCAGAGCCCAAGAGCTTAGCTAGACCGAAATCAGACACTTTAGCATTCCACAGCTTATCAAGTAAGATGTTGCTCGACTTGATATCCCGATGAACAACCTTTGGCTCAAGCCCTTCATGGAGGTAAGTCAACCTATAATGATCAAATCGATTTCCAAGAGACCAACCAAACCACAAAAAGTTTAGACACCATTTCAAAGATTCAATCTTGATCATCAAAAGACAGAAGCTTTATAGTTTATACCCTTTTGCTGTTCCAACGACGATGTTCATTCGAATATCCCATGTAAGAGGACTTATAGGCCCCACATCTCCATGAAGCCATTGCTCCAGGTTCCCATTGTCAACATACTCATAGACAAGCATCCTAAAATGGACCACAAACAATTCTTAGATTACTACATTTGCTGATTCCAAACCCTAAAACAGAAGCTTAATAGAATTAATTACCTATGAGCTCCTTCAGCACAATAGCCCAGCAGCCTCACCAAATTCTTATGCCGAACTCGCCCAATTGCTTCCACTTCAACCTTGAATTCCCTCTCTGCTTGGCCTCTGAATCATTTCCCCAAAATTTAAACAAAGAATCGCCCTTTTTCCAACAATTCACTAACATGCAATGCGAAATGCAAGAACAAGACCAATTACAAACCTAATCAGACAAAATCAAGCTGAATTTTACCTGTTATTGAGCAGATTTTTGACAGCAACAAAGGAATTATCCTCCAAACAACCACGATACACAATCCCATACCCACCTTCACCAATCACATTCTCATCAGCAAACCCATTAGTGGAATCCTCAAGCTCTCTGAGAGTATACCAATGGCCCCACCCAAGATGCGAGACCTCAGGCCCCACCATCGCCATGGCCGCTTGCTCACCGGAGCGTCCATCTCCACTCCCGAGCGAAGACGACCCATTTCCCCTCTCCGGGTACGAAATCCTATGGTCCTTCCCAATCTCAATATGAATCTTCCTCTGATGACTCGGGCTCTCCTCAATTGGAGCCCTAACCACCACAATCCGCTGCTCGGACCCCTCAATCGGGTCGGATTCGGGTACCGGGTCGGGTAACGCCGCTCGATTCGGCTTCTGGGGATCCTCAATTCGGATTTCCGTGATTTCCCTTGACACATTGGTGACGGGGATGATTTCTAGGGTTTTGCTCTTCGTCGTCGTCGTCGTCTTCTTCTTCTGGGTTCTGCTACTGTTGCGCTTGGAGGTGAACCAGAGCGAAATCAGGAAGAGTACTAGAACGATTCCGGCTCCGACGCAAATCCCGAGCACCATCCAGAGGCGTAGCCCGAAAATTGAGGTCCGCTTCGAGAGCTGATCGTTGAGAAACCCTTGCTTGCTTTCCGACATTGTTGAAAAAGCTCACACTGTCTCATCCCACGAAATTTTGCCCGGTTTTTCTTCTTCTGAGCTCTAATGGCGGAGAAGAACAGATTGAGAGGAGCTGATGAGGACTTTGAAGTGGGTTTTTTTTGCCAGAGTGGGGACTCAAGTGTAGTAACTCTGTGGGGGCTTGTTCTTCATGGAAAGAGAGAGCAAAGATGGGACCTTTGAAACAGGGGATGGACCATTTGTTTAATTTTGTATGTTTTTTGGGGAAGAATCGATAATTATTGATTATTTAATGTGAAAATTGAATTTAATTATCTTTTATTTTACCCTTATTACAATCAACCACTCATTGTATTTTTCTACGATTAACAATCACTTATTTATAAATATGTATATTTAATTATCTATTTTTACGAAAAATGTTATTTTCTCCATTAAGTAAAATAAAATACATTTTGTCTTTTTTTTTAAATTTTATTTACAATAGAAAAAAATTTAAGAACGAATTGAGCTTGAAATGTCATTATTATTGGTGTATATCTTAACCTTTTGAGTCTCGGGTCTATGTCCATTAGCTTAGACACATTTGACTTTAAGGGACGATCAAAGTTGTCAAAATCAAATCCACAACCCATGATCTTTACATCGGCGAAGTCGTGGTTTTTCTTCACCATTAGATGGAGGGAAAAGATTATTATGGAGAAAATTGGGTAAGGGTTTGAGAAAACGAAGCAATGCAAAAAGTGGCGTGTTGGAACTTGAAAACGTCGATAATGGTTTTTCATTTATATTTTTTATAAATAAATAAATAAATTTAAAAGTAAGGGGAAAACGTAATTTTCTTTATATAACAAAGAAAATAACGTTTTTTATCCAAATAGATAGTTAAATACACATATTTACAAATAAGGGATTATAAATTGTAAAAAAAATATAAAGGAGTTGTTAATTGTAATAAATATAAAATAAAAAAGTGATTAAATACAATTTTCCCTTATTTAAGATCTAGAAAAAAATGTCAAAGAAAGAGAATCTAACACGGGGGAGCTTCAATTGTTGAATTTTAATGCGTTAATGGTGTCGGCGGAGAGATTTGGAAACTAAGAATTGTTCTTTTGTGTTTATTTATTCACTGTTCAATCATGTGTCTGTGACTCTGTGGGTTCAGAAGTGTAAAATACTCCCTCCGTCCCATAATGTTTGTCCTGTTTCCTTTTTTGTCGTCCCAAAATGTTTGTCCACTTTCCTTTTATATTTATATCTTTCTTACAATATTACCCTCATTCAATATCACCTTTATCCATATTATCCAATCAAAAATCTACTCCAATACCCCTTTTAGTCATTTCCTTTTTTCCTTCTCTTTCTTCCAACTTTATCCATCAACATCACACTCTCTCTCCCATTCTCATTGGCTACTTTTTATTCACTTTATTTTCTTAATTTGTGTGAAAACCGTCCTTTAGGACGAACATTATGGGACGGAGAGAGTATCTTTTATTATTGAATAAAAAAAGGCAAGAGGAAAGTAAGACAAGGAGGGTTAGGTAAGAACGGATTGAATCCTTGTCTTCATATTCAGTAAAGTTAGTTGATTAGATTTAAAACATTCGTGTGTAGATTATTTATGGGTAAATAAAGGATTTGACACTGTGATTCATGATTTCATGACAAAAAGAAAATATTTTGTTTAAAAAGTAGTTAAGAAATTTGGAACTGCATGAGAGAATGAGAGTGAGTTGGATACTTGGATGATTAATTTGTGTAGCAAAGTTGTACTGTTATTTAAGTTAAATATCAGCTTGCCTTGCCTTTATTTGTGTGTTAGATATAATATTTATCTCTAAACACTTGTGTTATAAATTATTTGGTTTTTTATTCCATAAATATTGTTTCACCTTTATAACGAATATTAATTTGGGGCTTTTATCCTCATACTCATTGGCTTTTATACAATGCATTTGAGATAAATATAACCTCTATATCAATTTTTGTGCATTCTAACTAGATTTAGTTATCATTGTCCTGAATTTTAATTTTTCTTGGGTCTTCCGGTCAATGATAATATTTGGGCCTTCTTCATACACTCTGGGCAATAGTGTGTACATCATGGCCTCCCAGATCCCGCCTGAGACGGATTAACACTGAATTGACGTTGATGTTGTTGATCGAGTATTAATTGTTCATAATCGAAAAATACGAACAAGGTTCTACCCTTTATGTGTTTATTTTTTAAACATATGAAATATTCGACAGAATAGAACGATCTTAAAATGGGATAGTAATTGCTCATAATCGAAAAATACGAAAAATGCTCTATCCTCTATGTGTTTATTTTTTAATCATACGAAATATTCGACAAAATAGTACGATCCGAAAAAGGAATATAACGAAATTCTTTTGTTCGTTGATATAGGGTAAAACATTCTCTCTCACAAGCTTTAAAACTGCTCCATTTTATGAGTTCGAATTCTAAGACCTCTAGTTAATGAAGTGGGTGCTAACTCCACTCAGATCATGTAAGTCCCAAATTATTTGGTTTTGACAAACTGACCAAGCAACGTAACACTCATAAATTATCATTGACAAACGTATTGTTACACCAAATTCTGGGATAAAATGCAAATGTTAGGCCAAGTTCTTAGCATTATTGTGGTCATGATCCTGATGAAGACTCATCTCCACACCGATTGATGTCCAAGTGCAATTTTTGCAAGTTAGAATCACCACAGAGTTCCTTTACCAAAAAAAACAATTGAAACTCGTTACAAATTGCACCAAATGTGATGTATTAGTTCAAAAATATAATAAGCTTTCCAAAGGTTTATTACCTTGGAAGACATGGTAAAGTTGAAGGGCCTACAATGAGCACTAGTGGATGGATCTAGAGCAAAGGAACGTACTGATTTGTTGTTAGTCTCTTGCGCTAACGACTCGTATTGATCGGGACCATAAACCGTCATCGGAAACTCCTGATTCGCGTATAAAGAGCCTATGCCTCGACTTAAACACGAAATTCCCTCTTCCTCGGTGTAGCCCGGATTTGGCTGAGCAGAATGCAGCCCTGCCATGTAATATGGGTGCAACGATGACCCGTTCCTCATTGCTAGCATCTACATACCGAAAAAAGAAAAATAGCTATCGCTTGATTAAACTATATGTTACCAACGTTGTCTCATACAAAATAGTACTAGTTCCTTACATTGTAATGTAATAGCAAAGCATAGCAATAGAGAATAATGTCATCGCGTGAATAACAACTAGAGCAATTAGTCTTGATCTTCTACTCCGAGAGATGCTACCAACGCTATCTGATATTGTTATTACAACTTTATGCTTTGCTATTATATCAAAACATAAAGTATTGGTACTGAAAGAATATGGGTAAATCCCGCTTATGAGATTATGAGATTTATGAGACTGGGTTGGTAGCGCAGAAAATCCGGATTGAGTGAGCAATAGCAAGATTGTGGCAATAAACAACTCGACAAAGTCTAAGCTTTTTTTTCTCCCCCATTTGTCAAACAAACTCAAATTGCACAATACAAGACATTTTTTCTAATCAGGCTTGTAACACATGATTCAAGACCACAATGCAAGGGATCAATGTTTTAAATAAGATTCTACAAGTTCTATTTGTTTTGTTCATTTTAATGTGGGATTAGACTTTCATAAGATCTATTCTCTCCTATATTTTGATGTAGCTAGGATGCAAATTAAGGTTTTTAATCAAATTCCAAACATGTATAACCTTCTTGATTATTCAGAATGAGTGAATCACCATAGGTCCAAAAGTGCATTTCATTTTCATGATAGTACCAATTAAAACTCTATGATACTAAGAGTGTAATAGTGAAGTAATCATGTCAAAGATCAAGGTAAAATAAAAAATATCATCCAAAGAAAATCACCTGAAGTTGTAGCTGAAGATGTCTTAGATAGTCAATAGCATCATCCAGCATCGAGGCCTTATCAGTCTGCCATTCGAACACATCTTCAATATCATCATCATCTCCAATAATTGCATTTTCAGCATAAACACATGAAATTCAAGTCACAAAATGCACATACCTTGTTAGAATTCGGAATCAATTTCTGCAGAGCCTTCAATTTCTCGTTAATCTTCTGCCTCCTTTTCTACAACCACAATCAAACACTTCCGCTAAGCAATTCAAACCTAAAAAATCCAAATTCAGCAGCAAAATCCCCAAAATCCTCCCCCAAAATGAAATCAAACCTTTTCGGACATATTATGAAATTCGGCCACTCTTCCCCTCTTCGACGAGCCCCTAGCCGGCGCCAGATCTCGCGAACCGTCACACGCAACTTGATCTCTCTACTTCCAACAAACATCACACTCAAATCTTCAAAAAAAATCCTAAAAATCGCATTTTAAAACAGAAAAAAGGAAGAGCAATCGAAATCACCTCGCTCTCGGAGTCGAAATCGCCGATCCCCTCAGCTGACGAAGCAATCGGGCCCGAAAACGCGTTGCCGGAGCGATCCGTCTCGCCAGGCGCGTAACATTCGCCAGGAAAAGCGAAACTCGAGCGGTATAGCGAGTCGATTGCGCCGCCTGCCGATCCGGCGAACTCCGGCGCCAGTTGCTGAGAATTCTGCGGCGAGGAGCTCTGGAGGAGAGTGTGGAGGAGAGTGGAGATTTCGTCGGAGTCGAGCGTGAATCCGGTGGGGAGAGGTGAGGAGGAGGAGCACGGATTGTTGGGATCCGCCATGGAAATCAGGCGAGGGAAGGAAGATGAATTTGAGCGCTCTCTCTTTCTTCTCTCTGGAAGGTTGCGTTTTCTGTTTTGTTTTTGTGTGGGCTTTTTATGGTAAGTAGAAGTGATTAGTAACGGATTTGAGCTGTCTCCCGCCTTAATTACGCTTAGTTAGGTTTTAGATATTTTTTTGTGTTCTTTTTTCCGGTTTACCGAAAATTTCTATTTAAGTCCTTCAAAAAGAGGGAAATTACAGTAAATAGCCACACGTTTGGAATGATTGCGGAAAATAGTCTAGTCTTATAAAAAAGGTTTTGTTTCACATGTTCGGCAATACCAAGCTTACAGAAATTTATCGAACTTATTTCGAGCTCAGAAGATAATCAACACTCACCGTTTCTTTTTTTTTTAATTTTTAGGGTCTAAGGTGTTTTAGTTTTGTTTTTATTTACTTTTGTCTTTATTTTGTTTATTACATGCCCTTTTTGTCAATTTTCTCTATAAAGTAAACTCATAAACAAGTCTTTATCAAACACCTCCTAATTTATTTAAAAAATAAAAATTCAATTTCAGCATTAGCATCGATAAACTTCAACACTATAGGCTTAAGCACCAATAAACACCCATATGCCGAACGGACCAACTATTTCGAAACTTTGAAAAGTTTCGGTTATTTTTCCGCAACAATTTTCAAAGTTAAGGTTATTTTATGCATTTTTGTCCAAAACAGAGTCTATTCAAACAACATAGATGGGCCAAAACTGGGCTAGCAGATTACCGCTATACGGCATTGATGGGCCAAAAATGGGCCTAACGATATCCCTCTAATTTTTTTAATAATTATGAATTATGGAACTTTGTTTCGACATAATTCTCTTTTGGAATCAAACTTTAACTACATGATTATGTAGGAGTAGCAAGAATAATGGGATAAGAAGTGATTATTCATCATATTTATTTTATTTTAAACATGCAGGTAATGTAGACGAATTGTGTATAATGTAGCTTACATCATAACTTGTTATCATGGATTCCTTATTGAGCAATAAAAAAAAATTATGGGTTTGTTATGTGTTGTAGGGAATATAAAATGAAAATTTGGGATAATGGAATAAAGAATAGGATCACATTATTTTATTATTAAAACCATAAATTTGTATTTAAAGTTGTCAGTCACCCCATATCACAAGTCGGTAGCTTCACATCAACTTCTCAACCGCACAATAATAACAATAATGTCAAGAAGTCTAAATTCAAAATATATTATGTTACTTCTTATTCCTATAGAAGATACTTGGATCATCATAATGAGGGGAATTTAAACTTTCGGTCTAATTTTATATATATTATAATTTATCAGTTAGATTGGTGAGATTTGACGTATATTATATCACTATATAATGGAGATTGATTGGTTGCAACGCGCATTTCTTTATTTAGATGACTAACCTTTTGACATTAGCTAAATGATTTGATTATAGAATCTTTGCAAAGCTCCGATTGAATCTCTTTAAATTGTTGAGAAAAATCTTTTGTTCAACTATTGACCTTGTTTCATATCGTTTAGTGAGATTACAATCCCCGACTTGTAGGGCTACCGCCAACAATCCTTGCCTTTTGGTGTTCTGTCGACAGGTCGGTGGTCTTTGTGGAAGACCATTTCTTTTGGGCTTTGTTTGGGCTTTGATCTCCTTGGCCTTGTCCCATTCCTTCAAACAAACTAGCTCTTTCCCTGTTTTTAGCCTTTTTCGCTTGTTTTGGTAGGTATGTTCATTTGAGTTGGCTAGTATTGTTTCAAAGAGTCGGATTTGAGTGTTTGGCCAGATCGAGTCATTTGGAGCTATCGGGCACTACGTGTAGTGCTTTACTCACCGCGCCTGAACTCACCTTTTGGTCCTTCTGGTTTGATTGTTTGTACTCTTTGCTCGTTTGTTTGGTTGTTTAGGTCATGTGTTTTCTTCTAGTCGACCTTCACGGTTGTCTCGTGAAACCTCTCAATTTACCAAATTTGTCTAGTTATCGAATTCTTATTTTTATAGAAAAAAATTGACAAAAAAATGAGGGTCCAAAAGGAAAACAATTTCAAAAGAGACGGCAATTTGATGGCCTTTTTGTGCAATTATCAAATCAACTCTTAGCACCTTACATTACAAACAACTATTTCCTTACAACTTCCACCACACCCCCTAAAACTTGTTGTGCACACATAATCTAAACGACAATGAAAATAATCCAATTGCTTATGTTTGTAATAATAGACATGACAATATATAATTTTATTCTTATACTAAACGATGATTATAGCGATCAATGCAATAATAGTCACCAATGGCGTATGCTTAGTAGGTTACACTTATGCCCAAATTCACACATTTGACAACCTCAACAAATCATCAACCTTTCAAATTGGACCAACAAATAATGCACTCCGCGCCCACCTTCGGTCATCTAGTCAAAAAGTTAAATCTCCAAGGATAGTATTGAGAGGTCTCCGATTCGACTCTCATAGACAATGTCCTTCACTAAAAAAAAAAAAGAAAAGAAAAAATGCCCTCCAAATATCAAAAGAAAAAAAGATCCAAAGTTATAATCTATACTACTAGAAAAAGAAAACTGTATAAATAAATAGTAATCTATATATATATAATTAAAACCAGTAAGGATTCTAACCTTCTCATTGCACCACATAGGATTTAGCCACTTGACGATTCCAAATTAAACCACGTAAGAATTTTACACATGTCACTTTTTCCTTTAGCCATATCAAATTATTGTTATTTTTTAATTAATCCACCTCATATAAAAATTTTCCACGTCATTTATAAATCAAATCCATAATTTTAACAAAATTCCATGTCATTTGTACATATAATTACAAATAATTTATACATATTAATTAATTAAAAAACTAACTAAAATGTATTCTCTTCCTCCTGTTTTTGATCACCCAACTCTACCATTATTTATTCATCCTACTCTACCCTCTCTACCTCTTCCTCTTCCACCATGACCACCGCCCACTTCCTCTGTTCTTTCACCACGTTCGCATTTTTTGCATATAAACTTTTTTTTTGCCTATAAATTTTTAAAACCACCATCATTGTGGTACCGAAACTGACACCCCTTTGTTGTAACCGAAATCGACCGCTATGATCCCGCTATCCTCTCTCTCTAAATTGGACGAGATAGAGAAGGTTATGGTGAATGAGGCTGCAAATGTGGTACGGTGGATATGATGTCTATGATAACAAAATTTATGGCGTTGGTGGTAGAGATTTTAGAGACGTTGGGCATGGAAGCCCGGTGACATCGGCAGTATCACTGCCTCCATTGATGGAGAGGATGTGGGTGGTGATTGTGGAAGTCCGAGCAGGATTGTTTGACGATGAAAGGAACGGAACTACATCGATGTTTATTTTGTGTGAGATTTTTTTTGTTAATTTTTATATATTTTTAAATCTTCAAAATTAATTCATTTGATAGCAGAATAATGAAGCCATTTCTATGAAAATTTTGTTTGTTTGATTCGTTCCATTTTTTTCTGGCAATTTACTTACGAAGTAAGTGAACCATTTGAATGATTTTCATTCAAATTAGAAATTTTATAAATTTGTTTTATCCATTCCACATGTAGAGTATCTTTTACCAAATCATATCTTCTTCAATTTACGTTCAAATCAACAATAATAAGGAAAGATGTTCATATTCTTTCTTTTTATCGATTTGGCGTATATTTTTTTTCATATCTAAAAATATAAAAATTCCTTTAATTGATTGTTCTTGAAGAATATTTAATACAAGTATTTTTTTAATTTTATAATCTTTTTAATTGGATTTAGATTAAAAAACTAACTATATATCTATAAATATATAAAAATCTACATTGTTGAGGATACGGATTTTTATTTACTATATATTCAGAAAAAATCTATATGTTTCAATTTAAAAAAAACTGACTATATACTCTGTATCTTTTAATTTTTCGTTCATATTTTTTTAATAATTATGTAATTTTTTTTGGCAATTCTACGTTCAAACTAACCCGTTTTTTAAGGAATTACCATATTTGAATTTAATTGTTTTTGTACCAAATCTTTTAGTTTTAATTTTGTTATATTTATACAAAAAACTTTTATTTTCAAATTTTAAAGGAACTTTAAATTTGAAAATTTCACACCCAAATAAATTTTATTAACAATATCTTAGATTTTTTAGAAATTATTTATTATTACGATTGATTAACGGATTTTATTTTACTGTTAGGATTGATTTACAAATATGGTTAGTTAAAGATAGGTGTCATATCCTCAAATTCAAATACGTGATATATCTTCAAAAAATCCTAGATTTTTGTTAACATACGGTTTTCAAATTCAAATATATGCAATATTTTTTTCAATATTTGTTTAATTTTTTTCAATTTTTTTGGTAATATTTCAAGTTTCCAATTTGACATTATTCTAGAATGAAGATTTTCCTAAATTAATGGATCACATATTTGAAAAAAGTCTTATGTATTCAAACATTAAATTTGTGAGTTTCTAACAATTTTTTCAAAAATTAAATACTGGCCATATCTTTAACAATTTCTAGATTTGTGTTAATATATTGTTTTGTTTTCTACTCTATTAAATTTATTTGTTACATAACAAAATCACTCAAGGATTCTTTTTCCAAATTTACTAATTATAATATTTCGGTAAGTTAAATTAACATTTCACCCCTCATTTTTTATATAGATGGCGTTCATTTGTTAATAACTTTCATTCTCCTTCGTTCTATCTCTTGGTGTGTCATTTTTTCTTTATGTGGTTATGTTCCTTTATTTTATCTCTTGGTGTGCCATTTTTTCTTTATGTGTGGCTATGTTCCTTCGTTCTATCTCTTGGTGTGCCATTTTGTTGCTTCGTTTCTATCCACTAATTCTTCTATCTAATAATTGTCTAAAATGTTTCAATGCAGATGATCTAACAAGACGAGTTATATCACAGAGTTAAGAGTCATGCAATTCATATGTGGAAGCTTAAGAAGAAAGATGATTTAGACATTCATTTTGCTACTCAATTCATTATGATGGATGATAGAGTAATTAATGTACCTTATTTCTAAACTAAAAAATAAATAAATTAATATTATGTCTATTTATTTTTTTCTCAATTTATAATATATTTTTATTATCTTTACTTCATACATAACCATATAATACATTAATATATGTTTTTATTATTTTTATAAGGCGATAAAATTTTGATGTATTATTTTACATGTATTAAGGAAGGAGCCTATATCATTTTCAATTTTATTCTAACACTTTATCAAACAAAATATAAATTTTCTAATTATAATTATAAAATTATTATTTTGTAGTAATACTACCATTAAGTCATGTGATCCAATAAGTGTTCTCTTTAATTAATTTTGTCAATTTTGATCATTTTTAAATGAGAATATGAATGAAACTATGCTTATTATTAAGTTTATTACATTAATATTAGATTAATATTATATCCTAATATAAACAACATTTGATAATATATTTAAAATTTTATTTTTTTGGTAGAAGGAGTGACGAAACTCTCCCTCCTCTCAAAGAGGCGTATTTAAAATTTCTTTATTGTTATATTTTAATATTGTGTAAAAAAATTATATAAATCCCGTGCAGGGCACGGGAATTACACTAGTTGTATACTTTTTGACTTAATCGGAACCCTCCTCTCACTAATTTGTGGTTATATACTCTTTCCGATTAAAAATAAGTGTTGTTTTAATAATTGACACAAATTTTAAGAAAAATATTTATTTAAATTCAAAATCTTAATTTTTTTTCAATAATATTTTTAGCCTAATAAATAAAAAATATTGATTAAAAAAGATAAATTTCAATAACAATTCTCGTGGCTCATTCTTATTTAATTACCTATATAAAAAAAATTACCTATAAAATCTAAATCGATACATAAAATTGATTAAAATTGTGTTAAAACGATAATTGTTTTCGATTGTAGTAGTATACTAGTTGTACCCGTCGTGCCTTGCACGACTATGACTTTGTATTTTTTAGGTATATTATAAAAAATATATTAATAAAGAAAAATATAATATTAAATTTAATGTGAGTAATTTATTGCCTATAATATGTATAAAAGTTATTTTGTTTTTGAAATCAAATAAAACAAATTAAATCTAGATTATTAAGTTTAAAATTGAAGATAAATATAGATTATTAAGATGAAATAATCTATATTGTTCTTTTTCCTTGACAATATTTCATAACCAGGTTTAACTCGTTATAACTGTTGTGCCGATATACATATTTTTTCTTATTTTTTTAATTTATCTTTTACAAATATAATAAATATAATGTCCTTTTTTATCTATATTGGTAAAATATACTAATATTATTTTATTTTTATTTAGAGATAAATTTTTACAAATATTATTTTATCTTTATGTTTACTTGGAGATAACGTTTTTGCATAATTAACTATAAAAAACTACAATTTTAATAAAGGGGTGATGTGGCGCAATGTGGTGGCAGAAATTGCTTCGGCTTTCTTTATTAGTAATAGATAGATAGATATATTGATTCAAAAAGAAAATTAATGAAAAGATAACATAATTTTTTTTTATTATCAAAAGTCAATTTAGGCAAGTAATTATCAAGATTGAAAGTTCTATTTTTTATCAAAATTTTATTTAAGATAAATCTTTTACATAAGTAGATAAAAAAATAAAGATAAAATAATTTTCTTTAATTCTAAATAAAATCCGAATTTTGATTTTTTTATATAATAGATAGAAATTTAATTTGAAAAACTAAATAATATATCTATCTTAATATATAATATCTAATATTCTATAATTTATTTTAAATTTAGATAAAATCTTTTAGATATATCCTGATTCCTTATATATAATAGATAACATCTTTATTTTCGATAAAATCTTTCCTAGACTAATTTATCCTATTTCTATATTATCCTAAAATAATTTCAACATATATAAATTTCCAAAATAAAAAATTCCTATGTGGCGAAATTCTAGGTGGCTTAACGTGAGAACGACACGTAGGAAAATCCTAGATGGCGCAACGTAGTGGTCTTATTCCTTGCGTCTTTTATATATATACATAGATTTTAGATGATATTTTCCACTTTAAAACAATTTAAGCATCGCATTTTGCCAACTTTTCTTTCTTTGCTTGCCATGCCAATCATCGTGCACCTCAACTAGACATTTTATCGAACAGTTTGTCTGCAATTTCGTGTTCTCATGATCTTCAACTCAAACAGCGTATTAATTTGATTGATCCCCAATCCAATTACAAAGAGCTTAAACGCACTTAAATCTCTTGATCTTTACCTTCTCTTACACGATTTCCTTATTCAAATCTCCATAACAAAACCCTCGAGCACAAAACCGCCATTAACAACCTCCAAACACAACCTCCATGAACTCCTCATCAGATTCAAGCCTACCCATCGACTCCGGCGACAAACAAATCTCAAGATCCACACTCCCTCCTCCTTCCCGGCCCGGAAAAGAACTCACCTTCCCATCAAACTTATTCGCATATCCACTCAGAACAGCCATCGCCTTCCCCATCCCAAACTCATTCCCATACATCTCAAACCTCGGCGAGCTCCCCATATGAACACTCTGAGGATCGAAAAACGCTCCAATTCGAACAATAAACGGCGATTTCATCCAACCCCTAACCGAATTTCGCACAATTTCATCTGTGTGTTCTTCGACGGCTTGGTTCAATTTCATGGCCGCAAACCCTAGATTTTGGGTAAGCAATTCTCCGACTTTGATCTCGCCTTGAACCGCTTGAACCGCGTTTCCGAAGCAATTGGTGGATAGTGGCGGGATTAATCTTGATCTGTTGTTGATTGCTAATCTGCATCTTGTTTGTAGCTCATCGGGAAAGAGGCGTGCTCTTGTGATGGATCGCCATAGAAATGCGGATAGAGCTTGGAAAGATGAGATCTTTATGTGGGGTTCGGTTTCTTTGTTGGCTTTTGCTTTGAGTTTTGAGATTGAATCAGCTGAGAAATGGAAGATTCTTTCTCTGAGATTTGGTGCTTCGAATCTCTCTATGAACTCGTCTGGGTTTACATATGGGAGCTTGATTATGGGCCCGATTCCGTCAAGAAAGCATCTTTTGTGAATCGGTGGCTTAGAGATCACAAAGCTTGAATCTTTTGCACTTGCCATGGAGATTTCGGATAAAGTGTTGAAGAAATTCCAGTACGAAGTTCCGTCGCCACAGACATGATTCATGGAGATACCTATGAAAACGCCATCAATAAGCTCGGTCACCTGGATTGACAACAAGGGTCTGAAGTGTCCGTCGTGGTTGACCGCCCTGTCGTGATCAAAGAACGATTGGACGACACGTGGAACGTCTTTTGGCGAGAGGATTTCGGAGATTTCCATGTCTAGGGTAGCATGGATGAATCTGGCTCCTGGACCCTTGTTGCAGTTGATGAAGATGGAGCTGGTGTGTTGTTCTTCGTCGATTTCGGTTTCGAATTGGCCTGCTAGGGGGTAGAAATGAACAAGGGCGAGGGATAAAGAGTGCTTGAGATTGTCGAGAAGGATTTTGATTGAGTTTGGTTTGGTGAATAAGAGGCCTTTTTGAATGTAATGGCCTGATAGCATAAGAAGGTCTCCTGGAGCTAAGTAAACTGGTTTTTTTGCATCTTCTAGTTCATGTTTTGGTTTGATGAAGGATTCTGATATGTGTTTTACAATGGGTGTGTTGCTTGCCATTTGAGGTCGTTGGCTTTGATTTCTATCTGTTTTTTTGGTAGATGATTCCTCTCTTTATGGATAATACTATGAGAGAGTTAAGGTTATATGTAGATTTGTGTTTTGTTTTGGTCAAAGGTTATAAGTAAACGAGAGGAAAATTCAAAAAGATTTGTTTTGAATTTTCTTCATTGATTTGATGCCTTGATTGTAATGTTATTTGTCTTTTTCATATAATTGCATTTTTTTTGCTTTAATGTAATTTAAAAATGGTCCAATTTATATTATACGAAGTATTTGTAAGGAATGTAGTAGTTTATTTTGTTGGTGTTACTATTTTATGTGAGTAGTGGCTTTTGAGTTAAAATTTGAGACAAGTGGAAGAATTTATATGACAAACTCAAGAATAGAGCTAGACTTTTTGTAAAACTATTTGGTTGGTTTGGGTCAAAATTTTGAATGAGAAAATGGCATGCATGTTGTAATGAAGGACGTATGTGGTGAGCATTGTTTTTTATATTTAAAATAAACTCTCATGCTATGATTTTTCTAAGTACTCTAGAAGAACAAGAAAGATGACTTCTCAATCTCCGATCATTCTTGCTAGTTGCTAATGCTACCTCGTATAGACACCTTATTCAAAGTGCTAGTTTCAGTCTTTCATTCTTCTTGCTAATGTCTATCTCATATAGACATTTAGGGCTGAGCATGAATCGGTTCAAACCGAAATTTTAAGTCAAACCGATCAAACTGAACCGAAATCGATATTATTCGGTTCAGTTTTCGACTTAGGAATTTTCCAAAATTCGGTTTCAGTTTGATTTGGTTTCGGTTAAATTTCGTTTCGATTCCAATTTTCCAAAGAATAAATCATTTGTGCTTTAATCATTGGGACATAAATAATTTTATTCAAGCCTAACACACTCATTAATTTTTTTTGGGTCGAACATCATCATTGTTTATCAAATTATCACAGAAATTACTAGCTTAGTTATCGCAGAAATTACTAGCTTAGTTTGTTTATAGCATAAAACCGACTTTGCTCATGAACAAATAAGCTGAATTATCTTGTGCTCAAACTCAATTCATTTATCTTTCAAGACTAAAACTATGATCAAGATCGATCTGCTCATTTACAAATCAAGCAGAACACGAATAAGATTTAACCAAGCCGAACATCGAATTTTTCACGAACGACTATGTTCATTTCAACCCTACCTGGCTACTAAAATCAAATATGCAATGCATATAATATATATAGTGAATCTTATTGATGAATATATAATTTAGTTTGTTATGAACATATAATCGAGGTTGTTCAAGAGCATATAATTGAGTTTGATCATAAATAAACACCCAAAATTATGTTGTATTTGAACTCAATTTATTTACCTTTCAAGCCTAAAAACAGTGCTCAAGATCTGCTCATTCACAAATCAAGCCGAACACGAGAACAATGATCAAACAAGATGCAAATTGTTGTTGCTGTTATTAAAACAAGATCTTCTTTCTTCCTTATTATTGTACTACAAAAAACACACGAGCATCTTACTTTCAAAATATGTCTTCTAATAATTCAACAAGCTCCATAAACAACCTCCATAAACTCCTCATCCGATTCAAGAGCAGCCATGGAATCTGGTGACAACACCATCTCAAGATCAATACTTCCTCCTCCTTCGCGACCCGGAAAAGAAATTATTTTCCTTTCAAGTTTATTCGCGTATCCACTCAGAACAGCCAACGCTTTCCCCATCCCAAATTCATTTCCATACACATCAAACCCCGACGAGCTCCCCATAAGCACAGTTTGTGGATCAATATGAGATCCATTTTGGATAATAAAAGGGGATTCCATCCAACTCTTCTCCCCATTTCGCACTTTTTCATCAGTGTGTTCTTCCACGGCTTGGTGCAATTTCAAAGCCGCAAACCCTAGATTTTGCCTAAGCAATTCTCCGACTTTACTTTCTCCTTGAGCTACTTGTACTGCATTTCCGAAGAAGTTGTTGGATAATGGTGGGTTTAATCTTCCCCTGATACTGATTACTAATTTGCATCTTGTTTGTGAATCATCAGGAGAACGTCGCGCTCTTGTGAGGCACCTCCATACAAGCGCAGATAAAACTTGGAAAGAGGATATTCTCTTATTACAACCTGTTTGACAATTGAGAATTGATGAGAAAGGAAAGAATGATGATACATGAGAAATTAAGAGAAAGAAAAGGAGAAGAAAATAAAAGGTGAGAATGTAGGAGATTTTAATTTTTTTTGTTTGGTTAGAGTTGGATTTTGATGAAAAAATGTGGGTAAGATTTTAATTTTCTTTTTCTTATTTGAAAAATATATCTCCATTTTCCCATCAAATTCCATCAATTAGGCGAGATTCAATTTTCCATCATTTCACTCCAAATTTTCTTAAAAAATCCCATCAATTTTCATATAAATTGCAATCAAACAATAGAAAAATGATACCTACGATTTATCTTCCTAAAAATACTATCAAATCCCATCATCCAAACATAGCCTTATGGTGGTCTCCACTTTCTTCATTGGCCTTTGCTTTGAGTTTTGAGATTGAATCAGCTGAAAAATGGAAGATTCTCTCTCTTAGATTTGGAGGTTGGAGTCTTTTTATGAAGGATTCGCGTGGGATCATAAATGGGAGCTTGAATATGGGCCCAATGCCATCAAGAAACCATCTTTTGTGAATTGGTGGCTTTGAAATCGCAAAGCTTGAATCTTTCGCATTTTCCATGAAGATTTCAGACAAAGTATGAAAAAATTCCAATAAGAAGTTCCATCAGCGCATACATGATTCATGGAGATTCCTATGAAAACGCCATTAACAAGCTCAGTCACCTGGATTGACAACAAGGGTTGTTTGACATGTTCATCGCGGTTGACCGCCCTGTCATCGTCGAAGAATGAATGGACGACACGTGGCACGTCTTGGGGCGAGAGGATTTCGGATATTTCCATGTCTAGAGTAGCATGGATGAATCTGGCTCCTCGGCCTTTGTTGCAGTTGATGAAGACGAAGCTAGTGTGGTTTTCTTCGTCTATTTCGGTTTCCAATTGGCCTGCAAGTGGGTAAAAGTGAACAAGGGCGAGTGATAAAGAAAGCTTGAGGTTTTCGAGAAGGGTGTTCATGGAGTCTGGCTTCGAGAATAAGAGGCCTCTTTGATTGAAATGGCCTGATACTAATAAAAGGTCTTTTGGTGCCAAGTAAATTGGATTGTTTGCTTCTTCTACTTCATGTTTTGGTCTGATGAAACACTCTGATATGTGTCTTACAATGGGTGTGTTGGCCATTTGGGATCTTTGAATTTGGTCTCTCTCGAAGGAAGAATGAATTGTGGACAAAAGCTTAATTGTATGCTTGGTAAAATGGAAGAAGCATTATCTTCCATAACTATGTACGTTTATACTAAAGTCAGTATGAAGATAATTTATTTTTTAAAAATAATTAAAAGTAGGTTAATACAGGACCAATTAAAAGTAGGTCCAATAATTAAAAGTAGATTAATAATTAAAAAATAATTAAAAGTTTTTTTTATACTAAAGTTTTCCAAAACTATATATTTGTTTGCATTGAATAAGGTGAATCTGGATGTGCTGTTCCAACTCACCATCGGTGGATGAATGATTGATTTTTTTTGTTGTAAAGATAATGGGTGGTTGTATATTTGCGTGAAAGGTTTTATATTAGCATTTAAATTTGGTGGTTAGTTTGCTAAAAGAAAAGATTTTGATTTTAGTAGGTAGGGTGGTTAATAACATAGGCGTTCGTGAGAAATTCGGTATTCGGTTCGGTTGAGTTTTGTTCGTGTTCAGCTTGATTTGTAGACATATCAAGCTTGAGCACAATTTATAGGCTTGAAAGATAAATGAATTAAGTTTAAGTACAACATAATTCCGCTTGTTTGTTCATAATCAAACTCGATTATATATATACTCATGAACAAGCTCGATTATACGTTCGATCATAACAAGCTAAATTATATATTAATAAATAAGCTTTACTATATATATTATATGTATTATATAGTTTAGTTTTGGTTATGTCTCTCAAATTATATATCTTAATTGTTAGTTTTGTTTGCTTGTGTGGATGATTAGGTTAACGAATTGTTCACAAACTTGTCTCAAGAAAAACTAAACCACTCACGACTCACGAGTTAAGTATGAATTCAGTGAACATTTAAATGAACTAAACTCAAACAAAATTTTAAGTTTAAACCAAGCTCGCGTTTGAGCTCGCCTATCTTTAATCGAACCGAGCTTGAGCAATTCAAAACTTGGCCCGACTCACTTTATTACACCCATATTAGTCGGTTAAAAAAAAATAAAGTTTTCAGGGAATATTATTAGTTGACCCTGGAACAATAATGGGAAAACTCATGCTATAATTATTTTTCTAAGAATAAGATCTTAAAATAGAAATATATCTTATTAAAAAATTACAAATGTATCTTTTTTATTATTAAAAATAAACTTTGTAAAAATCTAACATTAAAATCTAACATCCTAAACCATGAAGTTGCATAAAAATCTAACATTAAAGACTCTTCTTGCATGCAGGCTCGAGCCTTGAAGACCCGGGATTCTCCCAAAAAAAATAATCATCATGATTCACATTATTAAGTTTCAAAGCTTCCTTAATTAATTCACTTTCTCCTTGGCTAATCTAAAAAAATGCATAGAAAAATATAAATATTTTTAGGTTTATTATCTCCTTTTTAGGGTTTAAATTTTAAATTAAGTATGTATATTTGGGACACACTATAGTAAAACCGAATTATATAATTAACACATGCATTAACTAGTTTGTATAAAAAGCAAAAATATATTGAACTAATTTTATGAATAAGGGTAAATTTGATAAGTTTGTTTAAGATACCTAAGAATACAATTTTTAAAACAAAAATTTGAGGCTAAGAAGGCATGTAATACTTAATGATAGTATATATAGGCTTAAATACATCAAACAAGCATCATAGATGTCCAAGGTTTACATACTCGTCATTCAAATTTTTTTGCTTCAATTTCGTTATTACTTTATTCAAACCTATAGATAATGAATCGGATAAATCGGACAACAACAACAGCAACAACAGCAGCAACAACAATAACAACAACAAAAATACATTTATTACATAAATTCAACACTTTTAAGAGACAAACTCCATGAACTCCATGTCTGATTCTAGTGCACACATAGTATCCGATAGAAGGCATATCTCAAGATCAATACTACCTCCTCCTTCACAACCGGGATAAGAAGTCACTTTTCCATCAAACTTATTCGCATAGCCACTTAAAACTGCAAGCGCTTTCCCCATCCCAAACTCATTTCCATACATATCAAACCTCGGCGAGCTCCCCATATGCACACTTCAAGGATCAAAGTAAGCTCCAATTCGATAAACGAAAGGAGATTTCATCCAAGCCTTCACCTCATTACGTGCCTTTTCATCGGTATGTTCTCCTACAACTTGGTGCAATTTCAACGCCGCAAACCCTAGATTTTGGCTTAACAATTCACCAACTTTGGTTTCCCCATGAATGGTTTGTATTATGTTCCCAAAGTGGTTCTTTGATAAAGGTGGGTCTAATCTTCCCCTAATGTTGCTAGATAAGAAGCATCTTGTTTGTATATCATTGGGAAGATGATGATGATGAAAACGCGCCCTTGTGATGCACCTCCATACAAGGGCAGACAATGATTGGAAGGAGGAGATTAATTTGTGGGCTTCAACACATTCTTCATTTGCCTTCGCCTTGAGTTTTGCAATTGACTCGGGTTTGAAATGGAAGATTCTCTCTCTTAGATTTGGTGCTTCAAATCTTTCTATGAATTCATTTGGGTTTATGAAAGGGAGCTTGATTATGGGTCCAGTGCCTTCAAGAAACCATCTTTTGTGAATTGGCGCCATCACAATGCTTGAATTTTCTCCATTTGCCATGAAAATCTTAGACAAAGTATTGAACAAGCTCCAATAAGAAGTTCCATCACCACAGACATGATTCATGGAGATACCTATGAAAACGCCATCAAGAAGCTCAGTCACCTGGATTGACAACAAGGGTCTGAAGTGTCCGTCGTGGTTAACCGCCCTGTCGTGATCAAAGAACGATTGGACGACACGTGGAACGTCTTTGGGCGAGAGGATTTCAGATATTTCCATGTCTAGAGTAGCATGGATGAATCTAGCTCCCGGACCCTTGTTGCAATTGATGAAGACGAAGCTAGTGTGTTGTTCTTGGTCTATTTCGGTTTCAAATTGCCCTGCTAACGGGTAAAAATGAACAAGGGCGAGGGATAAAGAGTGCTTGAGATTGTCGAGAAGGATTTTCATGGAGTTTGGTTTAGAGAATAAGAGGCCTTTTTGGATGTAATGGGCTGATAACATAGGAAGGTCTCCTGGTCCTAAGTACACTGGATTTTGGGCTTCTTCCACTTCATATTTTGGCCTAATGAAGCACTCTGAGATGTGTCTCACAATGGGTGTATTGGCCATTTGGGATTTGAAAATGCAATTATCTTCTTTGGTTTGTTGATTGAACACTCTTATCCGGGCAAACTAGATATTGTTAAGCTAAGAGCTTAACTTATACAAATTCAAACCTTTTATTTATATGAAAAGGTAATACAAAATTAATTTTGTACGTGTGGGAGACTAGGTTACTTAGAGATACCTACACGTGAAAAGTTGCTAGAACAAAATTGCACCCACGTAATTAACTTGATTATATAGAAATTTACTACGTAATTGTAAGTAGTTTTGTAATTTAATAGAACTGTTTGTGAGCAGCTCGGTGTCAAGCGCATTGTCTATAAATTATAATACAAACCATCAAAAGTGCTCTATAAGGACAAGATAATTCATCATTACTCTCCATCTCCAATTATTTTATTGAGATTTCTTTCTTCCAAATAAATTCAACAATTGTCTTCGGTCATTTAGGGGAGCAACTAAGACTTCAAAATAGTACCTTAAAACCGATCTCTTTTTCGACTCCCATGAACAGATTCTTGACCAAAAATAAATAAATTCAACAATCTCCCGAGACAGCCTCCATGAACTCCTCATCCCACTCAAGCTTACACATAAAATTTCGCGGCAAACACATCTCAAGATCAATACTACCTCCTCCTTCACGACCGGGATAAGAAGTCACTTTCCCATCAAACTTATTCGCATATCCACTTAAAACCGCGAGTCCTTTCCCCATCCCAAACTCATTCCCATACATATCGAATCTCGGTGAGCTCCCGACCATCACACTATGAGCATCAAAGAACGGCCCGAGTTGATAAACAAATGGCGATTCCAACCACTTCTCTATCAACCTGCGCGCCTTCTCATCGCTATGCTCCATAACCGCCTTGTGTAACAAAAACGCGGCGTACCCTAAAGTGTTACTAAGTAACTCTCCAACTTTACTACTCCCTTGGACAGTTTGGATCGAGTTACCGAAGTAATTGTTGGGTAAAGGCGGGTTAAATCTTCCCCTATTATTACAAGCCAATTTGCACCGCGTTTCTAGGTCATTAGGAAACCCACGCGCGCGCGTGATGCATCTCCAGACGAGCCCGGCTAGGGCTTGGAACGAGGAGATCTTGTTGTGGGCTTGGCCACACTCGGAGTTCGCCTTCGCCTTGATTCGCGCGATTGATTCGGGTGAGAAGTGGAAGATTCTCTCTCGTAGCTGGGGAGCTTCGAATCGGCTTATGAACTCGTCTTGGCGCGTGAAGGGAATCTTGACCATTGGCCCGGTGTTGTTAATGAACCATCTCTTGTGGATTGGCGGCCTTGAGATTTCGTTTTCGCCACGTGTCATGAAAATCTCCGACCAAGAGTTGAAGAAGTGCCAATACGAGGTCCCGTCGACGATGACGTGGTTTAGAGAGAGGCCTATGAAGACACCGTCGACGAGCTCGGTGACTTGGACCGTCAACAAGGGTCTGAAGTGTCCGTCGTAGTTGACCGCCCTGTCGTGGTCGAAGAACGATTGGACGACAAGTGGCACGTCTTTCGGTGAGAGGATCTCGGAGATTTTCATGTCTAGGGTGGCGTGGACGAATCTGGCTCCCGGACCTTTGTTGCAGTCGATGAAGACCAGTGTGGTATGCTGGTCTTCATCGATCTGCGACACGAGGCGGCCAGATAGCGGGTAAAAGTGGACCAGGGCGACTGATAAAGAGTGCTTGAGATTGTCGAGAAGGTCTGTCATGGACAAGGGTTTGGTGAATAATAGGCCCTTTTGAATGTAGTGAGCTGAGAGCATTGCTAGATCTAATGGAGCAAGGTAAATTGGTTTTTTGGCTTCTTCGACATTGGATTTTGGTTTGATGAAGCATTCGGAGATGTGTTTTACAATGGGAGTATTGGCCATTTTGGGCGGTTTTGGTACTTGGGTTTGAGGAAAAAAATGTAATGGAGGATATGGTTTTTATATTGATTGGAGAAAGAGGAAGTCTAGCTAAGTGTGATATTTAATTTGGACTTTTCCAAGTTTGAAGTCTTCTTTAGTTAGTAATTTTTTTTATTAGTTAGTAAAATGCCAATTGACTTACTTAGATAAAGACCCCAACAATTTGAAGGAAGTAGAGAGGAAAAAGAGACTCAATAATTTAATTTATACTTTTTTGTCACAAAGATTATTATATTAGCATAAACACTAAGAACCTTATTTAAAATATATTATAAGTATGCTATTTTTAGAAATTAAATCGAAAAAATTCTTACATAATTAAAAAAATATAACAATAACATTGATCCAGTGAGATTCTACTAATTAAAGCAGAATTCGGGATCAAGATGAGGGTATCCCTGCCTAAGGAAAAGAGAAGACGCCCGAAAGACCCAAGATAAACTGAAATTAAGCTATGTGACAATAATAATTGAATTTAGTTAGAATGTAACGAAATTGATATAGGGACTCAATCTATCTCAAATGTAGTGTATAAAAGCCAATGAGCATAGGATGCACCCCAAAGTTATGTATCATAAAATCATATTTAAATTAATTTTTTTTAATTTTTTATAAGGAAAGTGATTAGGGTAGCCACTAATAGGATAGTGGTCGTCGTAGAGCATCGTGTCGGATGAGGGTAAGCAAACTCAAGTCAACTGGAAGCGGGATAGAGGAGACACGTCTGAACGATCCAACGATGAAGTCCGTCATAGAATTACAAATTAGTCTTTTTAAATAAAGTTATGTATCATGTACCCTAAGGCCTAAGAACACATTATTATAAAAATTATTTTTAAATTTTTTGATTTTATAGTACCGATCTTATTTGTTGTTATTAAATAAAACAATTATATATACGGTTTTTCTAATTTATGGCCTTAAGCATACTAATAGCGGGAACTAAAACCCTATTAGGAAAGTAGTGAACCCTTTTACAAAATTTAATTAATCCTAAATAAATGCAAATTTATAAAATCTTGCCATTTTAGGTGGTTAACCTATGCCCTAAGGGCATATGTTAGAAAAATCGTTATATAAAAAAATCAACAAAAAATCAATATGTGTAAATTTTAATAAAAAAAAACCTTGTAATTAACCATTAAATTTTTATCTAAAACTCGAAAAAAATGTTTTTTTTTCAAGAAGTAAACCTGAATTTCTCTTATATCTTCACATCATCATGTATTATTCATGTGATGGTCAGTTAGTGGAATTGGGACCTTTTGATTCATCAACTACACCGCTGTTGAGTAAGTGTTGAAATAGTCAAGACAAACAGAATAATCTAAATTCATGTGTTAGTCTAATAAATATACAATGCCAGTCGAAATTTTGGATTTTATATTGGACCTATGCAATAACCCAGAAGCTGGTCGAGCTAGAAGTTTGCGTAAGCCATGATGAAAGAGCCAAGTCTCTTCTTTGAAATCTACGTTGTCTTTTGTTAAGAGGAGATAGTATTTATTATAATATGCTATACTAGTTAAAAATGTTGTATAAGAACGTAATATAGGGCATTTTTAACTCCAACTTGCCACTTGTTACATGTGTTTGTGGACATCCTAAGTTATCAGAATCGAGATTAGGTTGGATTGTTTAGGGTTTTTTAGATTGAATCGTTGAATCGAAAGATCATATATTATAAATAAAAGTACGTAGATATTGTCATTTTATAAGATCGTCAGAATCATTTGTAGGGTCATTACTCATTAATAATCGTTTGTAGAACCGTTAAAACCGTATGTAAAATCCTAAGTAGAAATAGAGATCACCAACAATAACCATTTGATTTAGTAGGATGCGAGGTCCATCAACGAGGACACTAAGGACGTGCAACGAGGAAGAAACTAAATTGGAAGAGTTCCTCCCGACAACAGGTCCTCAAAAAGAAATGGAGGTACCTGAACCATGGGACCGGGTTAAACAAAACGGTGTACATCATTAACATCAATCTGCATCTCAATGCACGACATTGACCCAGTGCAATTCCCCTTATGGGAAATATAGGGGTCAAGATGAAGGCACCCCTGGCTTAACGCAAAGGGAGAGCGCCCAAAAAACCCGACAAGAAAACCCGACAATCTGCATCTCAATGCAAATTGAGGAATTAAGATAGAAAAATAATCCAAGGGGGAGAAGATGATCATAGTTCACAAGCTGAGTCAACTAGACTAAAACAAGCCGAAAAGGACCACACAACTTAGAATCATAAGCTGGCAAAGTTTGCAAATTCTAACCAACAAAAAAAATCCAAACAAGCACACACCACCATCCAAAACACTAACAAGGCAAATCTTCAAGAGACATGACCAGCAAAAACGTCATTCCACAGTACCAAAACAACACACCAGTACCTAACAAACCCGAAAAAAAAGAAGCATAGAAGTGTTTACCAGAGACAGACTAGAGTACCATCATGGTCACTGATCAAGAAACAAGGTTATCATTGAGAGCGAGAGAAGCAAGCTGGTCAGTGGCGGCTTGTTGCTGTGCAACATTCCTCAGAACCTCCATGGCTTCTGCTACCTTAGACTTCAGGGCATCAGGCGACTCCAACAGATGCAGCACCTCGGTTTGGTCCATCTCCAACAGCATCCCGGTTACCTTAGCTGCGTTTTCGTGCTCGATTGCATCCACCAATGGGTACAAGCTCTCACCCAGCATCTAAACAGAGGAACATTTGACAGTCCAGTAAATAAGCTTGCAATTTTATAAGTAGATAGTGATACAGAATTAAATATAAATTGAATTAGCTACTATTATCTTTCTTTTTCATTTCCTAGATAATTTTTTTCCTGATAGCCAAAACACCAAAACGCCTCAACATGAGGACCAAAATGCACCAGACATCATCAAGAAGTCAAACCGAGTAATACATCCTAGTATGCTACGGATGCTTCTCCAAACCCTACTCTCCTCCCATCTAGCATTCACTTGTCAAAAATCCTCAATTTACAACAATCTCTAAATAACTCAAGCTACTAGACTCAACACTGGGGGATACACCCCTAATAATTGGTAAAATTCCTCATTTGCCGAATGAGTACAGTGATACAGGCAATTGAAAGCCAAGATCTTTGATGGAGTTCTTCGAGTCCATTGTGTTCGGATGAAAGCTACTAGACTCAACCCTAGTTTGTTTGTTTGTTTAATTTCCCCTTTATCCCATATTGTAGTTTACAGACACTTCTCAGTTTTAAAAACCATGATCCAAACTATTATTTAGTTATATTGAATGCTACTTTATTAATCCATTATAAAAGAAGGAAAACAACTTCTAATTGACCAGACATGATGAAAAAAATGAAATACATTGAGATTCTTGGTTTGATACACCTAGGGTTATAACATTAAAAAATGCAGAGAGCTCAATTTAAAACATACCGTCCTCTGTTGCTCGGGTGCAGCATTTGCAAGAGCTGTTGCTAAAGCAGTGAGGGACCCAGGCTGCTGTGAGATAGCACCAGCATCACGCATAGGCAAACCGCCCATGTCATATGATGGAAGCATGCCACCAGCAACTGCGCCGTGCATAGGAAGCCCGTCTGGGATGCTACGTCCAGGTGGGAAACGGTAAACACGCGGCCTAGGATGCATCTAGAATAGGGTACAAACAGAACTATTTTAATTACAACAATTTCAATCAATCAAAGATTTCTTGTAAGAATTATTTGATTTAAGGCAAACCTGTTGCTGCATCATGGGGACAGGAGGTTGGTTCTGTTGTGCAGGACCGGCACCACGTCTTCCCCCAGGGTGCTGTCCTTGTTGACCAGGCTGGACCATTGGCACAAAAAAGTTGGGCATTGGTCCAGCTCCAGGCCTCATTCCAGGAACAAGCTGCTGCTGATAGCCAAATCCAGCCTGCAGTGTCAAGTGTGGATCATACTTACGTTAAATATTCATTTTTAGTATACACGTAAGATATAACTCAAGAACAGAAAGTGTGTACTTTCAAGCTAAGAGGTCTCTCACCTGGGGTGGCATCATAGGAGGAGCCTGGCCATAGAACATTTGCTGTCCAAGACCTGGTGCACCAGGTGGGAACATAGGCATACGTGGAGTAACTGATGGTGCCATTGGTACTGGCCTCATCTGAGAAAACTGCGCCTGTCACATTTTTCAAAACACTGATTCAGCATGTTGATTTATATAAAAGGACTATGAAATGCCAATATAATTACACACCCATGACATCAACCTATAAGAGTCTAGCACACGCTTAATCTCAGCAAAATATCCATAAAGCTAAAATCACATTCAAATGTAACCTACCAACAAAACAATCTATGAGTGGTACAGGAAAAAAAAGGTAAGAGGAATGGACTACCTATATGTCCTATCCATCCTAAACTAAACTAGCAAACACAATGAGACCAGATTCCATTGCAGCGGAACCCTATTGGGTCAATGCTGTTGTTGTAACTTAATAATTCAGAACATAAAAGGAGTACTCTCTTCACTGTCTTCACAGTTATGTTTAAAGCAACAAAATTTTAGTATCCAACTATACCTGCAACCTAGCTCTTCTCTCCTCCTTGCGCTGTGCAAGTGCAACATATAAAGGCTTGCTAGAAATCATTTTACCGTTCATCTCAGCAAGCTGATGAAAGAACAATAACATAATTAATATCGAATCTAACATCATATAGATGAGAAGCTACAACACTAAAAAAATAATTACAGCAGTAAACTTACAGCTCGGGAAGCTTCTTCTGGAGTAGAAAATGCTACAAAGCCTGAGCCCTTGCTAATTCCAGTAGGGTCACGCATAACCTATATTATAGTATAAAGGTCATCCACTGAACACAAAAGTTATTGAGTCACAACTTAATTCAAAAAGAATGCACAGACCTTGCAAGAAGTGATTCTACCATACTCTGAAAACAACTCCTTCAGCTTCTCATCATCAACACTGTCGTCTAGATTTTTGATGTAGAGATTAGCACCCTGAAATTTGTCTGCTGCCTCCTTCATGCTCTGCTCAAATTTACCTTTCAACTCTTGCTCTCTTTCAGACTTCTTCTGTGCTCTTCCAACATACCACTCTTTGTCATCAAATTTGTGTCCATTTAAAGCCTCAACAGCATTGGCAGCATCATCAGCATTTTCGAAGTTGACAAAACCAAAACATTTTGATTTGCCATCTCCATCTCTCATCACCACAACACTAGTGATACCGCCATGCTCCCCAAAAACTTTTTTCAAGTCCTCTTCTGTTGTGTTCTCGGACAGATTCTTGACAAACACATTGTTAAACTTAGTCTTACTTGTGGTAGTATCCCTCTCTTGCTTACGAAGGAATTGTCCGACAAATACTTGTTTGTCATTCATCAGCATACCATTGAGTTTATCAATGGCATTCTGAGCAGACTCTTCAGTCTCATATTGAACAAATCCATAACCCTTTGACTGTCCATTAGCATCGGTAGCTATCTTGCATGACAGTATGCTACCAAAGGAAGAAAATGTATCATGCAATGCCTTGTGATCAATAGACTTGTCCAAATTCTGTCAAAATCACACAAGATGATAAGAAATAACATAAGGACATGAATAGATAAACTACCTTGTCAAAATAGAAATAAAGACCATGTTTTTTTTATTAGCGTGAGCATATTCTCAAACCCACATACCAAATATAAGTCAGCTTTGTACAAAATACGCATTAGAGCCAACAAATGAAGAAATTCAGTTCAAAATTTCATACCTTGATAAATATATTCCCGGATCCACTTTTGCGGACGCTTGGGTCCCTTTGTGAATACATTATCCTAACAGACTTTCGATTAAGGGGTGTAAAGTTCAAAACTTCTATTGCTCTTGCAGCTGAAAGATGTACAAAAATACCCAACATTCAATAACAATGAAATGGGAAAAAGTTCTAGCTTTCCACATAAATATAATCATGCCCTTCTAGTCCATAGACAACTTCCCTATAGAAAGTTTTGACATAACAAGGAAACATTGGAATCTTTACATGTGCAAAATAATATTGACCATCACTGCCACCTCATACAAATTTTTCAAATTCATGATACATCACAAATGATTGAAATTTCATATATATAGAGGGTCGTCCACAGTAGTTAATACACAGGTCACTATATAAAGTTCTAACATAACAAGGAAACACTGGAATCTTTACATGTGCAAAATAACCTTGACCATCACCCCCACCTCATACAAATTTGTCAAATGCATGATACATCACGAATGATTGAAAGAGGATCATCTACAGCAGTTAATACACAAGCTCCAACTGATGGAAAATATCTGATCAGTAATTCTAGTTCAAGGTATTTCTACAGATTAAAATTGCTCAGAATGTAATCAATATATTCTAAGTCTCTAAACTACATTGTTATGCATCTATGCACCAAATTGGCAGACTCTTCACTAATCCTAGTTAAATTGAGATCAATTATGCAGACAACAGACATCAAACAACCTAATTGCAATACAGGATTTCGCTTTCTAAATTTTCAA
Source organism: Fallopia convolvulus (assembly GCA_964016875.1). Classification (NCBI taxonomy): domain Eukaryota; kingdom Viridiplantae; phylum Streptophyta; class Magnoliopsida; order Caryophyllales; family Polygonaceae; genus Fallopia; species Fallopia convolvulus. The sequence goes on from OZ024720.1 coordinate 70,989,316, forward strand.
TTCGAGGTTTCAGATCAATCATGCAAATCAAACAGAGATACCAAACGAAACAACTCGAATCAATCAAAACTCACCATCCTGAGGATTGCTGTAGTTGACATAACCATAACCGAGAGATCGGCGAGTGGTTAAATCCCTACACACCCTAACAGACACAACCTGCCCAATCTGGCTAAACAAATCAAACAACTGCGAATCATTCACATTGAAATCCAAATCGCCAACGTAAAGCGACGTCGTCATATAGGGGCTAGATCCCTGAGCATTCGCCGCCGCCGCCGACACCGCCGGAGCCTGGGATTGAACCTGAACCTGAACCTGAGCCATATCAAACAAAATTTCTCTTCTTTTTTTTCGGTTTTTGGTCCCCTCTTCTCTTCGATTATTCAAAACAGACGATACTCTCAGATCACAAAGACGTAGACTAAATAAACCCTAACCCTAGAAAATCGAAGAACAACAGAGATAGTAGAAGTAGTAGAACGAACTAGGGATTTTGATTTTGAGGATTTTTGAGATTTTTTGAAGGAATTTAGAGGATAGATCCGTCGAAAGAGGGAGAAATTTGGGTTTTTTTTTGGGAGGGCAGGAGGGGGAAACTGCACCGCAACCGGCTGAGGAGTAACCGTTTCTCATATATAGGGACGCCGGAAAACCCTAGATGCTTACGTGTACAGGCTATTAGCCGTCTGATGTGATTTCCTGGCGCCAACTGACGAGTGATTGTGCACGCGGTCGCAGAGGAATAATACGTCATACGACGACGTTTTACGGGATCTGCTTGCGGTTTGTTTCGTGAAAGTTGGGTTTTTTGGTAAAATTCTTTATAAAAATAAATTAATTAACTAAACATAGTTTTAAATTTTATTTTTTTTGAACAAAATAGAAAATTAGAGATAATAAAAATAATTTTATAAATTTTGATAGTGGATTCGATTTTATAAAACTATTTTTTTAATAAATAGATAAAGAAATTTTTAATAGAAAATAAATTAAATAATATGTATGAAAATAAACGATATAGATCAGATTAGATGGAATAAAATAATTTTAAAAATATTTCATAGTAATTTTAAGTTTTTTTTAAATTATGTTTTACATTAATGGATGAATGATAGAGAATTTTAATAGAAAAAAATTTAAATAATATGTATGAAAATTATTTTTTTAAATATACGAGGTGGCCAAAATCAACGTGTGGTTCGAAAATGATCGTATTTTATAATATGTTTTCCAAAACGGTCGATCAAAATAAGGTTGTATAAGGTTAAAATAAAGTTCGTCGAACGGACCTAGACTTGGGTCCGGTTTGTAAATCGGCGGTTCCAGTTCCAAATCGGAACCGGGCATGGGTCGGTTTCCCGGTTCCAGTTCCGGTCCGGTTCCAGCGCCAGTTCCAGTTCTGGTTCGGAACCAGAAATAATTAAAAAAAAACTTCATTTTTGTTCTCTGAACATAAACCGCAGTCGCGGTTTGGTTATTTTTATTTTTTTATGGGGAACCACCGGTTCCGGGAGTGGACAAACCAGAATCTGAACCGTACCAGAAACCGGACCGGACGGTTCCCGGAACCGAAACCGCCGGTTCATCCTGAACCGGACCCAGGTCTAAACGGGCCCTAATTTCCTTCTTTGAAAAAACATAATAAATCATGCTCTTGGTATTGGACTGGGCCGTTTAGGATTTTAAAATTCCCAGCCCACTTATGACTGCACTATGCACATGTTGAGCCCATAAAACGAGTGATTCCACATAATTGGCCTTTCAAATTCTTCTACCTTTACAAGTTTAAAGACTTGGCATGAAGGCAAATTTGTCACCTATCTTAACTCTTAGGGCACCAAGGTATATATATCCTTACCAATTTATACGACCAAGTTCTTCTCTCTCAAATTGTAAGTAAATTTTACCTAAATCATTGCTTTGTCCATGCATAGTGATCAAGAAGTAGGATAGGTTTTAAAGTCTGGTGGGCCAATGAATTAGTATGTCCATTTGTATAAATATGTACAGATAAGTCTATAGCACATAAATTTATTAGGGGTATAATTTGAAACCAATTGGCAATATAAAAAGCAGATCGTCGTCATTATATACAAAACTTCTTATATTCTCGATGTGAGACTTTATTTCCACAGTTTGTGATAACGGTTTATGACGAATGTTCTAAAAGCGTTAGACGGACCTTACAAAGAGAGGGGTTGTTAAGCGCCTAGATGACCTAAACAGTTGTTTAAGCGGGCTTGAAGCCTTGAAGACTATACAAGTTGGAGGTATATTTGAAACCAATTGGCAATATGAAAAGCAGAACGCCATCATTATATGCAAGACTTCTTATATTCTCGATGTGAGACTTTATTTCCACTGTTTGCGATAATGGTTATGCCAATGTTCTAAAAGTGTTAGGCGAACCTTACAAAGAGAAGGGTTGTTGAGCGCCAAGTTGGGACCTTTCTGCGTCTAAACGAGACTTAGGCAGATTTTTTAATACATTGGTTAGGACATTGCCAAAAATTGGAGAAACGTTTTGTAACCATTAGCAAAACTTTAGGCCCCTCATGTTATATAAAAGCTACAAATTAATGATTATAATTCAATAAAAGAAAACGGTGGTCATATATAGATCTCATATTTGACTTGCATTATTAAAGCCTAAATGCATGGTTCTTCAAGTTTTTGGATTTCTCAATGCATAATTCTCCCGCCAAGACATAGGAGGCCCCACAACGTTGTGAAACATGCCCCATAGCATGATATTGTATTGACACTTGTGAGGTCAATCTTCATCTCCCATTTGATTGTTTCAAAAATATGTACAATGTGTGTGTTACAAATTTGTATAAAGTTGGATATATTTTTAATGTAGTTAAATGGGCTAAATTTTGTTCAATTATTATAGCACAACCTTCATATATAGATTTAGCAACAAAGTATATTGCATTTTATGTTTTAAGGACATATTTATGACTACAAATTCTCCAATCACCCTTATATAATAGGAAATTTCGATAGTGTCCCTGAATTTAAGGTTATTTTGATTGGTGTCTCAAGATTTTTTTTTATTTCTAGTTGGTGCTCTTGAAATTTTAGATTTATTTGTTTTGTAACTAAACTTCGGGTTGGTTGGAAGGGGGTTGTTGGGCTGCTCAAACAAGGCTCAAATGGGCTCGAGTAGATTCAACTCGATTCACAAGATGTTAAGGAAGCACCAAACGACAATTTAGATGCCAGAGGTGGCAAATATGACCTCTAAATCAACAACTAAAATGGGTTGTTTTGAAATTCAAATCCAGATAGATTAGGAATATATTCTTGTGTTTCACAACGGTGGGCTTGAATTTGATCAGTCCAAACGAAAAAGGGTAAGAATCCGAATTCTTTTTTATTTTGATCAAACAAACTCAAAACCCAATAGACACCAACTAGAAAAAAGTTAATCTTAGAAATTCCATCCAAAATTTTCCAATTTTAATTTTGACAATCATAAAAGTGGCAATAGTTGTCTAGCTTAGCCTTTAATATCCTTTATGCACTTTCTATGGTTCTTACTTAACTTGCTCAAATTCCTCATAGTCAAACAAGACCAACTGCAAAAGGCCAAAAGCACTTTAGGTGCATTTGAGAGTCAGAGAAATAGCATCATTATCATAAATCAAGAGCCATGAGCTACTAGTACATACATACATTCTCATCACCAATTCAACAAAGGGCTACAACTTTATAATTCAACAAACATGCAAACACCTTCTCCTTCTTCTTTCCCCATAAACCACCAATTAATCTCACAAACATAAATGGCAAAAAGAAGAAAGAAAAGCTACCTACTTAGGGCCCGTTCGACACTAGCGTTTTTTCGGAAGCTTTTTCCCGCTAGATGGAGCTGAATGGAGCCAAATCTAGCACCCTTCTACCCCAAGGGGACAACTTTTCCGCTAGATGGAGAAAGTTATCTCCTGTCGAACGGAGCCTTAGCCAATGGCTAGTTAATGAAAAATTAAACATGCCCCTCAAGCTCAATTACAATTAAATCTTGACGAAAAATTAAATTTTTGACAGATTATTCACGCACCCTTCATCTGGTTTCCGGGTGCAATGGGAAGAGCTCAAGAGTGATTTTCTTAACTCCATCTCGCTCCTCTCCCTCGGTACAATGGCTCGAGTAATTAGCCAACATATTAGTGTTTGGAGTATGACTAGTTTCTTCTATGAAGCTCTCGAATGTCCAACTTCTGCATTTTCTCTTGATCGGAGTAGTCTGCTCCTCTCTCTTCGGCTCCTCCTGCATTATTTGAATACATTTACATTAGCTCAAAACTTTACCAAAATTTAGGGTTGGACATCGGTCCAAAATCGAACCAAATTGAAATCCAGGGTCGAGCATGGATCAGTTCAAACCGAAATTTTAAGTCAACCCGACAGAACTGAACCAAGCCAAACCAAACCGATATTATTCGATCCGATTTTCGGTTTAGGAATTTCCCAATTTTCGGTTCAGTTCGAATTTCCTCGGTAAAGAATAACTTTCTATCCATCTCAAACCAACAAAACCAAAACCGAACCAATTCGGTTCGGTTTTCAATTTACCTTAAACCAAATTTCGGTTTTTATTCGATTTTGAACCGATAATCAGCCCTATTGAAAACTAGTTTTCAAATTTTCATGGAATAAGAACTAGACCGATATTCCCCCGATCCGATCCGAAAAGTGTCATTTTATGTGATGTACGATTAATGTACGTACCTTAGAAGAATCAAAGCTCAATGTGATTGTGCTAGAATTGAAGACATGATCATGAGTGGAAGGAAACGACGTCGTCGTGGAAGTCGTTTTAGGAGAGTGAGCACTACTACGCTTCTGCTTTTGCCTCTCACGAGCCTTGTGATTTTGGAACCAGTAAAAGACGTTTTTACCCTCGATTTTACCGTACTTGCTAAGTTGCGCCGTGATCTGCTCGATCTGCTGCGCATTTGGCGTGCGCATGCCTCTACAATACAACGCCTCTAGTATTCCGATTTGCTCTTGCGTAGGGTTCCACCGTGTCCCTCCCGGGTGCGTCGTTTCCACCTTAATGGACATCAAAACGATGCGTTTTATTCATCATGATGAATTGTTAAGACTTAGGAGATTTAATTATGGGTGATCATGGATATCAAAAATGTACATGACATAAATAACAACGCACATAATAGCCGAAAAAGAAATTTCATAGTGTTACCATGAAATCTTTCTAGCTGCTTGACTAGATGTTCGGGGGATATAATACTACTTAATGTACATCAAAACGATGCGTTTTATTCACCATAATGAATTGTTAAGATTTAGGAGATTAATTGTGGGTGGTGATACATACCCAAAATGTGCATGACATAAATAACAACGCACGTAATAGTCGAAAAGGAAATTTCATAATATTACCATGAAACGTACCCTAGTTGTTTGACTAAATGCTCGGGGGGTTATAATACTACTTTTGCGTTATACATTGTATGCAAAAGTCAACCCTGTTCTTGGACTCTATTAGGCTAAATTTTTTTGGGTATGTCCGTAAAAGTCGAAAAGGAAACCTTATAGTATTATTATGAGGTTGGTCGTAACTACTTGACTGGATGTCTGAAGGCTAGCTAGGTTTACGTGTTATATATGCGTATAGTGTTTATAAATATAAAAAAGTAGTAGGTAAGTGTATATGAATGTTGATAATTTAAGTACCTGAAGTGGGTCTTTTTTTAAATCCGAAGAGGGCAAGGGCGCGAGCTTCCTAGGGCCACAGTCGGGCCTGATGAAGCTCTTGAGATCAAAGGCGGCAGTTGTGGTTGTGGTGGTGGATGAAACGACGTCGTTTCCACCACCACCGGAGAGCTTGGGAGCGAGTGGGCGAAGGCGCTTGCAACTAAGGGAGAGGGAGGTGGTCTCATCCCAAAGCCCATGTGTGAATTGTTGGTGGTGGTGCAACTTCATGTTATAAGTTTAGTTATACAAGTAAGGATTGAATAAGGATATATGATGAATTGAGCTTGTAAGTGGAGGGTGTATATATAATGTGTAAGGATTGAATGCATGCTTGGGATGATTGAAAAGTAAGGTAAGGAAAAAGTGAGAGAAAGAGGGGAAAGAGAGTGGGAAATGATCAGGTGGTGTTTGGAAGGAGCAAGACCAAATGATGAGGTGAGGTTGACTTATCATTCCATGCTACTAAAAAAGAGATTGAAAATGGTTAAGTGGTCTAGCTAGATGGGTTTGATTTCCAAAGGTGGTGAGATGATAGAGATTACCGACGCAATTATGTGTGGTGTAATAGGGTTTGAAGAATGATATGGAAATCTTTGAATTCGGTGGAGAGGTAGTTAGGGTAAGGTGAAAAGTTAGTTTTACCCTTGATTAATTAATGAAGTTACCAAACTAAGTAAAGAAAGAGCTTTTGTCACATGTAAGTAGAGCTGTCAAAAGTTAACCTAATCCGTCAATCCGACTCGAATTGTTATAATTTTAAGGTTAAGAGTCGGAAATTTGAACCCGAAATAAACCGAACCGACAAAATCCAAAACTCGTTGGGTTAAAACCCAAAACCCATTAATTTATGAAGAGTTAGGGTAAGGTGGAGAGTTAGTTTTACCATTAATTTATGAAGTTACCAAATGTAAGTAAAGTGGCTAGCAGCCTTCGGGTATCTAGTTAAGTGGTTTCTTTTGACTCTTACGGATAATGTCCAAGATAAAAAAAAAAGACTATCAACGGTTTATTTTTTTGGTTGGAGGAGTGGCAGTAATATCCGATTTAATTTTATTATTATCATTAACATTTTTGGTGTTGCATAATCTTTTTTAAAAACTAGATAGGATCGTCGTACTTTTTTTAATTTGAAGGGTTAAATTTAACGGTGCAAGTTGGTTTATCTAATTTGTGGTTCTTGTCGGTCGGGTCACAAGTTCAAGAATAGTGACCAACTCACCATACTATTTAAGGCCATGTTTCAATCAATCATAAGTTGTCAAAATTCGAAACTCGATCAACTCAATAACCCGACTCGAAAATCAATAGATCGTAGAGAGACTTGAACTCCACTAACTTGACCCTGATTGGGTTAACACCCAAACCTATAGGATTGACTCGAATTATTGTTTTTATATAAAATTATATTTACATTATTAAAATATTATTTAATTAAAATATTATTTTAATAATTATAAAAACTCGATATTCTTAACCTTGGGTTAACCTAATTAAACTTATATGATATTCTGCTATAATTCGATCCGATTGGACATATAATCCGATTGGCCCGACTTTATACTCATCTCGACCCGAAATGATCGAACCCGACCAAATAACCTCAGAAAATCATCTAAAATTATGCAAAAAAGCACTCTACCTAACAAGGTTTAAATCAAGACCCAAATTCATCCAACCCAAAGTTTCTTTTTATAGTGTACGTGTGTCGATTGATGTACATATTCGTGTGGTAGTAATACTAGTGGTGGTGCATGGTGTTGTTGCAGAGTCTAATCATATAGAATTTTCTCATCTTTTTTTCAATCTTTTTCTTGGCTTTTTCTCTTAAATTCTTTCTTTCTTGCTTGCTTTCATGATTATAAGGTTTTCATGCTTTTCGGTGGCCTTCTAGTCTTTCTTTTTCACTTTCAAAATTCATCCTCTTCATTAGATGATATAACTTGCTAGCTAGCTGTGATAGAGTTTAATTCCACTAGCTTTGCATAGGGACAAACTAATTGAGAGAACAATTTAAAGGTAAAAAAGAGAAATCTTTGAGAGAATATTTGGAAATCTTTAATAAGTAAGACTTGTTATGTACATAAAATTCATTCTCAGATTCACCTCTTGAAAAAATGGTCTTAGGCCTTGATTACGCATGCTGATCTTTCACTTTTAAAGATTCCATTTTTGTTATAATGACGATTTTTTTAATAAAGATTAGCTTATTTTTGTTATAAGGACATAGGTTAAGAATCCGAATTTTAAAATAATTCATAATTTTATATTTAGATTTTTTTAGTCTTTTTTAAAAGAGTTTATGCTTTTCTGATTTAGGGTATTAGTTTTCGAATGTGAATACTTATCCTATGTCATAACTCATAAGGATAATAAGAGCATCTCCAACAAATAATCATTCTTCATTTGTACGTATTACCTATCCTTCCGAACTTAATTATGTGCTTTCCATTAGATAGTCATTCTTCGTATTTAGATGACTTATCTTACAAAATAAAGCTCTTAACCTATATCCTTCTCAACATAGATTATGAAAATTGTTAGATATTATCGGTGTTCTTGTGATTTTTTTCGCATATAATTTAGTAGTCTAGCGTAATATATAACAATATTTCTAACCTATACTCTTAGTACATAGAATAAGCTTTTTGATTTTAGAAAATAAAACTCTAAAAAACATATAAGCCCGTTGAAAAAAAAAAGATTTAAATCTTTAAATATATAAAAACAACAAATCTTCTTAAATATTGTGCTTATCTTATATCCTTAGGGTACGTATAAGTTAGAAAATTTGTATATATAATTGCCTACATTTATGCAACTTTGTCATGCAAATTTAAAATTTTAAATAGATTTTATTACATCTAAATGTATTAGAAATAAAAAAGGAAAATGAAGTTGAAAACTGAATGCCGTCGTTGAAATTCAGGGATAGAATGTAAGAAAAAACTAACACCAAGAAAGAAAATGAAAAGCGTTATCTTTTACAAAATGTCCTCTTCGTCCTGTTCGATTCTGTAGCTCCATTTTCCCAAACAGTTCACAAGTTATATTCCTTTTTATCTTTTGATTTGTCTTCCTCTAAATTAATCATAAATTTATATAATTCATAACTAATTAACTTTATCTTAAGAATTGACTTTAGCACTCCACTAACATGAACGTATCTTAGTGAATTTTATATACTATATTACTCCAAATTCTCACGTAATTCTTCGTGGATTGGATTGATTTGGATTTGTTTATAGTGGAGGATTGAACTTTGGTGTGATTAAAAAAATCTTATAATATTCTACCAAAAAAATCTTAAAATACTAAACGCGTACAATATTAAATTCTAGTTAATTTAGATCCTTATCATACTACTAAATCCGCTTAAAAATATATTTTTTTCGGTCAAAGGAGAGGCGACATTTTCCATTCTCGATCTTAGGAGGAAAGATTGAAATAAAAAAGGCTAAGTGTTATTTAAACGGGAATGGTACAAGGATGGTACGATGGCAACGATCTACCATGCTGAAGAGAGGATGGTACGAGGCCACCGACTTATTAATAAGAGACATAAGAGAGAGTCATATTCCACACACATTTTGCGGAACTCAAGATTCCAAGCCAATTCCAAGTCATCTAAATACTTGTCATTCTTAAATATATTTTTTATTCAACAATACTGGTCATTTTACACGTTTCTTCAAGTCTTTTTTCTACTTTGTCCTTGAAAAATTACTCAAAATAAGCAAAAAACTTTCCCTTAAAAAAGAGCAAACTAATAATAAAAGGAAAGTTTATTTTTGTTGATTTAATTTTAAATATTTTTATTAATTCATTTAACGATAAGTATTTCTGAATGAAAAGAATATATATTAAGGACATAGAATAGCAAAATGAATATCAATATCATCAACAATCAAATAACTTATGTTGTTAAATGCAAATCCTTAATTACATTTATCTTTTCGTGAGATTTAAGAAAGAATCATATGGTTGTCTAGTTTCTATGATAATGTATCAAGTTATATTCGATCAAATCCAGCCAATTGATCAGCTGGGATATGATTATTATCGCTAATTATTCAATTGAAGAAAACAACAATAAACTCCAAAAAAATACAGTTAACTTCAAATTGTCATGACAGAATGGAAACGTGAATCAATACATTTTAATAAATTGGTCAGTGGGCTCAATTAAAACATTTGAAGTTGATTTTGCATGGATATGAATAAGACAGATTTGGATATCAAAATAATTCCATGCTTGTCAATTGGCATCCACTAAAAGTGCTAGTTGGTGATTCATATATATACTCCTATACATAATTTAATTAATAAAGTCAAGTGGAATTAAACCTTTTATACATTGTCATGTGTATTTTTTTTATAATAAAAGAAATTAGGAAGGTTAAGACTAACAAATTTTTAGAGCATCCTAAAAGATAAAGTTTCGAAGAATTGGATCGACTGAAAGTGAAATAGAAGAGACGTGACGGAAGAAACTAGTAATGTAATCAGCTATCGAATTGCACCCTAGACGACGTGAGCAATATTCTAGCACTGGAAATGGGCGAGCAAGTAATGGATATCCGCCTGTAACAGCTCGATCTCCCACGGACAACGTCAATCACCAAACATGGCATTGACCAGCTGCAAATTATCGCCTTCGATCTGGATGTGGAAAATACCATGTTGAGTGGCCTCAAGGATCCCCTGTCGTAAGGCAATAGCCTCAGATCGATGTCAAAACAGACTGTCGACCAATCAGTCTTCCGTCAAAATGGATAGAGTGACCTTCGTGATTTCGGATAATAAAATTAACCGAACGACGCCACACTATCAGCGTTCACTGCACCATAAAAATCATTTATTAATTAGTAAAGTCAAGTGGAATTAAACCTTTTACACATTGCCATGTGTATTGTTTATGAACAGTTTGATTGAATCTAACTTTTTTTTTGAAAGTTTTTGAATATAATTATAACATGGGTCGCATCAATGTTTATGTGCTCTTATATTTTATCCAACATATATATATATATATATATATATATATCATTGAAAAAATTGCTAAATAATGTGATTTATATTCGGCAATTCGGAATGTCATAAGAAAACACTTAAATGGGGATAGTAGTACGACCCACAATAGATCCCATCATGACCTAATTTATTTTTCAGTTTCTCCGTGGCTCATAGAACTTCTTATTACCTAGGGCTTCTTAAGATTTATTAATATGCATTTGGTGTAAATTTGGATATGGAAATAAGACGAGGTATTAAATTAAATAGTTATAAGATTGCAAATTTAAAACAGAAAAAGGGTGTTTGGTAAAAGTAACTTGAAATTGAGAGAGAGATTAATCTCATCGAGATAAATCTACAAAGGAGTAGGAATAATTCTTACCTAAGTCAATATTAGGTATTAGTTTTAACTATAAGAACTTGTAAACCAAACATTATGTATCGGGTTTTCATTCTTTAAACTTATACATATCTAATTTCTCGTACCGGCATATCATATGTCCTTGTTTAAATACAAGTAAGTAAGAAGAGTTTTTGTTACAGTAATACAGTAATCCAACATATGATAATTACAGCTAGTAAAACCAGCAAAATCCAACTAATTAATGACTAAAGTGACTTCATTTAACCTTTTGAATTGTATCAAGTGATTTACAACTAGCTGCACATGCATAACCTAATAAGTAATAACTAATCCACTTGATTTATCTTAACCCATAAGAAAGAGAGAAACCATGATTAATTAGTACGTCCATTTAAACTCTAATCACTTGTTTAATTAGGCTTCCACTCTCATTATGAGTGATTAAGTGGATAGTCAGGTTGCCGTGTTAAGGAGACAATGGATATAGAGAGAACCTAGACTTGAGCAAACGCGGGACGGAATACTGGAACGATGTGAAAGAATATGTGAAGAAAGTTCCTCGCATCTGAAAATCGAAAATAAAAAGCTTATATATTATAAATCCATGATCGATGTTACTTCTTCTATTCCCAGTTGATTTTAGGGTGGAATTTCATTGAGTCTATGTGCTGAGCCTTATGCGTATATTCGCATGGACAAATGTGCATGTGGACCCCTACGTTATTTGATTTATTGGTCCACCGGACTTTAACACAACCTAATTAACATCCAAACAAAAAGAATAAGTTTGCAAAACATATGTAGTCCAATGGGAAATTTGGCTCCATACAGATGATGGGTAACTAAGTCGAGCACGAACTTTAGTTCTAACCGGAGTGGTTGAGCCTTGACGGGGTGGTTTGGCTCGACCCTCTGAACAAGATTGGGTTGGATAAGATATCGGGTCCATAAATCGACCTGACCTGGCCCAAACAAGTAGGCTGAAATTGAGGATTCTATATACATAATATATATAGACTGCATCATCTGCTAACTTTTGTGAGCCGGTTTTACCTTGTTCCCATTGCAAATAGTGCATTTTTATCCATACAATTACTATTTCTTGAATCGAAACAACTTAGTATTCTAATAGATTCTTTTTCGGGAGCAATTCGTCCTTCTCGAACATATCATACAAGCCGATTCAAATATAGAGCGACAATGATCCGATCGACCAAACAAGATGAGTCTATGAAAGAAAGGAAAAAATCATATCTAATATGGGAAATCGATCGTAACCTAGTTTCTTCATTTAGGTGGATGAAACGTCAGTTGTCCTTTTCGCACACCACGATTTAAATTGACCGTTTTGCCGGGCATTTCTTTTGTGCCTTTCTCATCCCGAGCCTATATTCGCTTTCAATCCTTCTTTTTGTTATTTGTTTCTTTGGCTCGATCTTTATCATGTTTTGGTATGTATCTCTTCTTAGCCGGTTTCGGTTGCTTCCTCGTGCAACCTCATGACTAATTCTCACCATCGCATAACTACTTAATTAAGCTATGCAATAATTAACCTAAGTTTTACTAATTTTACCCCTCTAGATCACAATTTGTATTTGCTTAATCAAAGGGTGGGTGCCCATGCAAGAAACGGTGGACATATACATCATTACGGGGTGTGGATGACAAAATATATCATCATTTCTCACGTGTCAATGGACCAACCCCTAGAAATTTCAAATCATCTAAATAATGGTTTACGTATATAACGCTATATATATAAGTGTTGGATCTAACTAGCTTGTATTAATCATTACTCAATTAATACATTCTTCATATAGATTATTTGAATTGAAGTTTATAGAATTTTTTTCCTATATAAATTGCTTCCAATAATGGAATTTATTGTCTTTTGTCACTTTCCACAACATTATATAAAATCAATTACATAATTGGCTCTTCAATTAATGGGTCTTATGATTGATATTATATTATTATCTTATATATTATAAGGAAAAAATGAAAGTGCATGTTTTTGTCAATGATAATTAATTAGTACCAAATATGTTCAAAATATTCAACGAATTAAAGTAAATTAATTTAAACAGCCATCTTTCTATATTGTGTTCTAAAGAAACATTATAAGTAACCTAGCTAGTATGGAAACTAAAATCTTAAATTAAAATTAATAAAGTCTTGAAAAAATAATTATATTCTAAAAAATATTTTTTAAATTACCTTTGTTTGAATCGTCAATTTAATATATTAAGTTGTATTAAATCATGAATTTAATGTAATTTAATATAATTTAATCATCATCATCATTGACCCAGTGAGTCTCCGCTACAACGGAATCTGGAGGTCAAGATAGGGGTACCCTTACCTAAGGGAAAGAGGGTACGCCCAATAAACCCAAGAAAAATCGAAATTCAGGTATTTGACAATAATAACTGAATTTAGTTAGAATACACCAAAATTAATATAGAGACTAAATCCATCTCAAACGCAGTGTATAAAGCCAATGAGTATGGGGATACAATTTAGTCATCATCATCTCAAAAGCAGTTGCAATTTAATACAATTAATGCATTAATACAGTTTAATGAATTAATTAATTATGTGATCCGAACATAGGTTTATTTTCTTATAGAAAAATCCTTTAAATAAAATTATATATTCAATTGCATTGTGTATCAAGTATCAACCATTCAACCGTAAAGTTTGCTATATTTGTATGGATTTTACGTTGATTTGGCCAACCAAGGTTGTTAGCTAGAACTGGTATTAATCAATTTATTAAAGGAGGGAGAGGCCAATTAAATAAAGAAGGTGTCTATTCTGAAACTTTAATTATTAAAATGCTCGAATAATTATTCATATTATATGCTCTAAGAAATGATTATACTCTGGAAACTTTTTGTGGTTTGTGGAAATCGAAGGAAACTTAGGAAAGTGATTGGTACGTGGAATGTTACTGCTAATATTGCCTTCCAAAGTGAGTTCTGTTAACAAATTAAATTGTAGTATTATATTTTGTGGCCTTGTGTGGGTCATATACTCATATTGATGGGAAGATTTTACCCTAAATCTAATTTATTTACCTGGTCTAGTATTACCTTGGTGAAATCTAGATTAAAGCGTTAGTTAATGAATAGTTAGACAAATATTAGTGGAACTTATGTGGAAATTAAAACTTCTCTTGTTTACATGCATACATGAGCATCAATGCAACTATCTTAACTAGATAATTTTCATGTTTTTAATACAAATTATTTTACATTTATCTATATTCAAATATAAAATTTACATAAATATTATTAACAAGTCTGACTGAGTGGTTGGACCTTGGGGGAAGAACCCCGAGTTCACACTTTCGACACCCACCAACGACGAAGCTATATTATTAATTTTTCTAGACTGTTCACAATTCTCACCCATTCATGTGTGCTCTATGCCAGTCCAAGTAGTATTTGGGTTATCCTAAATCTTACCTGATAAAAAAAATAAGTTCGACCGAAGGAGGGGCACAGGGACACCCATACCCACTCCTAGGTCTGTCAATGTAGATAGACCTGATATATTAAGTGACCAAGATGAAACACAGTAGCTGGTCAAACGACAAGAAACGAAAAACTAACAACAAACAGAAACAAAACAAATAAGCAGCAAGGCAACCAAGACACAACCACCAAGCAAAAAGATCGTAAAGGCAAAAGACCAAGTAGGACAAAAGTAATTTCGCGAATTAAAAGGGACATGACATAAAGTCGTCGTAGAATAAGACAACAGAAAAATATTTCTTTGTATTTTGTTTTCACCCAAAGTCACAAACTCAAAATTAATTGTGCTATTTGATTGATTAATCACTTTTTAAGCCATAATCACTCCCTTGCAAGGTAAAAAAGGGGATGCACATGGTTGAAGGGTCTTCTTCTAGTGAATATGGATGACAGTCCAAACACAATTAAAATTGAGTGGCACTGAAAAATCATTCCCCACAAACATATATGCATAATGCTTGTTATCCTTTTGCTTTTTCTTTGCTTTGTTTTTTTCTTGGTATTTCAACTCTTTTTGAAGTTTTAATCTCTAAAAAAGTCCTATATTTTCCCCCAAAATCTTCTCCTCTTTTGCATCATACTTTTGCATCTTTTGAACCTTTTACTATTTCACTCTCTTTTGATGATGCTTGAATAGGAGCACTTGACTTATTGTAAAAAAAAATCTACATATATTTGATTTTCTTGGTTTATATTTTTTGATAAGTTTGATTGAAAAGGGAATTGAAAAGGCCTATCACAATCCAAATCAATCCTCTATTCTTCAAATCTATTCCATCGTCTATTTTATACTAAGTACTTGATAATTAGAGTTTGTATAAATAACTATTAAATTCTTTTAATAAAGACTATGTGAGACTTACTCAAAAACACCATAATTTGACCCACAATATTGTTATTGTAAGTATAAATTTTCTCCTAAACCATCTCCGATGCTTAGAGAAATTTGAAATTAAATATCTTAGGAAATTTAAAATCGATAATTAAATATTGTTATTGTAAGTATATTGTTACCGTAAGATATTTAATCATAAAATTATATATCTTAGAAAATTTAAAATCGATAATAAAATTATCGATACAATTAAATTAGATAATTTAACACAAAAATATTTAAATAAGAACTGTAGACCCGTATAGTATATTTAACCAAGTTTTATTTAAAAAACAATCATAGAAAGAGATCTTCCAAGGACTGAGCATCGGTTCAAAATTAAACCTTAATTTGGTTTAAGGTCAACCAAAAATCGAACCAATTTGGTTCATTTCAATTTCGGTTGTCAGTTTAGGATGGATAGAAAGTTATCTTTGAAAAATTCGAACGAAACTGAAATTTAACCGATCCGAATAATATCGATTTAGTCGGTTTAACTTCGAATTTCGATTTTAACCGACCCACGATCAGCCCTAGATTTTCCTAAAAAGATAGTGGTTTATATTGCTCGGCCTAGCCCGTTGGGTCAACAAGACGTGTGCTGCTCTATGAAGCCAGCTCACTCGCTATGAGAAACTTGGACCGGGCAGTTAAGTCCGGCCCGAGCCAAAACCATTTCGACTCGAAATTATTGCCTTTATGGGCCAAGCCCAATAAATTCCACCACTTTATTGCCCTTGCATAAGTTACAAGCTGTTGCTAATCAGCTCGGCGACCCGTAACGCTTGCGTAAAGTTTATATATCGGTGCTATATCTCTACATTAGTTGATGTGGGACACATTCGGTTGAAATTTTACTTCATCAATGGCCGGGCCGCCGCCGGGCCTTTATCAAAATCTTTCAAACTTTATTTAATTGTGGCAATTTGTAATCCTGGACCAAAATTCACAAATAATATCTTTAGAAGTCATAAAATATGGTAGAAACGAACGAATTCATGAGTTTGTTTTCGATTACCAAATATCCATGAGTGAAGTATACCAGAAATTAAAGGCGTATTGCGGGTGAAGTTCAGGCTACACTTAGGAGGTAGCTAGGATGGAGAGGGAGACAAGGTTGCCATTTGTGGTGCGCGATGTTGCAACATAGGTTTCATCCGAAACTAATAGTTGTATTGTTTTAAGTTAATATCATCGTATTATTATTGGTTCAAAGTGAATACTTGATATTATTACAAGTCATTTTTCCTAAAAAATACAACCACAAAAAGAGATTTTCCTAGGATTGAGCATCGGTTCAAAACCAAACCGAAAACCCAAATTTGGTTCAAAGTGAACAAAAAACCGAACCGAATTGGTTCGTTTCTGTTTCGGTTGCCATTTTGGGATGGATAGAAAGTTACTCTTTGGAAAATTCGAATCGAAATTTAACCGGAACCGAAATTCTAGAAATTCGTAAACCGAAAATTGAATCGAACAGTATCGATTTCGGTTTGGTCGGTTCAACTTGAAATTTCGGTTCGAAACGACCCACGTTAACCCTAGATTTTCCTAAAAAGATGGTAGTTTATAATATCGGTTTCGGTTTAGTCTATTCCGCTTAAAACTTCGGTTCGAACGGACCCACGGGTCGGCCCTAGATTTTCCTAAAAAAATGGTGGTTTTATATTGCGAGCTCGGCCTAAGCCCGGTGGGTCAACACTTCCCGTACTCAGAAAGACCAGGCTCGTAATCCTGGCCCAGAGAATCGGCGACGTGTGCTGCTCTGGTGAAGCCAGCTCACTCGCTATGTGAAACTTGGACCGGGCAGTTAAGTCGGGCCCCAAGTGCCAAACTTGGACCGGGCAGTTAAGTCCAGCCCATTACTATTGGACTCTAAATCACTCGAAGTTATTGCCCAATGCGGGCCCAGGCCCAATAAATTCCACCACTTTATTGCCCTTGCATAAGTTACAAGCTGTTGCTAGTCAGCTCGGCGAATTGTAACGATCGAGTAAAGTTTATATATCGGTGCTATGTGTCAACATTAGTCGATGTGGGACACATTCGGTTGAAATTTTAGTTTATCAATGGCCTGCCCTTTATATATCTTGAAAACTCATTTAGGTCCTGTTTGGTATAAATCTGAAATCGGGATTGAATAAGGTATGTGGTTTGAATGGGGATTGGATAAAGAAGATGTTTGATGAATTTAAGTGTGACTCGCACGTGGATTTAGATGAAAGTATGAGATTGTGTGTAAAGTGGTGGAATGAGTCATTCATAAAAAGGTTGATTTCGGAAAAAAATCTAATCAGCCCAAAAATCCGGTTGAATGATAACAAGTGACATACCTATCCTATCTTTGATAGGGCTGGTTGGTCAAAATCCGGTATGGTCCTCCACAAAAATTAGAAGCCGATCCCATGTCCGGTCCGATCTTGGTACGGACCGATTTTTTTATTAGTGGCTAAATAAATTATCTTGTATCAAAAATATGTATATTTATATTATAAAATTTATGAATATAAAATTAATTTTTTTATGATATAATATTTTTAATATAAAATAATGTTTTTTAATAAATAAGTAAAAAAAAATTATTTTAAAAAATATATTTTATTGAAAAAAGAATAGCCTGATCCAAAACTGGAGCGGACCGAGATATTCTCGGTCCGCTCCTCGGTCCAATATTTTGGGGAATTCGGTTCCGGTTCGGTCTTGAACCGATGTCCGTCCCTAATCTTTGATTCCTGAAATGGATGATTGCGGGGAATATGTTATCTAAAATAGTAGTATGAGATTGTATGTAAAATAGATGAAGTAGGTAGTTAGATATTTAGAATGGATTTGAGGATGTTAATTAATAAATGATAACGAGTGACCTACCTGTTAAATCTCCTTCTACCAAAAAAAAGTCTAATATTTTGATTAAACGACGTGTCAAACCACGTGTAATCCAACTTTTGCTAGCCTCTTTCACATTGGAATTCAGGATTTGGATGCAAATTTACCATCAATCAATTTTTGATGGAAATTTGGAAGAAACATGGCAAGGAAAAGAGTGAATTCTAAGCAATATGGCATGGCAAAGTCTACATATTAATGAAAGAAACAAGTGGTAAGATTATTATTCACAAGTTGATATGAACACCCTATGTACATTAATTCCCAAACCATTGATAATACTCAATTTTTGATATTAAAAACCCACCTTCGGTGATAAATACCAGATTCGTGATCTAATCGACAAAAATTGATCACGAACTCGGATAAAAAAAGCTTTCAAATAATATCAACAAGTAGTTTATAATGTTTTTTCAATAGTTCTTTCAATCATGAGCGACTTCTATGCCATGTTATATTATGTTGATCAGAAAATTAATATTTGTACATTGATCATTAATTAAGAGGGAGAATATGATAGCCATTACAATAATTTTGCTTAGGTTTTACATTTAGAAGAACAAAAAACATGCAAAAGAGGATTATCTAAACATGTGATATCAAGGTGGTATGGATCAGATTATGGTGCACCTATCTTGTTTTACGCCATTTTTTTTGGGTGAAGGGCATTATCCATGATAGTCGAATCGAAAACTTCTGTGTATTATTCTTGGAGATTTAACTGTTTGACTAAATGTTCAAAAGCTTTAATTACACCATTTTCACAACCTAGAACACTTTTGACTTTGATAAAAAAAACAATCAAATTTAGTCTTGTTCTTATCATTAACACCATTTTCACGGTTTTGTTTTGATCTCGGCTGTTTTGGTTGCTTTGTTGGTTTTACTTGTGTCGGTGACCTTGTCGGGTCTTTTGGTCGCTCCCCATTGCGTTAAGCCAGAGGTTCCCCCATATTGACCCTCCAGATTTCCCGAAAGGGAAGTTACACTGGGTCATTGTTGTTGTTGCATTTGGTTTGCCCAATTCGATCGATCAACACCACTATACATCCGAATTCCCAATATCAGTTTTCCATACATGTCACCAATAGGATTCGAACTTTGAATCTCCTAAACAATACTTAAAGAGTCTAACACCACTTTACAAACCAACTGATTATTGGTATCATTATCATTAACATTATTTAATATGTACTATTGTACTAATCATCTTTATTGGTGAGTATTCTTAGTACTAATATATATAGTAGGCCCATTAAGATTAAACCAAATAAAACAGCACTCACCCGTCACCGTTGGAATGCCGCCACTACAGGCTTAATCCCATGACGGTGACACCCTCCTAGCTTGATTGTGATCACAAACCTCCTCCACCACTCCATCAACTAGCGGTTCTAAATTAATCCACCAAACTATACCTTATCTCTTCAGTTTCAATTATTTAACCAATCTCATCTCTTATCATATGACGTTAACCATCCCATAATTAATCACACATCGCTTATGTTACTAGTAAACTTGAATCGTCATTTCCAGTGTTTGTTTCGTGTTAAAAACTCGAAAACCAGGTTCCGTGAAATTTCATGCTACTTCAAAAAACTTGGATCGTATCGTGTCAAAAAATCGAAAAAAACTCGTTTCCTAGCGTAAAATTATGAGTTCTTCATTTTCCGTGTCCGTTTATGGATAACATAGATGATCATCATGCTACTCATACACTTGAAAAAAATGAGAGATTAGGTAAATATTGACTTTTCAATTTCTTCATTTAGTACAACTACAAACTAATCAACCTAACTGAAGTGAATTAACTAAAAGACCATATTAAAGTAACTTCACTTTAATATTGGTCGTTCATTTCATTATATACTAGTTTGTTATTTCCAAACCAAAACAAAACACACCAAATATATATATTTTTCCCCTCTCCTTAACGATCAAGATCAGTTTCAAGATCATCATGGACGACGCCGATAATCAATCCAATCCAAATAAGCAGAAAAACCCACGAACCGATTAATCAAACATAACTATAGTGAATTAACTAAGAGACCAAATTAAAGTAACTTCACTCTAATACGGGTCATTCATTGGATTATATACTAGCTTGTTATCTTCGAACAAAAGCGAAATCGAACAAAAGTGAAACAGAACACACCAAATATATATATTTTTTTTGTCATGATAGTTTTCTATTTCGTGTCAGAAACTCGAAAACCAAGTTCCGTGTAATTTCATGAGACCCTATAAAACTTGGACCGCATTGTGTCAGAAATTGAAAATAAAAAAACCTTAAAATTTCGTTTCTTAGTGTAAAATTGTGAGTTTTTCGTTTTTCGTGTCTGTTTATGTATAACATAGATGATCATCATGCTACTCATACACTTCAAAAGAGATGAGAGATTAGGTAAATATTGACTTTTCAATTTCTTCATTTAGTACAACTACAAACTAATTAACTTAACTGAAATGAATTAACTAAAAGACCATATTAGAGTAACTTCACTCGTACTGGTCGTTCATTTCATTATATACCAGCTTGTTATCTCAAAATAAAAACAGAACATACCAAAGATATATATATTTTCCCCTCTCCTTAACGATCAAGATCGATTTCAAGATCATCATGGACGATGTCGCTGATCAATCCAATAAAAATAAGCAGAAAAATCCACGAACCGATTAATCAAACCTAACTATAGTGAATTAACTAAAAGACCAGATTAAAGCAACTTCACTCTAATACTGGTCGTTCATTTCATTATATACTAGCTTGTTATCTTCAAAAATCGAACAAAAGCAAAACCGAAAAATATATCTTTTGCCCCTTTCCTCAATGATCAAGATCGGTTTCAAGATCAATCCAATAAAATAAAAGCAGAAAGACCCATAAACCGGTTAACCGAATCAATCATCATCCGAATCCTCAGGATCCGGATACTCATTAAGATCCGGCGTTCCTTGAGCCTTACGCAACGTCGTCGTCCCATGACGATGATGCCCAAGCGCGGTCTCAACGGCGTCCACCCTGGCCCCGACCTCGGTGGCCTTCTTCCGGATGACGTCAGCCGATACCTCGCTGATGTCATCCGCGAGGTGGGCCAGGTGCTCGGGGAAGTTGAGGCGCGCCGAGGGCCCGCGGAGGTAGTACACGGCGGTGTCGTACGCCCTAGCGGCGGCCACCGGCGACGAGTACGAGCCTAGCCAGATTCTTGACCGTTTGTTGGGCTCTCTTATCTCGGCCACCCATTTGCCCCACTTCCTCATCCGTATTCCCCGGTACGGCTTCTCCGGTTGGGCGGCGGCTTGCCGGTGTTTTCTCTTCTCCGGCGAGGCGGCGGCGGCGCTGATTTGGCAACACTCGCCTTCCATGTATGATAAGAGTGAAATTTGAGTGTTTTTTTTTTGTGAAGAGTTGTTATTGGATTGAATTGATGAAGGTTGAGGATAGAAGGGAACACATTTTGGGGATTAGGGAGATGGTGGGGTTTGTTTATATATGAGTTTGAAAGTAGTGTTTTTATGGTCTTGTGTGGAATGATTAATGGGAGATTTTTAAATAGAAGGGAAGTAGGGAAGAATGGGGGAGATTAGGAGGAAAATATGAGAATTATACAATGTCACCAATGTTTTAGGCTTTGTTTATTAAATATCATGATAAAAAAAAATCTTTCAAAAATAACCCTTTATTTCAAGGGGATCGGAAGTAGGGATGAAAATTAGATGTTGGGTCAATTGTTTCACTCGATTTACTTATTATCTGTGAAATTTATCATCTGCATCCGATTCAGCTATTATTTATCGGATTTTTCAGGTGGGTAAGGTGAAATAAACATGTGAAATATTTTTTGTATTTTTCTTATTTGAATATGTAAAATTTACATAACAACTATTTTCTAACATATCGAATATATAAAATACACAGAAAAAAACAAATACAAAGCTCAAATTCTATGGAAATATCCATGATACAAAAACATTAAAATAGTTAAAATTACAGAATGATAAAATAATAATAACCAAATACTTATATGCGCGCGTGAATAATAAATGAGTGAATCGAGTCAAGTGGTTATGTGATGGTAGTATACATCAGGTGATGGGTCGAATCTGGCATCCGCGAATGATTTTCATTCCTCTACGGAAGGAACAAAGAAGGCTGATGGTAATATTCGAAAAAATAAGAATGTGGGGCAACTTTGCAAATTAGAACAGAATTAATGGTAGTTTTGTGGAATTCAAACAAAAATTATGTGGGCGGTAGGAGTTTGGATGTCCTACTTGGCTTCTGATAGGGTGACGACGTGGCCTATTCGGGCGGGTGCCACGTGGATTCTTCCATAAAAAATAAATTCCAAATATGGCCGACACTTTTCTTCGTACCCAATCTTATCCCCCTGTCCTTTCCTCTTTCAATCTCTAGCGAATGTAATTTAATTTGTCTCTCTCCGGCTTGGAAGGGGCATGTGTCAAGCTCTTGTGTGCCACGTAGCTGGGATTGTGGGGGCCATTTGATGACGTAAGCTGGGGAATCGCCGACGTGGACTGGTTACGTGTTCTCTACGCCTTCTCCATGTCTCGTTTTCTTCTTCGTTGAGCCCACCACCATTTTTGCCTTGGTTTGTTAATTGGATTATCGTTTGGATGATTGTTAATAGCAAAGCATATGAATCTAATTCTTTATGTCAATTTGTGTGGGATCTTTCTTCAAGGTTCCATGATTTTTTTAAAGCTTTCGTCCGGTTCGATCAGTCAAAGCCAATTTTACGTCTGGATTGAGTATTGTTGAGATTTTTAATAGTGGCGATCCGTCCAATTATGTATGTCTTTAGTACACGTTATGACCTACAGGGAGATTCGAACCCGAATTTCTAGAAAAACGTTTAAGAAAATCTAACGCCTCATTCTGATAATGCCAGGCACGGACCGGGCGGTGAGCTAGGTAGGTCCCAACCCACCCTAAAAAAATTAAAAAAAATAAAAATAGGATAAATTAAATAATAATAAAAATTAAAAAATAAGGTAAATTTTGTAGTAAACTAGTTAAATTAAGGTAATTTAGTAGCCCAGAAAATTTTGATGATAATTAACCCTAATTTAAAATCATGTGTCCGTCCCTAGATAATGCGTACTACTTTAGTATTTGTTTATATTAGTTTTAGTTAATTATAAGTCCTGTTCATATGAAATAAGAGAAAATAATTATGTATGAACTTCTTTTAAGTATTTTTAATAGTTGAAATTAGTATTATCAAAGTACATAAATGAGTAATATTGTAAAAGTTGGGTATCATTGAGAATATGAGAGGGGCAAAATGAGGTCGGTGGAGAATGTATTGAGTGTATTTTCTCTTGTGAGAGTGACTTGCATTCATTTCCAATATTCCATGGTGGAAAACACTTCATTTTGATTTTGAGTCTTGATTTATATTTGACAAGTAAAAATGATCTATATAATATGCACACTAGATATTGGAGGTTTGTAAGGTTTAGGGTGTGTGGATTAGGGTTTAAGACTTAAGTTTAAGGTGTTTTTTTTTATGTTCCGCTAGGGTATTTTTTGTACTCTTTCGGCTTTTCGGTCATTCTGACCTATTTTATTGTTTATTTTATTCTTAGTTTTAGTGATTTTTCATCTTTCTCTCAGTTTTATTTTAGTAGAATTTTTTTTCTTGACCACTTTCTCTCGATTTTGTTGTTTGGACATTTCAGAAATATCATTGATTGAACCGGACAAATCAAAGACAAGACCACAAAAAAACTAACTGAGGCAAATAAGAATGCATATATCTTGACTACTTTTAACTTCCTTAGCGAAATACACTAGATAAATATATATTATTACAGTTATTCATCTTGGGATATACAACCCTTTCTAGGCTTGAGATGCAAAATTAAGTAAAAAACTACAAAATAGAGTGAGTGTATATGAATTACATACGTACGTACACATATGTATACGAATTGATTAGAATTATAGTTTGTTTGATTGGAAGGATAAGAACAAGTGAACAAAGAATCAAATGTTGTCGCCTTCATTTATAATCAACTTCATAATTAAATATCTTATAATGCCGGTGGGGCAGTTATTTCTGTTAGTGGATATACAACCCTTTCTTTTTGAAAGTCTAATGAGTCGATGAGCCGATAAACTGAGGTTTGTGTATAATAGACTTATTATATGAGTATGATGAGGTTTTAACCCAACATAATATAATAGGTAGAGTTGCTCATTTTATTATCGATTTTACTAACCTAGGTACGTTTTTTAGGGTTTTAATTTCTAACAATTTTATTATATATTAGATAAATTAGTCCTCATTTTTCAATGTGTAGTTTCAACACACATCTCAAGATATGACTTTTTTAGGCTAATTGTCACTTAGATATAATTCATTAAGCTAGCCTGGTGAACCGCAATTTTGGGGCTTTCTATTTGATTGGATCGAAAGGCCCAATGAATTGGAATTTCCCTATTGGGCCAGGTCATTTCGGGGCAAGCCGTCATTAGGACTGATCACTTCTTTATTTGACGTGCTAATTGAACATGCTCATAAGGTCGGCAAGTTTAAAAACTTCAAGAAACAAAACTACATCAATCTCGCTTTGATCTTTTTTGAAAGTTTGATAAGACAATAAACTAAGAATCGTGCATGTAATTGATGGCCTAATATACAAACCTGATGAGATTTTAACTCAAAATTATATGATAATATAGACTAAATAACTCATAAAATTACACACTATATAATTTAAATTTTCATGTGTGAACACTCAACAACAAGAAGTAGTTAGTAATCGAACTCAAGTTGAAATGTTATATCATGAGTCAACACATAAACAATTAGGTCAGCGATGAAAGTCATCCTGAGTATGCAAGGGAGATCAATCATAAACTATGCTTTTGTCTATTTTATAGTTGCATATGTATACAATACTTTATTTTTTAGCAAACATATGTTATATACTCCGTATAATACTTAAGAACGGCTATAGAATAGATTTTAATTTAATGAGCTAGAAAAATGCTTTATTTATATAAAAAAAAATGGCGTGCAAAGCACGCCACAATCACTAGTATGAAAAATGCTTGATTTACTTTAAAACACTAAAAAATAATCAAGAACAATCACAAAAAAGATAAATAAAACCATTGCTTCGGTCATTTAATATAGTATAATCAGTAGTCCATTAATTTAACCGACTTCATTTCTACCAAAAAAAATTAACCGACTTCAAAATTTGAATTAAAAAATAATAAAAAAATCTAGTTAAGGTGACTCGATGGAAGACTAGGGTTGTTATAAAATTAATAAATACGGGCCCCAGACACACCAGCTGTCACATCATCACTCATTCACTCTTGCAAAATGACGAAGAGCTGCAACTTCAAGAAAAGGCGGTGGTGAAGGGAGCTCTGGCTCCGCTCGCGGATCGCCTTCTTCCTCCGAGCGCTAGTCGCCTCCTCCCTCCGGTCACCAGCCGCCTCTGCGTCGCCGTTCTTCTCCGTCGGACGCCAATGCCGAGCCGCGAACCAAGAAGCTGCGCTTTTACAGCTCCCAGCAATACACGGCTAACGTGCTTATGGCGCTCTCCATCGCCAAAACCGACGCCAATGCGCCAACCGACAGCGTCACTCCCGGCGTAAATGCCGCCGGATCTCCTACCGCCGTTGCGTTCTCCCTGCCGGAAGGATGCGGTTGGAACTGCTACGGCACCGTCAACGTTGGTACAACCATCGTCAACAATTATGCCAAGGAGAACAAGAACAAGAAGGAGAAGAAGGAGGACTCCCAGAGGAAGAACAAGGAGCCTGAGGAGAAGAAAGACGCACGAAGATTTGTGTGCAGAAGAAAGACTCCACCACGTTCTTCTCCGAGCTGTAAAAGCGCATCTTTTTGTACGCAGCCGTTAGGCTGGTGGTTGGAGATTGGTGGCGGTTGGAAGTGGCGAGTGTTGAAACCTAATTATAACACACACTAAATATGGGATTTTATTAAATACTAACTCTCGGGTTTGTACAAACGATTTTCGTACATAAATTATTCCTTCTTCTCATTCCTCATTCCCAACCTTCAAACGGTTTTCGATTTTCCTCAATTCCAACCTTCAAACGATTTTCGATTTTCAGCTATTATTTGCTTTTTGGACTTTATATTTCAGCTAAGCTAATTATTTGCATTTTGAACTTTCCATCGTAAATAACACAATTTCATTCTAAAAACAAACACATTGGCTAATTATTTATTACTTTTTAGATTTTATATCATAATAAAATCAAACACATCAAATCTAAGTATAAGAAAAGATCCTAACATGAAGAGATTTTTTTATCCCTTTTACCACCTTGTTCCACTTTTATATACAGTGTTTTGCTTTTGAAATTTATCTCACGTGTCGATGTGGGACTTTCATAAAATAACGACGAAATTTTGCGCACTCCGATTTTTCGTATGGGCACTCCGATTTTTGTTTTTTGGGCCAAGCATGGGCTGAGGTGGTTATTGGGCCAAGCACAAGCTTGATTTTGCTTACCCATTTTCCACACGAAATTAACCGAAGTTTGTGCATAAGTGCACGTGTTAGAAATTTATGCAATCCACCACAAGAGAATCGGTTTTATGCCATTTAAAATATATGGGCCAAGCTCATTCATTTGTTCTTGTTAACAACCCAAATTTATATAACATGGGCCAGCCCACTTGTTTGAAATTTATACATCCCACATTCCCACTTGTTAACGGCCCAAATTTATGCATTCCTCAATCAACTTGAACTTTTCTTTTATTTTTTTTAATCTTTTTTAAGTCTTTTAATGTACGTGAAATGATATAAATCGATAAACACGCAATACTAATATGTGAACGTACTTATATTATGTGTGAACATATTTTTTTAAGCTTCTTAACGCATGTATGATAATTTAACCGAATATGAACATAAAACATTAACAAACAGTACTAATATGTGAACATGTCTTTTTTTCCTTTTTCGTTTCGGTTTTCTTTTTGACTTGTCTTTGCCTTTTGATGTCGTGTTTCTTATATGTGTTATGCGGTCTCTGTGGTCTCGTCGGGTCTTTTGGTCGCTCCCCCGTTGCTCTAAGCCAGGGGTGCCCCCATCTTGACTCCCTAGATTTTCCGTAAGGGAAGTTCCACTATGTAAATGTTGTTGTTGTTGTTGTTGTTGTTGTCGTCGTCTTATAATAATTTGAACATATGCATAAAATATGTGAACATAATGTAAACAGAATTTTGTCAAAATAAGCATATATATATATATATTATTTTTCATCAAAATTATCATTTTTTTCCTTATCTCTTTTAAGCTTACTCATCCATTTCTTAAATCCAATGATCCCCATTTCTATTTGAATCAACCTCACATATGAGAATAAATTTTGTCTCCATTTATTGCATTCATCAACTATTATCATAAACATTTTTATATAATTATTATGGCATTATAAAAAATAAAAAAATAGAGTGTAACATAAGATTAACTATTAAGACTCCTTTATGAAGCTATAGATCTTGAGTTCAACTTTTGGGATTATAATCATGTAGTATCTTAATATTTTTTTATTAATACTTATTAGATGTTTGTTTTCATGTAATCATATTTACAATCCTACCTATATAGTTACAATCATTATTTTTGACTTTATGACATTAATTATTTATTATTTTTACTCCAATAAAGTAATTTTTTAAAATATAAAATATACTTACATAATTAACATTATGTTAATCGATAGACACTTTCACACATTGATTTATCATAATATATATAATACCAACTTACTATGACCCGATCCGGCTTGACCCACAACCTAGTTGACCTAACCCGTACTTAATTTGAACCCGAAATAACCGAATCCGACTAGATCAACCCGATTGACATGTCTAATTGAAAGTGGCTCAAGTTTTTGGTTGCTCAAATAACCTATAGTTTTTATTCTTTCTTTCTTTAGATATTGAAAGGGGCTTTAATTAATCTAATGCAAAAGGGACAATC
This sequence comes from Fallopia convolvulus, assembly GCA_964016875.1. Taxonomy (NCBI): domain Eukaryota; kingdom Viridiplantae; phylum Streptophyta; class Magnoliopsida; order Caryophyllales; family Polygonaceae; genus Fallopia; species Fallopia convolvulus. Next base: position 71,017,739 of record OZ024720.1, read on the forward strand.
AAAGGATTATGAAACTCTTGTCTCTTCTTTCCTATTTGCCCATTCAACTATTCTCCCTTCATTCTATTAAGAAAGGGTCAAAGGAAGAAATGAAACATCTACTCTATTAATTGTTCATAGCACAAAACCATTAAACAAGAAGACATTTTTACAAGAAGTATAATAAAATGTCTAGATGGCAAATGATTTTACCAGTAGCATTCTCTGCTACAATCCTCATAGCCCTTGTGATCACAATCATCGTTCGAAATTGTCATAATTTCTCCAAACAAAGCACAAGAATCACAACAACAACAACGACGACAACAATTCAACATAGGAGAAAAATGGAGGGAATAAGATCACAGAGAGTTTCTAATAGGCCAAATTACAATCTCTTCAAACGTGGCTCTTACACAAAGCCTTTGTTTAGTTGGGCTGATCATTCGTCGTTGATCGCGGACGCCGTGGAGAATGGATGGTCCAGATTCGCCTTCACCAATTGCTCTTCACCACCATCATCACTACTGAATTTTGTGACTGATCTTCATCAGAACAACAATCAGAGAGAGACCCAAGTTGAGATTACATGGGAAGTCGGCGTAGGATCGGTTGATTTGATGCAGAAGATAAAGATGAATAATGGGTTGAAGAAGAAATCAAGCTTAAGCTCTTCTTCCATGGCTGCAAAATCTGTGGTCAAAGCTGCCTTGCCTTTGCCTGGACCTTTACTAAGGCATTCTCCTGCATTTCCTCAAGTTGCCTATTTTGAGATCACCATTTTGTCTATTGCATCTTGTTTTGAAGAGAATGGGGGATTTGAAGGGGAGAAGACTAAGTTGATTGAGGAGAAGAGTTGTGAAGAGATGGTGAAATTGGATTCTTACATGATTCATGTTCCTAATAAAGAGCTCAAGTTAAGAGATGGAGGAGTTGTGGTTATGTCTTTAGGGTTAACTTCTTCTAGTGTTGCCCCTCTCAAGATTCCGGGGAGTTACCATGGCTCCATTGGGTTCAACTCGGATGGCTCTGTCGATCTTGATGGTAAGTCTGTTTTGTATTTGTCTATTCGTTTTTCTTTTTTGATCGTTTTTTAGTGTTCTAGATGACTTAAAATCATTAGGATTAAAAGATAGAACTTTATCTGTATCGGATTTCAAGTTGTGTATAATAATGTGCTTAGTATGCCTTCGGACATTTAGTCAAACAATTATGATTTCATGATAGTATCACGAGGTTTCTGTTTCGACTCTTTCTGACAGTGTCCAAGACCAAAAAAATAAATAATGTGCTTAGTAGTATAAGGAAATTGCTCCGAATTTGTTCTTGTTATTGTTTCTCTAGTTATTCAACAAATTTTCCCTAATGTACAACATTTTCATAAGTCTTTCTACTTGAAGTTACAACATTTATGCTATTCACAACATGTACACCCCACATCCAAGGCCTTTATGTTCAATTTCTATGTTTTTGGATGTGTACCAAATTATTAAGCTTCCCATTTTTCTTCTATAAGGAATGAAATTGGCTTTCGGATCCGAAAAGGTAGAATGGGGACAAGAGGGGAAGGTGATCGGATGTGGGTTCGATCCGAGGGAGAAGAAAGTGTTCTTCACAGTAGATTCCGAGCTCGTCCACATGGTACATTGCAAGTCAGATGAGTTTGGAGCTCCACTCTATCCAATCATAGCATCCAATGAAGAAATCACATTAGTTGTGAATCTAGGGCAAAGTAGATTCTCTTATGAGCCAACAAATGCAATGAGGACTCCAAATCCATGCTTCTTTGGCCCGCTAATCGCTTCTCCGGGTGCTCTTGGGTATGAAGACAGTGGTGAGCTATTTTCCATGGGGAGAATCGACTCGGGTTGGCGTAACATTGCCTATAGTGGTACTAATAGTGATGTCTATAGTTGGCATGGTGGATCACATAACAATGAGAATGAGAATGATAGTAGTGTTAAGAGTAGAAGGAAAGTGAATGGTGATGGGGATGATTCTGAAGCTGATTTGTTTGAATTAGTGGTGGATGGCAAAGGGAAGTCTTCAAATGTATAGTGAAAAGTTATGTGTTGTATATAGTTTCTTGGCTAATGTTTTTCACTAGTTTTGGAGATTGAAATTTTAAAGGGTTATTAGAGATTGATTGTGAAGGAGTTTGTGTGGGCAATGACTTGTTAATGTGATAAAGGCTTCTTGTGAATTTGATGATTGAGCTTGTGGCAAGAAATTTCGGTTCGGTCTTGTCCTCGGTCCAATTTTTGGGGAAATCGGTCCTGGTCCAGTCTGGTTTTGGACTAATGTCCATCCTAGCATATTGAAGGGTGTGTACAACTGACTCCGGGCATCTAGTCAATCGGTTAAGCCTCAAGGGTAGTACCCAGAGGTGTTCGGTTTGACTCTCATGAGCAGTGTTTTTCACCCAAAAAAAAGGTGTGTGACCCCAAATCCTACTAATGTAGGAATCTTATGGATATGTACATGTATAATATATACTAATATTAGTAATAATATATCATGTCCTTTCATAAATAGGAATTCACAACACAACTTCATAAGAATGGCACAATGGTGAGATTGAAAAGGCAAGCAAGTCACTACACAAAGGCTTAATTTAAAAGTTAATATCATGGCATGAAATTTGCCAATAGAAAATGTCAACAAGTACACCGTCCCATAAACTAGAAGTGTATATTCTAATATTGTTTTGAAGCTAAATATATTTTGAATCTACATACACAATCATATTGGAATGAAACATATTGTTGTTTAACCAAGTCAATTTATTATGATTATGAAATTGGTCCTCGAATTAAAAATCACTTAGTTCTAATGACGCATAATATTTATTATTCAAAATGTAAGCATATACTAGCGAATATTAATTGTATGATCTTAATTTGTATGCTCGTTGTACTTGAAAACGACTTGTCACCTTATTATTGAGTCCCCATTGCTATTATATGGCAATTATTAGGAATCGGTTTAGAAATCACCCAAATCCTAAACCAAATCGCCAAAGGATTGAATTTGCAAAGTAGATGTGTCATTTTTGGTATTTTTAAAGCATCATAATTAATATTAAGGGTCACTCATAGTTTAGAAGAGATGATCTATTTCGACTTTTTGATGAAACATACACAAGGCAATTTCATTTTCTAATGCAAGTTAATAGCTATATCTTTATTGATCATTATGATCACAAAGCTGTTGTGTTGACAATGGAAACTAAAGAACTTGTTCCTTGTGAGAAAAACTTGTAATAATAATGCTATGCATAAATGTTAAAGAATGGCAAAATGCAAGAATATACTAGTGAATTGAACATATTCTTGTACTTACAAGAATTGTACTAGACTTGTACTTTTAATAACTTGTCAAAATATGTTTCATGGTTTCCTATGGAAAGTGATATTTATTCCTATTTGTTTGACTTGGTAAAATATAGATTAGCCTCATAATCTACTTAAAAGAATGACCTAATGTAATGTCTAGTGCATCCTTGCTAATGAGAACTTGAAGTTGAAGCCTAATGCATCCTTACGGATGAGAATCTGGAGTTAATGTCTAGTGCATCCTTATGAACAACAACTTAAACTTGATGCCTAGTGCATCCTTACGAATGAGAGCTTAAAGTCATGAATGGACCTCAATGATATAATAAGGAAAATTGCACTGCAAATAAATCATCTCAGGAGCAAAATTATAACATTCAATCATATGAGAAACAAGATCACATGATCCATTTCTTTAACCCCATGTGTACTTCAATCAAGGAAGAAACCAATTGCCATTGATAATAACATGGACTAGAATATAAACTAGCATAATTGTGTGAATCATCATCATCATGAGTAGGATAAGACACAGTTACACAATGGTATGGAAAACATTCATTTAAACAGGATATTGCAATGCATTGAGCAAATCAGGTAATCAAATCAGAGACTGGAACCAATAAAGCAAAATCAGAGACAGTGGAAATTTACATAAAACAAGCTTGCATTGCTGAGAATTCAATGACACCAGTTCACTTAATACTTAATACCTCAGCCATATACAACTGAGTTGGTTCCCAATCATGTTCAAAAGGATACATCCACAACCTTGATTCAATTCAGAAACCAAGTATTCACACTTCACTTCATCAGTCTTGAAGAACAAACAACTCCATCAACATTAGACAAATAGTATGTTCCAACAATAGAAGCTGAACATTTATATTCTACCCTAATTACCAGTCGGCAGCAGAGGCTAGATAATAGATGGATATTGCTTCGCCTGTTGCCTCACCCTTCTCCTATACTCACTTTTATCCGTCTGCTTACACAACAATCATAGAATTCACATATATAAATACCCTTCTCCAGGAATAAACCAAAATTATGAATACGTCATGACGAGCTATAATATTACCTGAATGAAAAGATGGTACCCGTCAGTCTGTGCTGGATCATTAGAATTTGGCTCGTCGAGCAAATCTTGGATTCCAGTAAGAATTTGCCTCACAGTAATAGCAGGCCTCCATCCCTACATAAACAACACAGTATAATCACAATACAGAAGTTTGATATGCTCAGAAGATTAAGCATACACCATGTAAACTATACGTTTCCCAGTGTCCGTTTCCCGTTTCTGTGTAACATAGTGTAAAATAAGATTTAATCATGAATACTCACACTGTCCTCATTGAGGATTGAAAGACACACAGTTCCAGAAGGGTAGACATTCGGGTGAAAGAATCCACCGGGAAACTTGCACTTTGGTGGTTTGCTAGGGTAGTCTTCACTGAAATGGAGTGTAACCGGATAGTGGCCACCTTCCCAGTCAGTCTGAGTATGTCAACAAAGATATGTAAGTATACTGTTGAAATGCTTAAAAGTTAAGAGCTTGGAAATCAACATTTGTTTCTACCAGCATAAAGTAAGGCCATGAATCAGCTTTACTCAATGTATATATGGATTATAAATCGATATGAATCTCCTTGTCAAACAAAGATGTAAAACCACCACACTCAACAAAAGATCATCAGGGAATTCAGAAGGATTATTAACATACACCATTGTAACACAAAAGCAAGCATAAGTGGCTGAATCAATACAGAGAATCACAAACAAATTACTTAAACTGCACAAATGAAGCTTCATTGGGCAAATTGAATATCACAGAACCACCAAAAGGATCACACTACCCCATCCCCAAGTTTCACCTTCAATGACTGATAATGCACATGATATTGGCTAGAAAAGTTTGTATAAAGGGACTAAAGACACTGCAGCCAGCATGCATTATTGCTTTAAGATAAGGAACAAATTTCGTCAATTTTAGAAACTTCAACTACTTCCAGCCAAAAAATGGACTATAAACTACTAATTACAGTCTAAAACAACAATAATCCAGTTGCAGACACAGACTACATATCCTCCGGGACAAATTGAATATCATAGAAACACCAAAAGCATCACACAACCTCATCCCAAGTTCCACCTTCAATGATTGACAATGCACATGATATTGGCTAGAAAAGGTTGCATAAAGGAATTAAAGACATTGCATCATTCTATGATTGCTGGGAAACAAAAAATTCACCAATTTTAGAAACTTCAACTACTTCCTGCCAAAAATGGACTATAAACAACAAATCACAGTCCAAAACAACAATAATCCAGTTCCAGACATTAACTACATATCCTCATATTCAATAAAAACAAAAGATACTAATAGCCATGGAGTCAAATTAAGGTTTAGATTCTGGGAAGTAAGAGCAAACAATACCCCAGCTTTTCCAGGGATGGTGCAATTCCAAACCATGAGATTAACGGATCCATCCGGCGCCGTCTCTGGCCTAGCAACGAAACCCTAATTTCAACCAAAATTCGAGGAAACGAATCAAAAGATTGAAACTTTATAGATGGAAATACGATAGGGGGAAAGGAAAGAGAAGAGAAGCACGAACATGGGGGTGATTCTTACGCCACGCTTTGCGCTCTTCGGTGAGTCTTCCTCGCGCTATTCCCCCCGACATTGGCGTCTCTCTTTCTCTTCTTATCTCGCACTTTACCTTTTTGCACACTTCGTTCAGAGCTCGAGCTTCTGAGTTACGACGAGTCGACGGTGTTTGTTTTATAGCTTCAAATACTTGTTTTGTACAATATGGGCCGTGGAGAACACAATTGGGCCGAGTTTCAAAGGCCCATTTAAATTGGTATTATGGTTTAAAACATTAGGAGTTTAGGACAATAATTATGTGAAAACTTGATGTAACATCCAAAGTAAGAAGAAATTTGATAAGGAAAATATCCTACAAACAAAAGCTCGGTTAGCAATACTCAATTGATTTAGTGATGTAATAGTGCTACACTTCTTAAGTGTTGTTTAGGAGATTCAATTTCGAATCCCCTTCGCATCATATATGCACATGTAGACATGTTAACATCAGTTCGTGGGAGATTGAACGGATATGCACATGTAGACATGTTAACATCGTTACATGTTTTATTGCAAAACCTGATCAACGACTAGGATCGTCAAACTTTACAGCCAATTCAGGTCTTTTTTATCTTATCTGTAAAGACACGCTAAAACGACTTGTGATATTTTTCTCGAGATGAACATACCTCTCTATATCTTTTTTTATATATTAAAAAAAAAAGTAAAAACAGATTACTCTTTGCACTCAAAAAGGGAAACAAAAAAATAAGCACATGCACTTTTGATAATACTTTTGAACATTCTTTTTAATGGGGTATGGATTATGATCAATGTTTGGTCAAGTGCAAGTTATAGCTGGCAATGAAGGCTAGTAAAATGGTTTTAATCACGTAATCATCCTAAGCAATATATTTTTTATTGTAAAAAAGCTCGTAATTAGTGAAATGAAATTATCTTTGTCCTTGTATATTGTTTAATTATTAGAGTTTACCTACTTCAAAGAATTGTGTCATTGCCTTTTAAATATAGTTAAGTCAATCAATTAGTTATTTAGCAAAACTAGTCAAATTCTCGTCCCTACGTGTTTATTTCATGTCCCTTCTTCTCCATTTATAATACTAAATATTTGAGTAATCACTATTTTGCATGTATAATATATTTTCTGTTCATGCTATTTTTTATTGTAAATTTTAGGAAGACGATTAATGTGTGAAATATTTTCCTCCTATTTTTGTTAAAGGACCGGCTTTATAATATAGGGAGTTGCTTTTTGCACAAATTATTTAACTATACACCATCAAATTACAATAATATCATTTTTAAGCTAAAATTATAATCATTAAAATGACAAAAAAAATAAGTTAAGACTTCAAATACAAAAAAAAAAAAAAACTTGTATATTTTGCACTTTTGATCACTTGTTTGACTTGTTTGACATGTTTGATTGCAGAGAGAGAATTGATACAGCTGCTTACCCCTAATCTATTCTTTAATTTTTGTTTAGGACGTGTTTTATGCAGTAATTTCAGGCCACATCATAATTTGACTTTATATGGGTTGAAATATAACCGGATAAATGATACTTTAAAAATAAGTTGGAAACTTATTGGTTTTGTCATATCATTAGAAGATTCATTTATTGCTATGTACGACTTTTGACTTTGAGCTTGGCATTATCAACACTCATTCAAACTTAAGGTAGTTGGTTCAGGTGGTGAGTGGTCTGCTCCACATCTATAAGGTATGGGGTTCAACTTCATTAAATGTAAGAAATTTCATTTGGAAGATTCACCCACTAAAGTCAGGTGCATAACTCGGATCGAATTGGATGTATCCAAAGCGAAGCTATGACGATCTAGTGGGCAAACAAAAAAAAATAAACACATTCAATCATTTAGTGCTACTCTTTAGTATGTGTGTGATAAAGCTATGATCCCCTAATCACATAATCTTTTTTTGGAACGGGAATAAGCACTTTCGGAGAATTTGACCCATAAACGGGAAAAGTCTGACATGTAACATCTTTCAAAAAGAAAAGCACAAAACCTTTCAGAGCGCGCATCAACTAACACATACAGATCTAAAGAAAAATAAAAAAGCAAAAGAAGATAAGAAGTCGACAACTACATTAGCTTTACAAAAATGTAACAAAACCGAACCAGTCAGTCTCTTTAAAAAAAATCTCACAAAAACAACTACTCAATTCAAACATCCCTTAAATCAAATTCATTAAACAACAAAACCAATCCAAGAACCAAACACAATATCACTCTAAACAAAGGCTAAAAATATACACATTTGCAAATTTCCCAACAACAAAAACTAAACCATCACAAAACTTCAAGGAAAATGTGAAGAAGGCTTACAAGGAACAATCCTAAGTGTTTCCATGTGAGGGCAAATCCTTGGCATTGAAAAGAACTTTGCACACTCCATTATAGATCTTTGAAATGGCATGCCCGGAATGCAATTATTTCTAACATCCAACACCCCACTTCTTATCAAGCCCATACAAATCGGCCCAACTTGCATGAAATAATTATCCACTAATGACAAATTAGCAAGATTAGGCAACCCACAAATCAAATCCGGCACCATCCCATACAACAAATTCCCACCAAAATTGAGCACCTCAACATTCTCAAGACAGGCCAATGAGAATGGGAGTTGACCGGTCAACTGATTATTGCTGACGTCAAAGATCGTCACTTGTTTGAGAAACCCTAATTCATAGGGCAAGCAACCGGTTAACCGGTTGTTAAGCAACAAAACCTCACTCAAGGATGATAAAGCTATGGAAATATCATTTGGGATTGGACCCATGAACTTATTGTTGGCTAAAGTTAGGTACAAGATGTGGGTTGATTGTAGATTATCCGGTAATGACGAAATAAAGTTGTTGTCATTAAGGAAAAACACGATTAGGTTTTGGGTAAAGATTGCATTAGGCACTGACCCGGAAAACATGTTGAACCGTATATCAAGAAAGTTGAGGTTTTCCATGCCCAAAACCGCTGTCGGAAACTCGCCGGAGAATTGGTTATTGCTAATGTCTAACTCGTATAGATATGGGAGATTTGCAATGTTGTTTGATATGCTGCCGGAAAAGTTGTTGGTGTTTGCATGGAAAAGTGCAAGATCAGGAAGCTTATCGAGAAAGCCATCCAAACTAGGCGCGCCTAGTTGGTAGCCATTGAAGTCAATGGAGGCGACGGTGGTGGCACTGGCGTTGTCCGGTGGGTGGTCACAGAAGAAGCCTCGGTAAGCGCACACGTCAGATCCGACCCATGTTAAGGTGATTCCAAGTGGGTCTGAGGTTATGGTGGATTTGAAGGTTTGGATTATTGGGTAAACTAGGGCTAGCCTTTGGTCAACAAAAGTCAACGTTGTTGACTTTGGGGGCGAAGGCGACGGTGGTGGTGGTGGTGGTAGAGCGAGTGGAGACGGTGGTGGTGGTGGTGGGTTTGGAGATTGTTGTTGCTTTGGACATGGATGCATGAAGAATGGAAAACAAAAGTTTTTTCCATGGTGCCAATTTGTTTGGACTATACTTTTGTTATTTGTGGAAGATGTAACAAAATTTGTGTGACATACCCATAAGAGAAGAGGTAAGATTTTGAAGATTGAGGAGGTACCCATTTTTTCTTTCTTTCATTAGAAAGGTTTTGGTAGCTCTAGAGTTAAGTTTATAGCAAGAACTATAACTTTTTGTAAAGTTTTGCTTTTGAAGTAGTTGTTGTCATATTTGTCACTTTATTTTTTGCTATTGATGTTGTTGTTGCAGGTCCACTTTGTTTTGCCTATAGTGTTGACAGCACTGGAGTTGGTGAGATTTTTTGGATTCATTTAAGCAAGTTAATTACAATGGTCTATTATTGCTAATCACTAAAGTGGACTTTACATGGGGTATTAAGCTAGCAAGGTTATCCATAATCTAAGTGTTTCTATAATTCGGATGTTGTGATTTGATAATTAAAAAAATGTAAAGAATATGGATGTCCCACATCAAAAGCTAGATGAAGAAGGCCTATTAAATTTATGTATATTGTTTTAAAAATCATGTCTATGTATTTAGGTTTCATTTAGACGATGGAAGGTACTAGCCTGTCTAGTCGTCCAATCAGTCTAGGCGCTCGTGTATGACTGCATAGGCAATTGTTCTGGCTGTCTAAGCACTAGATAATCCCTCTTCAGCCAAAACCGCCTAAATATATGTACATATGAAGTATTCGTACGTGCATGAGACACTTGCACAATTAGTATTCTAAAAAACGCTAGGTGAAACCTGAGTTAAGAGGTCTAGTGGGTCAGACAACTAGGCGGTCCTAATGGGCATCTAGGTGGATTGGGACATTTCAGCACCTAGGCGAACCTTAGGCGAAAATTTTAGAACATGCATGATAAATAGTTAGACAGATCTAGTGGGTCAGACAACTTGAACTTAGGTCCAGATCATCAAAGGTTTGGGATAAAAACGAGATCAAGACGGATTCGAGTTTTTCTTGATCTATTAATTTTCGGATTGGATTTCAACGCTAAAAATTTCAGTTGGGGTCAGTTGGATTATCGGGTCGGGTCATATTTTCACGGGTTTACAAATAGTCTATTTATAAAGACGTGGTGTACCCCAATTGGCACCACTTGGACTTTAAAACAACGGTGTTGGATGGATTGAGTCCAGCTAGCACTTAGATCATGGAGTTTGTCCTTGTGAATTAGGTGGAAATAGTCCAATCAGAAATAAAGCATGAGCATTAACAGTGAACCAATCATGCATATGCCCACCCACACGAGTTAAGAATTGAAGGAATTAGTGTTGACAATGGTGCCTTTCTTTTTGGGTTTGCTCAAACTTCTACTCAATATTCATTACATGTTCTTGCTCAATTGAAGGGAATAACATGATTGGTTTATTCAGTTTTTGGGCATGGTGTTGCTAGATAAATGAGTTTTGCTTAACTACTTAGGGTCTGTTTGGATCGCACATGATAATGCATTATCTTGCAAGATTTAATGTAATTTTACATTAAATCATGCATTATAAAGCAAGATAATGCATTATCACTTGTGATCCAAACATGCCCTTATATGCGTTGTCAAGAGCGCATTTTTTGTTATTTGAGGTTAGAGAGTCAAGGTGTCCCCCAATTCGTACAGATCGGAGACTAATTCTTATCTGTTCTAAGGAAACTTACACATAGAAGGAATCGAACACGAGATCTCCCCCTGAATAAATGTTTCTTTGTAAACGCCAACTCATTAAATTTGTGTCACACCAACAAGCATGAAGCTTAGTGGGAAGAGCTACGCTTTTCTTCGCTGAGGTCGAGTGTTCAACTCTCAGTGGAGGAGAAATGAACTTGTTGGGAGAGCAGATCCCACCCAAAAAATTAAGGGGTCCTTGCGAGACTCGAATTCCAAACGTAGTCGTTTGATGGAGCAAAACTTCTCCGTTGAACTGGGGTGGTAATGACCAAAAAATTAAATTAAATTTGTGTCACACAGTAACTCATTACTCTCTCCAGCCTTGAGAAAATTTGGGAAATGGCTAAATTTATGCCAAGTTGTGCTTATAGGCCCAACATATATGTCCCTTAAACTAACCTTCATCTTGGGCTTTTGAGTTGGGAATTAAGCCCAATACTTGAGCTTCTTCTATTGGGTTTGTAAGATGGAAAAGCACATGAAACCTTATTTGGGATGAATGGTTTTTCTTTTTAATCTTTTATCCTGGTTTGACATTATATGTTAAAATATTTACCTTAACCGATCGACTTGACCCAATGAAAGAAAACATGTATATAATATTAATGACTACTCATGTTACTCCAATTGATTTTAGGATTAAATACTAGTACACATGTATCGACTTATATGTATACATGACCCTTAATATATCGGTCTACGAACTTCCATACTTCTTAAAGCATGTCTGATCTTGACCATATTGAGCTAGATTTGACCCTAAAAAAAGTAATACACTAAATCTTTTTTCAGTGTCAACTCAGCTAGATCAGTTATAATCATAAAAACATACTCAAATATATTGTATTATCTATATCCCAACTCAAAAATCAAAATATATGCACACAATTCATGATTCATCAATGAGTTGTGATTTGTGAGCTTGTAATGGAGTCATCTACAAGAAAGACATGATTGTGAGAGATCTTATTTGTAATGATTAATAGTTAATCCCAAGGCAAAGAAGAAGAAGAGGATTTGAGATGAACAGACAAGGCCCCCACTCCGCCTAAATCTTTTGACTTTGTAACGTCTAAATCGTTGAAAATATAAACCAACAAAAACTTCAAATTATTATAAGAATAGTGATATTGCAAAGTGCATCAATAATATATGATCTTTACATGACAAGCTATATAGACAATGCATCTTTTTTTTCTTCTTTAGTGGAAGTCTAGTGAATCTAATTCCTCTCTTCACTAGTATTCTATGTGAATTCTATAAGTTGTTTCTCAACCTAACCAAATAATTATTTAACTAATGTCAATGAGGACAATGCATACTATTTTTTTTCTTTCTCGCTAGGTTTAATTGACTAAAGCTGCTTTACGTCCAAACCAAATACTACAAAAGTCTTTAACAGTAACAATTAACAACCATTCCAATTCAACCTTTGTATACACGTAGTCAAAAAAATTTAAGCTTAAATCTTTCAACATATTTATGATAATCTAGTGCTTCATCTTGCTAGACTAACTATTGATTGATACAATGTATACCAACTTTTGTGCACTTTTAATATAATTTTTCCTATTATTCTACATCTACATCTTCACTACTATAAATGGATGGGTAGTGAATGGCTGAGAATACAAGGTTTGGTAAAGAATAGTGTTTTTTTTTTGAGGGTCGTTCATTCTATTCGGTCGATTCATTCGTTCTTTTGCGTTGCTTCTTCCACCTCATGCTATCTGTTCCGTTTTGTCTCTATACAGGCCCAATTTCATTCAACTGATACATAGCATAGGAAGGAACCAGAGAACTCTTCGCCGCCTACTTATCTTATCTGCAGAGAATTCTTCACCAGCCGGCAGCATATCTTATCTGCTTATTTGCGCCAAATTCATTCAACTGATAAACAACCCCAGAAAGGAACCGACGCCAGAGAGAGAATCAGGACGGAACGGCGGACTCGGAGCAAGAATTCTTCATCGTCTGCATATCTTCTCAGCCTCGTCAAACTCTACAAATTCGTCTTCCAATTGATCGGTTTGAACTTGTTGTTCTGAATTTAACCAAAGAACCAGAACCAAAGAGAGAATCAGGGCAAAGCGAAGGAATCGGGAGAAAGAAATCGAAAGCTTCACCGCCGGCATATCTTCTCTGTTGCGTCAGGGTGTACAAATTCGACCTCAAGAATTGATCGGTTTCAACTTGTCGTTCTCAATCGGGCCGGAAAGACTGCCTCGGGATAAATAAATTCTTCACTGCCGGTTATTCTCTGCTTCGTCCAAGTCTGCAAATTCGTCCTCAAAACTGGTCTGTTTGAACTTGTCGTTCTCATTTCTCAAGGGAACCAAACCACATAGAGAATCAGGACGGAATGACGGACCCAGGTTAAGTAATTATTCGCCGCCGGCATATCTTCTCTGCGTCGTCAAATTCCACAGATTCGTCCTCCAAATTGATCGGTTTGAACTTGTTTTTCTCAATTGAATTTTTTCCGTAATGTCTTTATGTCAGCCGTGGTTCTCATTTATTAAGGAAGGGGACAAAAACCAGAGAGAATCAGGCTGGAACGACGGACTCGGGATTTTCGGATCTTGGAGCTCGCATAGCAGGTATAAACATTTTCCTTTTTTTATTGTAGTTCCTTTGGTGGGATTCATTTATGTTTTTTAAACCCTCTGTTTTGTGTTTGAGAGATGGATTTCATCTTTACAGGTGCACAGTAGGTGTTCGACAAAATGTCGGGATGAAATAAGGTGATCATTTGCTTTTGCAATCATATTACATTTTGGCTAAAGTCCTTCTACATCTGAATTAAAAACGATGCTCAATTTGTATCTTTTATCCTTATTGTTGTTGCTCAAGCCTTTTGGCTTTGGATTGTTGTGCTAAAGTGCTTCTAAATCTGAATTAGAAGCAATGCTCAGCAATCCTTTGATTTGGTTTAGGACAAGTTACGAGGTAGTTAGGTTTTCATAGTTTCAACTTTCTAAAACATAGCTTTCTTCATAATTGTTATCCATATTGATAAGAGACTTTATTATTGTCAGTTGTATTGGTAAGAGACTCCATTTGTGTTATTTTTCATGATTAGGCTTTTAGGTTTGCTTTCAAATTTTCCAGTGTGGCATTTTGGTGCTCGAGAGTCGAGATATAAGCTCATGTCCTCTACGTTTGGTAAGCTTTCCAACAAATGAATTCGCTTTTGTGATTTTTCTACTTTTCAACCTTGTTGTTCTTAATTGCCCTCCCATGAATAAATACAGATTGTGACTTCATTGTTTTAAATATTAATTAAAAACATGTTCAACAATCCTTTCAATTGTTTTTTAGGACAAGTTATGAATTAGTTAAGTTTTTATAGTTCAACCCTTTTAAAGCTTTACTTTCTTCTTAACTGTTATTTGATGTGATCCCTTTCTAATAGTTACAGGTTTGCTGCCTTTGCTGATGTGACATAGGTTCCGCTTTTGCGAGTTTAGTGACATAGGTTCTGCCTTTGAATGACAAATATTTGCCACATATAAAAAATGCTAGGCATCTCAGGCAAATGAGTCAAATATACGGACGGCTATCAATATGCCGAAATCACTCCATTAACTAATCAGTTATCCTTTATTTCATGTGATTGAAGTGGAGGGCTTAAAGGAAGTTCAGAAGTGAGAGGAGTTAACTTGGGTGGCTGGTTGGTCATAGAGGGTTGTATTAGGCCTTCACTGTTTCATGAAATTCCCAATGGAGACATGCTTGTGAGCTTCTCCTTTCAACACTTTTTTCCTTCTTTCTTTGAAATTGCATATTCGCTTCATACTTGATTGGATTTGATTATTGTTGTGCAATGTAGGATGGAACTCAAGTTCGATTCGCTTCATCGCTCGAGTCTGTAAATCCTATGTCAAAGCTGGTGATATTGCGGAAGAGGTACTTCTTTTTTTAGCTGAAAGTAGCTTCAAGCTCGATTTAGCTTTGTGATTGTGCTGTTTGATTGGATTTGAGTCTAGAATCCAGATGCCTGGATTGCTCACCTATTTTTAGCCATATATGTTCTTTATCAGAAGTAAATTGTTTAAATGAGAGCTTTTGATGGATATAATATTAGTAATTCATGTGAACAAAGCGGAAATATAAGCAACGTAAGGCTAATAAGGCTGATGTGAGGATTTATGCTGCACTTGAATTCCTGATGAATTATTTTGTGTTGAATTGAAGACTGATTTAACAATTTATCTTTGCTCTCGAACAATTGTTCAGAGTTGAACCTTTGAGCTGGAATACCTTGCTTTAGGTGATAGGGAACTTGAGGACAGTGGATGTCCTTGAATGCCTTTGAGCTTGAACCTTTGAGATTGAATTTCGCACTTGAATTCCTTGCTTTTGTATCCCCCCTCATATTCTTTGCTTTGTTGGACTGATTGCATTTATATACATTTAGGAAACTACATCTACCAATTTAATTACCATATATGTTCTAATCATGTTTTATTCAACTTGTGAGTGCATATATTGTGAATGCTTTAGTTTATTTTCTTTTTTATGTGGTTAATTAGCCAATTGCACTGTGTTTCGTATGCTTTTTGGTGAATTGGTTATGCTTTTACTTTTATGTCATTAATTCATGACACATGCATCTTGAATAACCATGATAGCACCATCCTTAAATATCTAACTGGAATTCAGGTCTATGAAATATTGGATAATGCAGTTGTTGAAGCTCAAGCAGGGTTTGCATCAAAGATTGATCTTGTTTTGCTTTCTCATAATTCTACCAGCCTTACAAACAATGGATGTGGGGTATGAACTCTTACTTTTGTTGCTGTATACTCATTTGTCTATTCTGTATGTAGATGCCCAACCCAATTGTTGGAGATATGAATGTAAGCTCTTTGGTTGTAATGAGAGCGTTATAATTAATTCTATAAGCTACTAATATTGGGAGGGTGTTAAATACTTCTGATTATTTAATCCTTTGAGGTCACAATGTGCTCATGTGTATTAGATTGCCTTGAGATTATCTGCATACTTCATTTACTAAGCTTTAATGTGTTGTTTGGAATCTAGATAATTATGTACATGTGTTTGTGTAGTGGCTCCACAATTTAAGCTGGATTTAATGTTAGGCTACACCTCAGTGCAGGCAGAGTTCTCATGGTGCTGTGTAAAGTGCAGTTTGAACTGCATAAACTTGTTGATAAACGCTAGCTATGCTCAATGTTCTAACTACACCAAAACTTTGCATGTCTGATCTTATCTTTCAGACCATCCTGTTGGTGATGGCAGTCGACAATAATTGCCACTGGTGAAGATAATGATGTAGTACTTTCTAAATGGTGACTTTCCTTAATTATTAGTCATTAAACTATTGTTTTCTTGCCAAAACAGGGTTAGGTTCATCTGTAGCAATGACAAGGGATGTAGTTGTTGCATTGATTCACTGCCTACTATTAGACTTTTGGCATCAACTAGAAGTCCATGCAATGAAAGCATTGAAAATAAAGACCTAGACTTGGTGCATATTATAGGTCAAACCTCTCACTGCACGCCCAAGGGAAAGTTAACAGTAGAATGGAAGTCGACATTATGTTTGGTTTTAACTCGATGTCTTATCATCTTCTTAGGTATGATCTCAATGCATCTTCATTTACTTTTAGGTTGCAGTTTGCTAGGTCCCACTTAAAGTTCTCAGAACTTCATTTAGGTTGTAAAATTTGATTATAGCATCTGCATTTTGGGATAATGTCAAGGTAATTTGTTGTTTGTTCTTGTCTTGCTGCAGTCAAATGAAGAGGAATGATGTTGGATCATGTTTTGTATTCTAGAAGGACCATCTATTGTGCTCCATGTGATCCTAATTTACTAATACTTGCTTTGCTCTTTAAAAATTAAATTTTCAATCATGGTATGCCGAAAGAACGTTGCAAATCCTAGACATCTTTTTCCATCATAAGTTGAAGCCTATTCATTATAATTAATTATGATCTTCCAGCTAAAAATGTCTTTTGTATTACGCAGGCTATTCTGCCCCGTGGAACTGGTGGAAGGTGTTGCCTTGTTTTCGATATTTCAGGAGCTAAGAAAAGTATAGATCGCGGTTTGGTTTCTACTTCCTTCTCATCATAAGATGAGGCAACATACTGTCCAACAGTACACTATCAGTAATTAGCGAGGGACAATCTTCTCCAATGCGCATTCGTTCAGGGATTGGCCTGCTGCACCTGAATACACTTTAAGTAGCTACTAATGGTGGCAGACTGGCGCGCAGTGTTCTAAACCCAGAGAAACGTTCTTCTGAAAAGCAATTAATAACAATGTCCAACAGATGGGTCTGAGAACTATATTATATCTTCAACTTCAGTATCTTTGGAGGACCTTGGTAGTACTGAAAATAAAATTCAGGTTGTAGAGGATGCTTCTCATGCATCTGCACATGGATCTATTGAAGATTTGAATCCAAGAAGTCCGAAGAAAAAGAGGCATGTCTTATATTTTACCCAAGCAACTGGTTCATCGTACTTGATTGAATGCTTATTACTTACTGTTTGATTTTAAGTAAGCTGCTCAAATATGGTGACAGAATTCGCTTAAGGTTTTCTTTTTGGCTTTCACTTCTTTACGTTAATGTTGTTTCAAAATAATTCCAGATTTGTGTCCGAAGAAAAAGTGCTTTGACACCAATTATGGAAGAACGTTTATGTGCTAAGGTTTGTGCCATGGGGACATCCCTTCGCTATATCATATCATCTGACTTTCGTTGCATTTCATGATATTGCTCTATCCTTGAATGGGGAAGGAGGCTTAAGCATTCATCACAAGAAGTTGGATTGTACATTGTTGGAGCTGATAAATGATTTTTAAATTGTCAAAATTTAGACTAATCTTCTTAATGAGTTGACTATAGAGGATTGTGGTACTGTAGTACTGCTTTCTCTAAATTTTTACCTCCCAGTGTAAATTCTAACTACTGCTTTCATGTGCATGTATATGAGAAAAGATTTAGTCTGTAGACGAGTGAGAAGATTGGTGAATTTGGTGTAGAAATTGGACATCTTGTAGATTTGTTAACTAAGTAAGCAAGATGGGAGCAAAAATGGGGAAATTAATGAATATATTATAGCATTAAATGAATAAAATGTTTCATTTAGAGCTCTAGATTAGTCTAGGTCCATGTTTTAAAAAATTTATGCTACAGCTATTTAATATCTAATATGGTAATTATGTTGTCAAAACATATACGGGTAATTTGGTGTGTTTATTATCACTATTACTCTACTATTGATACTTATTATATGGGAACTGACATGGCATTCATGCTGTCCACAACCACATTTGCAACTTTGACAGATCTTGGCTTTCTTTGGTTTAGGGAATTTTTATCTTTAGACTTCTCGCGTCATCCAGGTATCACCAATTTCTGAAGCCTATACATATAGGATAATACTCTGTTACTAGCTCATGGTCACAAATAGCAGGGCTGCTAGGTATCTTTTGCTTCCTCGTATTTCAATGGCCATTTTTTTTCAATTTATAAATTTCAAGATCTCCTAGCCTGTGATGGTTTTGAACTTTGCAGTGAGCTACTTGATCCATCATTCCTCTTTGCTGTTGATAATGGAGAGAAATATTATGTACAGCCTCTGAAGCTGTCTCCACTTCTAAAAATGACCAGAGTGAAGGTAACTGTCTCTTTGTAAATTTATGTCTCTGACCCGAGATGTGTGGTCTAGAGTATTAGTCCAACTTTTGTAGTCTTTAGCTTTCATGTGGCCTACAATACAGGAGCTAACTTCTAATTACTATGATTGAGATTCTCGTGAACTGTTACATTTTGTTAAAGGTGTCCTTGACTCATGTATTTGTTGTTTTGGTGTTCGGTTGCTTTCTCTTTTAGTCCTCCAATGACAACAAACACTTCCCTAGCGGCTGAGGACGACACTTTGAGGATAAAGTGGGACGAGTGGTTGAAAAGGGATCAGAGAAGAGCGCCGCCAGTGCGGCGGTGGCCGACGAGAGACGAGAAAGGTCGTCGGTGGTGGATTACAAGAATGATTTGGAGCTGGTTTTCCTTTTTTAATGTTCCTCCTCAACTCGCATCTTCCAACTTTTTGTGTTTCCCTAAAGAGAAATGTAACTTGACTTTTGTTTGTTGTGATAATTTGGATTTAGGCTTTGAGAGATTGGTTGTTTGGGAGGTTAGTAATTGTTCTTGGATTGAAAATTGCGAAACTGCTATTGATTTAATGTTGCACTTGAGGTGTTCATGCAATTCATATGAGAGAATTGTGTTGTTTTCGCCGCGCTTTGCGCAGCTCAATTGCTAGTAATTTAAAAGAGATAGCCTACCTAAGTTTTTATGCACATGCTGGTCTCAGCAACTCAAATTTTTTTCAGGCAAAGGTCTCAACAACTCAATTAAATGCATACATTGATGACAAGTTCACAACTAATTTGCTATGGGTCCAATTGTTAGATATAGTGATAATAAATAGCATGTGTTTGTTTATATATTTTCACACATATTAAGAAAAAAATCCAATTTACTAATAAATAATTTTTGTTGTTTGTCTTTGGCTCGCCCAATCAGCACCGATTTATGTCCAGACTAAATACTTCATGCTCTTATTTTAAAGGAGGCTCTCTCAATATCAATTTCTCCATATATACCGCTAAAGGGATTCAAATTTAAAAGATTTTAACACTACTTTACCAATAAATCAATTGAGGGTTGGTTATCAATAACCAATTGGTCTAATGGGTTAAGGTACTAGGCTGCTAAGTGTTTGTCCAGGATATTCGAGTTTTGAATTTTTCTAACAACGTATATGGAGAAAGTGAATTAAAAGGATATCCCGACAAGGTCTCTGCAATACTCGAAAGGGACCAGTCTTCAATTTATTTATTTCTTTGGTCTTGTCTTTTAGCTCGTCCGGTTTAATCGGTCGGACATTGCTCTACATCCGCACTGGATACTTCGTGGCCCCATTTGAGTAAGATTCGGACAACACTTAAAAAATCTAACACTATTTTATCACTAGACTAACTGAATATTAATAGTCTTAATTTATTTGAAGGCCAATTTATAACATCCAAACAAAACAAAACAACACATTGCTCATAGAATTCGAACAAGTCTTAGCCAATGAAATATATGTCCCAAGGCAAAAGAATCACTCTTAAAAAATCGCACGAATCAAGTAAGTGAGAAGATTATATAGACAGAAATAAACAACTACATATCTTAGCGGAGTTTAATTTAAGTTCCTTTAGGGTCAAAGATCTTAGAATAAGTTAAAGTGATAATGATGGTGGCATCCTTCAAGACACCACTAGCACCTTCCCCAAAACCCCACCACAACAATGTAAATCTTGTAATACAATAATCCCAAATTGTAGCAATAGCAAATTCAAGACTTTGAGAATCGTGTTTCATCTGTCCCTTTCTTAGGCTTCGTTTTATAGCTGAAGTTTTTTTACCCATTTAATTAGTGGAATAGAAAGAAGCTTGTGAGGAGGAGTTTCTTAAATCCGTTTAAAATTTTGCTCCAACTAGCTGAATCCGCTCCCAAAAAACTACTGTCGAACAGAGCCTTAGTCGAATTAGATTTTAGAAATCTCATTTATAAGAAATACTTAAGGCCCTACTTGATACTATATCTTGGCTATTAGAAGCTCAACTTGATTCCATGCCTAGTTAAGTTTTTTTTTTTTTTTTTCGGAATCACTCAATCCATCATTTTACACACAATCTCATTCTCTCCTCTAAATTAAGGTGTAAGCCATACATAAATTCATCAAATCCTTACTTTATCCCATTCTCATCCCAATCCGATTCGAGATTTATATCAAACGAGACCTTATGACATTCTCTGAAAAGCTCCCTTAATTTTCCTTCCTCGTAAAAAACTTCGAGAAAGTATATGCTCTTTTTTTTGGCCTTGCCTTTTGGCTCGTTCGGTCGGACATGGCTTTACATTCGGACCGGGTACTTCGTGGTTATACATATTGTCAGTGAGATTCGAGTCTATACATATTGTCAGTGAGATTCGAAGTGAACAACACTTAAAGAGTCTAATACTACTTTACCACAAAGCTAAATGTGTAAGAACAAAACTTTCTATATGAAGGATTCAACTCCCACCGAAAATCCACAATTTCCACCCTTTTTCCTCTTTCTTGTCTTTTGTTTTATCATTACACATCTTGTGTTCTACGTATCTTACAATGTCAACAAACGACCTTAGAGGAACTTCAAAGGGGCCAAAAATAGTGAGAGAAAAAAAAAAAGATGCTTTCAACTTTGTATTGCCTTCTGACGTTTCCCACTAATCTTCTTCTTGCCCAACGTGCCCACTTGCAATTGCCCCTCGTTTGACCCCCAAAATTAAATAATTATTTAACATTTCATATTTTGGACGGTTCTGATCCAATCCGGTCTCCGGGGCTCTTGTGCCCGTTCGATCTAAATCTACACGTGATCCAACGGCTAAGATGACTCGAGAACGAGCGAAGCTGTGGCCGCGTCCGCAGAGGATCGCGAGTGGCTGTGATCTCCTTCGTACGTTACGATCAGCATCGTTGGATCGTCCAACCCCCGTTCCACATGCTTTCTCGCTGGACATCCCCGCACGCTACTACACTTGTAATATCCCCTGTTGAGGAGGCTATTTTAGTAATTTGGCATGGAATTGAAGGTTTGAAGATGAAGATGGCGATGGAGTTGAGTTTTTACCTTGGATGAGGGGATCCTTTGATCGGCTTCTGGCCGTACTTCCTCCATGAGAAATCATCCGGAGGAATATCCGCCATCTTAACGCTGATAGCCGGGACTCTCACGACTCTCTTCACTCTCGATTTCCTGTTTCAGTCAAGAACTCAACGGTTCAGATCTGTTTATAGAAGGAGTAATTACGGAGGATGGACAGGGGTAGAATTGGGAGTTTGGTTGATGTACCTTCGTTTGGAGCAGTGGCAGCGTGTGGAAGAAGCTGCTCCGGAGACACCGCACTTGGTGGCGTTGTCGATTGAGCCACCGCACTTTCTCTTAGAGCTCGAGAGAGGAGGTTTTCCGGAGGAGAGGTTCGTGATCTGGAATCCGGAGGATATCGATGGAGTCACGCTGTCGGTGTCGCCTGTGATTGATGACATGAACGAGGTCGCGGCGGAGATCGATGGCGACGGCGCGAAATTGATCGTTTTCGAGGCTTCCTTGCGCTCGATCGGCACCGTCTTTTGCAAAATTGACTGGTGGAAGCCGTTGGCGGCGTTAGGGAGAGGCGGCAGCCGCTGCGAGATCTGAGATCCGCTGTGGACTCTCGTGAAAGCCGATAGGTGTGGCTTGGTTTCCGAAATCGGACTAATCTTACGCTTCTTCTGCTCCGGCTGGTTTGCTGGCGGCGGATGCGGCGGTGGCGGAGAGGAGTTCACCGGTCCGCGCCTGAATCGCGCGTGGCCGGTTCTGGTGCGGTCGAGCAACGAGATAACCTTCTTGAACTTGTTGACCGCGAGATCGGCGACGGATTTGTAGTCGGAATCGAGAGAGAAGGTGGAGTTCAAAGAGAGATCTGGTTTCTGTTGTTGTTGGTGGTGGTGGTTGCGGTGTTGCGATTGTGAGAGAAGGTGGATGAGCTTCTCGACGCTCTGGAGGCCGGCGGTGGCGGCTTCTCGGACGGCGGTCTCTTCCATCTCGGCGGCGAAGGTGTTGGTGCTCCGGTAGCCGCTTACCATTAATTCCACCGCCATAGATGATTCGCCTCTGATGCTACTTCTGTTATCTGTGGATTGTGATGAATTGGAGAGAGGGAGATCTGAATTGTGGAATTTGATGGTGGTTTGGGGAAGGTGAGAGGAGTTGTGGAGTTTACGAATGGAAGAGGCTGGATTTATTGAGGGGCTGGTGGTGGAGGGTCAAACCAATCTTGTCGATTCGAGTTCAGCTGTGGTCAAACGCATCTTCCAATTATATGAATTGGATTTCTTTATTCTGGCCCGACTTTATGTCAGGAAATCGCCTTAGTTTGTGGATTCTTGTAAAATTATCCAAAACTTGTTTTGAGCTATTTTTTTCCTCAATTGTTTATAAAGGGATCAATTCCATGAAGAGCTAAATTAGAATCCAAAGTAGAACAAAAAGTTACATTATATGGATGTGGATATGTTAAATCTTAACCTCCTAAAGGTTATGATAGAGTCTCGCCAACAACGCACGTTCAAGTAGAAATTAGGATGGGTTACTTATGCATTTAGTATAAAGTAAGTTGCACGCCACCTACAAGTCATACTTGACAATAAGATGAAGAACACCCAGCCTGATTAGCAGTTGGAACCAATGGCAAAGAGCCCAAATTTCAACAAATCGTTAGCATAATTAAACACATTAGCCCTCATAAATATCCAATATCAAACCCGATGAAGCCGCCCCGCCATACGATACATGCTTTCCTTTGACACCCCATCGGAATTCAATTTAATACTATCATTTCAGAGCACCTGGACAACTAGACACCCTGAACAATGTTACAATCACGTAATACATGGAGGGTCGAAACAACACAAGTCAAATAAGCAATGAGGTGATGGCTCGATTTACAAATGAAACAATCATGTGCAACCATGTACAAAATGGATCGACTCTTCGCTGAACCGGTTGGAGAAACTTTACGAAACAAACTCATTCTCGAATTATTCAATAACATACCCAATAAATTTGATCCCCGATAAAGTTTATAGCACCATCGTCCCTCTAATCAACCCACAAAGCCGTTAATTCGAGACGATTTACAAATGATAAAACACAAAGTAATTCCATCTTCAAATACATCGGAGTCCAAATGCCATACATTACAAACCCTCTAACTCATTAGGAAGACGAGAAATGAACAAATCAGTCAAAGTTTAATCTAACATTCTTTACATAATAAAAATGTCAAAAGTTAGGGTAAAATTGTGAAGTTTCTCAAAATCACGGGTATTTCATGAAATTACACCAAAAGACCCAGCACTCGCCCATTGACATTGACCAGGCATTTCTTAAAAAACGATTTTTCTATTCTCCACACAAACGAGTGGACCCCACCTTACTGAAAACCCTAGTTGAAGGCATTCATTATAAACGGTGAGGATGAGATCACAGCCGTTGGATGTGAAAGTGGGTAAAGATCTGAGGGTTAGTTGATGAAGTTGACCTTTTTGATCGGCTTTTAATGCAAATAAAAAAAGTCCAAATAAAATATAGTCGTCGAGATGGGTGCTGTTGGTGGGGCCCAGTGTCACATGGCGGGGTTTGAATCCGCAACGACTTTTGATGTGCTTTTTAATTGACTACTCTCACTCGGTTTATTAGCTTTTGATAAAGGGAAAGAAAAATTAGGTTTTAGTTCGAATTAAAGTGAGCACCCAAGAAGATGAAGAATATGATTTTGATGTCGAAAAGTCAGATGTTTAGATCGAAGAAATGGAATATAAGATGCTGGTGAAGACTTAAAACATAAACGAGTTGATATGAGTTTTGAATTGATTCGGTTCGACTCGGTTAGTATATAGGTAGTGTTTAAAAAACGTTAGGTGGAAGTTAGTGGTGGGATGTAACCTAATATTTTGATAGTTGGGCGTATTCTTGACTCTGTTTCTACTTGTCATGGAACCGATTGGAATCGAAATCGTATTGCATGTTCGTTTCTGAGGACGGGTACAGTTCAAATTCCACCACTCCCGGAACCGAGGAACCGACGATTTTGTCGGTTTTGAACTAGAATTGGATGGAATCATTGGTTTCACTAATACTTTGTCTCTTTCAAGTAGGAGAAAATTGTGGCCGTGATACTTCAAAATAAACTTGCGACCGAGTTCTTGGCTAGATAATTTTTATTATTATTATTATTTTGGTTGGTTCCGAAATTGAGAGGGACCTACCTCGAAACCGAAACCGTAGAAACCGGTCAAGTTCTGATTCCAATAAAGTTTCGGAGTAATTGGAAATGTCGGTTCCGAAACTGACGGTTATGAAAGTATGATAAATCACTCATGAACAAATAAACCGAGTTTTTCTGTGCTCAAACTAAGCTCATTTATCATTTGAGGTTTCAAGGCGTGCTCAAACTCGATTCATACCAATCAAGCTTAAAATAAACGAGACTTAACAGAAACGAAAATCGAATTATTTACGAATAACTTTGTTTATTTACGACCCTAATTACAACTATTTGAATGCGCACACTAGCTTGTAGGTGTTTTAAAGTGATGTTTGGATTTCAATAGATAATACATAATATAATATAATATAAGATTTAATATAAAATTACATTAAATCTTTCATTATTATATACTAAAAAAATACATTTATCTAATACAATCCATACAAGATTTATCTAATATAAGATTTAACCTCTTAGATTGTAGTTCAAAGGTTAGGTACTGAGAAATTATTACTCTTGACCCAAAAGAAAAGAGTGAGAAAATTATTCTAACCAAATAAAGTATGTAGTATTTGGATTTCAACTATTAATTGCTACCAACGGTGCATTGGCGTAGTGGCGTAGTGGCTACGCTTGGTAGGACGAACCCTGTTTTCGATTTCCCGCAATATCGTTGGGAGGGGTCTGCCGTAATCCCATTCAGTACCCCGGTCTGGACGTAGCCCGTAAGGGTGAATCAGGCGCGAGAGAAAAAAAAACTATTAATTGCTTGTAACGCGGGGTTGAGCGTTGACAAATTACAGTTTCGTTCAAAATTTAATCATGATTTGTTTCTTCATTAAGAATTAATAATGATTTATTTTAGCATATAATTTTTGTTAGCATAAACCTTCCCTATTCTTGCACGGGTCTTATTTGATGGATTTTAATTAGTTTCCAACCAAACGGAATTAGCAACTATATGATCACTAATTGATGTGGTTGTTATATTCGGTGACAACGTAGTCAATAATCCCTTTTGCGATCAAATATTTAACAATCCCTATTAGTGATCAAAATATATGGTCTCTAAATTCATTTTGATGCTAGTATATGGTCGCTAAATAACTAAATCCATTTAGCAACCAACCATATGTATTTAACGATCATAAAAGTAGTCGCTAAATTAATAGATTTTTGTAGTGCATTATTTGGAATAACAGTTGCCGTTATATCGTATTTAAATGTAGATAGTAGTAAAACAGAAGGGGTGAAAACAAGAAAACTTGTATGAATTATGTGTTTTTGGAATTAAACTTTTAGTTCAATATTTATAAAAGACAGAAATGAATCAATGATGCATTGAATAATCGAAATTGACATAAAATTTATAATATACTCCGTATGAAAATTTGGATTTTTTTTTTCATGTTCTAGTGTTTGTTTATAGAGACATTTGATGCGCATTATATTATTATCAAACAAGAAATTATGTCAACGTACTTATATAGAGAATAAAACTACAAATTTCATGTGTTTGTCCACCTTCCAAGCATGTGGATTGGTGGGGGTAAAAGTGTTATAAAATAACATAATTTGGAGTACAAAGCAATCAATTATTGAAGCTTTTGGTTGTTTATTAACAACTAGCTCAATATATTGGACATGAACATATGAATATATATGATTCCATTTCAATATATTATTGGTAGTACTTTACATGGTTCGTGTATTTTATCACTTAGTTCATAAACTCGGAGTTTATCACTAAAGATGGATTTTCCGAAAAAAATATCATTTTTCTGTATTAATCCAGTCCTTCGATTAATGCAGTAGTGTTTGTGCCAGAACGAATCAAATACAGTATGGTCTACTTAACCGAATTTCGCGATAAGTTAGGGTTCACTCAATCCATCCTAGAAAAATATTACTGTATAAAATAAATGTGAATTTAATAAAAAAATAGTAAAAATTAAGATAATTATTTTTAGATTAGCTAAATTAAGATAATTTAGCATACCTGGAAAAAATCAGTAAAAAAAATGGCATACCTATGTTTTAATTCCTATTCTTGTCTTTGATACAAACTCTATTATTTATAAACGACTTTGTACAATTATAAATAATTTAATGTAACTTAATATATTATATATGACGTTTCTAACATGCAAGTAGTCATTAAAACTAGCACTACAACTGGTCAACTACAATACCAGTTTGTAATTGATATTTTATTAGAATGCTTACATAATTACGGTTTTTCTAACCTATGAGCATCGGTTAGAAAAATCGACATAATTATATATTTTCAAGATCGAACACAATAAAAAAAAAACACGACAAAATAAAAGATAGATATGTAAGATGTTGTAGATCTACATGACTAATATATTTGGATGTTGATTTGGAATCACGATCTTCTTCAATTAAAAACAATTGATCAATAGCGGCATTTGTATGCATCAATTATGAATTTATTCCATAGTTTTATACCTTACCCAAAAGTCTCACAAATAAAAAAAAGTGTATATTATATCAACCAAAAGTCAAACTAACCCGTAGATATAAAAATATTCCAAAAGTCCTATACTAAATATATATTCCTTGTTTACCATTTAAGGTCTAACTCGAATCTACTTCTATTCAATACGATAATATGTATGAATTTAAAGCATCTACTTTCATTTTCCTATTTTTATGACAAGATTTGTTATACTTGTACACCTGTCCAAATATTCCAAGTCGTATATTTGTTATAACGAGAATGATAAAGCGAAAAAAGACATAGAAATTTAACGTGGTTTACTAATTAACAATAATTATACATAGCTGCATTTATGGGCCACAAAACCGAATTCTTAGTATGTACGACCTGAACAAACCAAATCAATAGTCGATATTTGTCCATTTTAGGGTGGACATTGGTGCTAAATCTGACCGGAATGGGACCGATTTCTCCAAAAAAAAAAATGACTGATCGAAGATCAGAATTTTTCGATCAGGTTCGATCTTTATTAAGGTAATTTTCTTTGTTTATTATCGATACAAGGATTGCAACATATAGAGTTTTATAAGACCTAAGCTTGGGCCCTAAGTTAGAGGAAATATTCACAAGATATATACAAAATAAATACATACTCCTTACGTCTAGGCCTATTTAGCCTTTTAGGGTCAAATATTTGTCTAATTCTATTTTGTATCAACTAAATGAATTAGAAAATATAAAGTATATTACATACCATAATTAGATTGGAAGTTGTAAAAAAAAAGAGTTAATAAATAAGGGTATTTTGGTAAGAATAACATTTGTCTTAATATGTGTGTACATTGCTCAAAATCCGATATATTAGACCTAGACGAAGGGAGTATAAGGTAATTATCTCTAATATTGTTCTAAGAAGAGCCGGAAGGAGGTCAACATGCAAAAAGACCATACACTTTTAGCACTCATAGAGGACATGATACAAAATAATACTATTTGGAGGGATAATATTCGAGTACAAGAGGGGTAGATCTGCAATCGTAGTCAGGTGATTTGGGTGCTTTTCTTAGGATGTAGGGGTATTGTTGTGGGCTTGTTTTGTTGTTGTGCTCGTTTGTGCTGTTTTTATTCGGGTTATATATATCGGTACCTTCTTTCCGTGTCGTATGTGTTTGTATTGTTTCTCTATGGTGTATTTTTAGTTCCTTTTGCTCTTTGTTCAGGCTTCAGTTTGTTTCGTATTTTTTGGGTTGTCTTTCATCTATGGGTTTATCGGAAATACCTCCTTAACTCGTTCCGAAAAGGTTATTAATTGTATAATAGCGTATTTAATGAGTGGTTTTCCGTAATTTCGCACAAATTTATATGCACAAGCCCACAACAATATACATGGTCTATCATTTCACTCATATTGGGCTTTGATGTCGATAGAACCTCATATTGGGCTTGAACGAATTGGACTTCTACAAAAGCCCATGTCATTGAATACATAAGAACATGCAATTTGAGAATTCAGATCGAGAAAGATAATCAGTTGAAGCTAAGGTCTACCCATTTGGATTCACAAATCATAACAACGTGCACCAAACATGGGCGGGGTGGTAGAAATTTGGATTTTAGCTTCTATTTTTACTCATCAATGAATGATTCTCTCTTTTACCTTTCGTTCCAAACTTTTTAGAACATGCAAAATAATAGACACAGAGGACGCCCCCCTCCCAAATCAACCTCCGATGCATAAGTCAAAAGAGTAGTTTGTTGATTGAACGTCGAGGTAAAGGTAAAACCGCGAGCAAGCTGAGTGAATATTAGCCTATATTAAATGCGCCTACCGTACATGGCGATCCAATGCATTTATAATGGATGAAAGGGAGAGAGATAATCAAAAACTCTATTTTTAGGATTGAACGAGATGTCTTTTGACACCAAGCAAGCGATATATTACTTCTCAATCCACTCAAAAAATAAATAAGATTTCTATCATATTTACTCCTGCTAAGGCGAAAAGATTTGATATTTTCTCTTCTTTAGGATAAGAGGATTAGATACCTTTATGGTAGAAAAGTTATCTAATGACCACATTTCACACCTTATGAAGCTAGCTAACAAAAGAGAAAAGATTTCAATCTAAGAATCAAGAATGGTACACCTAACCAAACACCAAGGATATGGATTGTAATTGTATGGTGGATTTTCAGTTTCGTGGTGCTATTACTTATCACACCATCATATCAACAAATTCAACAAACTACTTGAAATTTCTTTGTAATTACATTTTTGTCCTTTTGTACATTAAAGTCTTTCACAGACAATTAAAAAGTATAATGCATTATCATAAAATCCTTGTGGAGTGAGTGATTCCATGTGATTCCCACCACTCATTGGATTGCCACTTGCATCACTTTTGGCCCATACAATTAAAAAATGATTCTCATAAAATATAACAAGTTTGGTATATATCTTACTCAAATTGAATACGACAAGTAAAAACATAAATTACATTAGTGATAATTTGTACTTGTTCAAGTCCGTTCTTGGTGATTAGTGTTTTCAGTGGAAGATCGAGTTATTGCGTTTGAACATTCACCGTTTGTTGGCCCGCTTTACTTATGTCTATCGCGAGTGCAATGTTGTGGCGGACTTCATCGTTGGATCATTCAGACGTGTTTCCTCTATCACACTTACAATTAACTCGGGTTTTCTTACCCTCATCCGACATAATGCTCTAAGGCGACCGATTACATTAGCAATAATATTACTATCAACCACTAGCTTATTATTGACCACCCTAATCTCATTTCGACATGATGCTCTAAGGCGACCAATTTTTTTTTTTTTTTTATCAATTTAGCGGATTTATATATACTTTACTGATTAGTTTACTATGACTTTTTAAGTTTATTTTTCATGTTCAAAGGTTTAGTGGTAATTTTTTAAAAAAAATTCAGCGAGTTATTAAAAACAATTAACCAGAGATATATTATATTAGCTAGGATTAGGAATATTTACGTCTATTTCTCCTTTTTAAAGTTTGATGGATTCTTTAGTGATTCCATTCATTATTGTCCCTACCATGTTATAAAATAACGATGTTGATGATCAATAATACGTAGTATTTCGTTTGTCCAATATTGATTTTAGCTGGTGGATAAACCTTGTTTCTTTGTTGATATTTTGGATAAAAGATCTAGTTATAAAATATCTCTTATTATAGTTTTTTAAAAGATTATTGTAACTTATACGGTATATTTTTCATTTTTTCTTACAAAATCATCGTGTATGAAAAATATGCAATATATCTTTATCACTCATAATTTTTTTATTCTAATTAATTATGCACCTTAATTTCGATTATGGGAGCCTAACCTAGACGATTCTATACTTATTCACCTTATTAAATTCTAAAATACAGTATATGATACATTAAGTCATAAACAATATAAAATTCATATGAGATCCTCATGAGCACTCAAGGTGGAACATCATATAATTGAATCCTGTAATATGGTGAGATTCCTTCCATTATTGGTTCAACATTCATCAATACTCAATAGAATAAAGAATAATAACACATTATTATACTATTCATTTATAATTTTTTAAATTTTTTAAAAATTTATATATAAAAAGACAATTTCTAAAAACTATACGTATATTATTATAAAAAACTATTTTTTCTTTAAATAATTATAAAAAATTGATATATAAATAATATTTTTAAAATTATACATATTTTATCTAAAAAGTTATCCTATCTAAAAATAAAATTAATATATTGATTGATATTTATTTTATTTAATACATAAATATAACTAGTTAAAAATGATTTAATTAAAATTTGAATAATTAGATTAATTTAAAAAATACATAACATGGTTTAATATAGATTTTTTTATATATTATCTCATAAAATATTTTTATTTAAAAAAACAACATAAATGCTTATAAGAGTATTAAAAAGGCAAGCTGGGCCCATCTTCCACTTGGCCCCTTTTATTTGGCTGCATCTTTCCAATTCCATCCAATCAGATTCCCCCACATGGTCCCACTTTTGGACTAAACCAATTACTTCTCCCACACAAACTCCTCAACCCCTCTCTAATCCAAAATTCAGCCTCACATTTCCATTAAATTACACTAATCACCCCCACTTTTCGCCAAGATTCCATTTCCCGTTCAAACTTTATTCATCACCTCTCTCCACTTTCCCCTTTATAATCTCACACGCTTCTCCCAAATTCTCCCCCAAATCCATCCCTTCTCCCTCAACACCGCCATAACCAGTCTACAAAATGGGAACTCCGGCCCGATCATCCGCTTCCGCCGCGTCCACGGCGGCTCTGGTGGCCGTAATCCTCTTCGCGACCGCTTGCTCGGCTCTCGACAACTCGATCATCTCCTACGACCGATCTCACCCGGACAAATCGTCGCAGAGATCCGACGACGAGGTTATGTCGATGTTCGAGTCCTGGCTCGTCCACCATGGCAAGAACTACAACGCGCTCGGCGAGAAGGTGAGGCGTTTCCAGATTTTCAAGGATAATCTCCGATTCATCGACCAGGAGAACTCGGAGGAGCGAAGCTACAAGTTAGGGTTGAACAAGTTCGCCGATCTTACTAATGAAGAGTACCGATTGAAGCACCTCGGCGCGAAGATTGATGCTAGGAGAAGGTTATCGAAGCCGAGGAGCAGCCGATATGCCTTCCGCGCCGGAGATAGCTTGCCGGAGAGCGTTGACTGGAGGAAGGAAGGCGCCGTTTCTGGCGTCAAGGATCAAGGCAGTTGCGGTATGGTTTGCGATTCGTTTGATTCTTTCTTGAGACGATTTTACTGTTGATGTACTGATTTTATAATATTTGTTTAATTGATCTTTATCTTAGAGAACACATCTTCGTTTAATTTCGTCGGTTGGGTTGGGGTTGAGTGACAACTATTATAGCACACTCGTGAACTTCTGTGGATGAATTGAAAATGGAAAACTCTATGGATTATCTCTTTTAACTATTTGCTGAAAATTATAGTGACAAATCCCGGTGTTGGTTTGCAAAGTTATCATCTTGAATAGTAATCATCAGAAATTAGTCTTTGCTGGGCAAATGATAAGATGACTAGGTGAATGTTCAAACTCCTACTTTGTTTTGATTTCCCTGCAAGGGATCAGTAATTTTTAATCAAGCCTCGCTTGCTGTAGTAATCAAGAAACTTAGCTGGCCTGGTGTTACCTTCCTCAGTCATTACTGATTGAATTTGAAAGCATGTGTTTTGGGACCTTTGGTCAGTGGAAATACAAGTTCAAGCATCCTAGGCCACTTGTTTTTCGTTATCCCCGGTTTAATCTATAATTGGCCTTGACTCTTGCGGGTTTTAGTATCTGGCACCTTTTTTTGGCCATCTTTGGATTTTGGTAGGAAGTTGTTTATTTTTATATATGTAAACATGTTTACTTTTAGGAGATAAGTTGATCTGCTAAATTTATGTGACAATGTTTATCTTAGGAGATAAGTTGATTTGTTAGGGTTTAATTGTAACGTGTACAGCAACCTATTTTGTGAACAGAAAAAGGCAGAGCAGACAGCAGTCTCCAAGTCATATAGATATAGTTTATAGTTATGTCTAATTTGTAAGATTGAGTCCTACTTTGTGAACTAACTTTTCAAAATGAACAATTTCATATAGATAATACAGCTTATAATATGCAGGAACTTGATAAACTTATTACCCGAGTGATTACTTCTTATTTCTGGTTCATTTTACAATCCTGCTAAAGAGATTAAATTCTGTTTTATGAATGTAGGGAGCTGCTGGGCCTTTTCCACCATTGCTGCAGTTGAAGGGGTAAACAAGATAGTGACTGGTGATTTGATCTCACTGTCCGAGCAAGAGCTGGTTGACTGTGATCGATCCTACAACGAGGGCTGCAATGGAGGTCTTATGGATTACGCCTTTGAGTTTATCATCAACAATGGCGGTATTGACAGTGATGAGGATTACCCTTACAAGGGTACTGATGGCAGCTGTGACCAATACAGGGTATATGTCAACACATTTTGAACTTTTCATCACGCGACTGTGCACTAGAGAAAGCCTTATCGTTTTTTTTTAATTGTTTGTCTTTCTACAGAAAAACGCTAAGGTTGTTACCATTGATAGCTACGAGGATGTTCCTGTCAACGACGAGAAATCCTTGCAAAAGGCTGTGGCAAATCAACCTGTTAGTGTTGCCATTGAAGCCGGTGGCAGATCATTCCAGTTCTACCAATCTGTAAGATCAATTGCAACAAAATCTAATTCATGCAACTGTGCTTTTTGGTCATGCTCTGGTGAAGTTGATAGAAAATTTCTAAATACTGTAGCAAACAAGTGAATCCTAAAATGCTCAGTTAGAAATAAAAAGATTAATGAGTTGATATGGAGAGAGAGACTTGGGTTAATCTAGCTATTAATTGCAATTGGATGGTAATTTCTCCAAATCTACGTAAATTTTTTCTAAAACTCAACTGTAACTAAATCCATGTTTTGGGTTTCTTTATATTTTAAAGAGGACTGAAGAGACTATTGCTTGCATAATTTTTAGATCATTCCAATTCTACCAATCCGGTGTTAATTTATAGGGTGTATATGTTTGCGTCTTTGTTAGATGGTTTGTAAATCTACTTTATCCAACTCCACCAAAACATCTGTTTTTTTGTTCAGGTTTCTCTATTTTCAAAGGAGGACTAATAAACCATTTCTTGCATAAATTTTTTATAGGGTATTTTCAGCGGAACATGTGGAACAGCCCTAGACCACGGTGTGGCTGCTGTTGGTTATGGCACTGAGAATGGCAAGGACTACTGGATTGTGAGAAACTCATGGGGTTCAAGCTGGGGAGAAGACGGTTACATAAGAATGGAGCGTAACCTTGCTGGCACCGCTAATGGAAAGTGTGGTATCGCTATGGAAGCATCTTACCCAATCAAGAAAGGCCAAAACCCACCAAACCCCGGTCCTTCTCCTCCGTCTCCTGTGAAGCCCCCAGCTGTCTGTGACAACTACTTCTCTTGCCCAGAGAGTAACACCTGCTGTTGTATCTATGAGTACGGCAAATACTGCTATGCTTGGGGATGTTGTCCTCTTGAAGGCGCTACTTGCTGTGACGACCATTACAGCTGCTGTCCTAGTGACTATCCTGTTTGCAATGTCAACCAAGGAACTTGCTTGATGGTAAGGAAATCTCACTTTGCCTATTCAGATTGTTCTTCCCTGGTTTTAGTGTTTTTTCGCCTTTTCTGGTTTCTAGTGGCCTTTCGGTTTTTCTTTGAAGGATTTTTTCTTTCGCTTTACGTTCTAGACTCTATCCTGTTTGCAAACATAACCAAGGAGGAACTTGCTTTAAAGAAATTTGACTTCACTTATTCAGATTGTTCTATCCTTGTTTTAGTGTTTTTCTTTCACCTCTTCTTGTTTCCAGTGGCTTTTCAGTTTTTGTTTGTTGTTTTCAACTTCTTTTGCTCTTCGTTTATGCATTCTTTGTGTCTTGCAAAAACAACCACTCAATTTCCTTGTGCTAAAGATGCATACAACTCGACCTCCCTAGATCCTGCATATGCAATTGTTGATTGTTGAATTTCGCGTTGTGCTTGATTGAACAGAGCAAGAACAACCCACTTGGAGTAAAGGCGATGAAGCGCACTCCGGCTCTGCCCAACTGGGTTTTAGCCCTTAAGGAGGGTAAAGGCAGCAGTGCTTAGGAAAGAAGAGACTGTTGCAGAAGTTATTATTATTGGCCATGAGTTTGCAGCTATGGAATGTTGATCTTCATCTTCCAATGCCAATTCATGGAGAATCCATTGACCCCTTTCAAAGGCAACTTCATTCAGCTTGGCTTTATGTAAATAGCTCTCTATTATTCTCCATGTATGGGATAACTTACTAAAAAACAGCATATATTTATCAAACTTGCATCTATTGTAAAAACTGTAAGTTGTCAGCATCTATCTGGTGGAAGTTATTTAGTACTTGCTAATATTATTCCTAAGTTCAGTTTTAGTTTTTCTTTTATTTGCCTTTGCTTGTTAGATAATAGGCATAATGCATATGTTTGCTAGCTGATTCAAGTAAACGTATATGATTTAGAAATGAGATGGGCAGCTCAATCTCTTCCATATTACACATTACAACAGGTGCCTAACAAAAGAGATCTAAGAGCTAAACACCATTACTAGTGACAAGTGAGCCTAAAATGTGAATGAATGTTGGGCACCTTGTTATATTAAAATGGCAAGGGCATGTTTGGATCAACCCTAAAATTTAGGATGATTGTGCATGAGGAGGTTACAAATAGAAAATATTCACTATGAACCTTTTTCCCCGGATCAAATAACTATAAATTTATGATGATTGTAGGCTGAGCATCGGTTCAAAATCGAACTGAACCGAAATTTGGTTTAAGGTGAACCGAAAACCAAACTGAATTGGTTTGATTTCGATTTTGTCGGTTTGGGATGAATAGAATATTATTCTTTGGAAATTTTGAGCCAAAGCGAAATTTAACTAAAACCTAACTGAACCAAAATCGAAAACCGAAACGAATAATATCAGTTTTGGTTTCGGTTTGGTTCAGCCTTACCATAACCTGCAAATCCTCAAAGTATTAGATTGGACCGGACCGAACCGGACCGGACCCTAATGATCCCGTTTTTAAAAGAAATAATAAAGGCAAATTCCGTCTGGTACCTCTCAACTTTTTGCTTTTCCGGATGGTACCCAAGAAAAAAATTTATTCCGTCTGGTACCCCTGAGTTTTAATCGTAGTTCGTCCCGTGCCCTTTTATGTGTTTTCCTTCCATTCAAACGCAATTCTGTCTGATTTTTATATTAAAAAAATAAATTTCAGAAATAAAAAAAAGTTTTAACTTTAAACAAAAGGTTTTAACTCAAAAAAGAAAAAGAAAGAGAAATAGATATGTACATATTATCATGAAAGGGAAACTTACGAATTAAAATTTTATGGGGAAGGAGAGGCTTGGGAGGCGATTGGAATGTCGGCCGATGGAAAGAGGGCGGATGACGGACTACGAAGGATGGTGGGTGGCGGTGGACGGCGGTGGACTGCAGCATGTAGTGCGAATTTTGGGTCTTTTTTTTGAAACTGATTTGATTGTGGTTGATTTAGGGCAATTCAAATGGTAATTTACCTGATTTATATCTTAATTTTTTGTTTTTAAGTTTCATTTGAGAGTAGTATATAATTTGATTTGAAATTAGGGTTTAAATTTAAAGCTAGATTTTTTAACTGAGGATTAAATTTAGGATATTAATCTCTATATCAAATATAGCTTTTAAGTAATATGTAATACTAAGGATTATATTAACTTTTATTAATTTGTCTCATATCTTTTGTGAGTTCACTAATTTAGAAATCATTCAGTGAACTACCAAAATATGAGAGTTCAAAATTAGACTAATTCCTCATGTGAATTTTAATAATTTGTATATCTATTTACCCTTTTTTTTAAGTTAAAAACTTTTTTTTTCGTTCTAAAATATTTTTTAATATAAAAATCTGACGGCATTGTATGAATTGAAGGAAAATGTGGATAATTGGGCACGGGGCGAACTACGATTAAAATTCGGGGGTACCGAACGGAATAATTTTTTTTGGGCACCATCCGGAAAAGCAAAAAATTGAGGGGTACCAGACGGAATTTCCCAATAATAAATGCTGGAATTCCTCGAATATCTTATTTGCAAGATAATCAACCCAAAAGAGAGAGAAAACAATTGTTTTTCCCTAATTTATTTCCTTCTTATGGGTTCATTCATCGTGGGGGCTGCACAAGTGCAAATATTGGTCCTTGGAGGTTGGAGAGGTGCCCCATAATGCAAAGACAAGATCTTGATCATTGATTATTTGGTTATTAAAATTAAATAAGCATGTGGGCATCTTAAACAAATCTTTCTTCACCATGAATTCTTCCTTTTTTGCACACATCTTCAATTTTTATTTACTTGACAATTCATAGAGTTTGCTGGTCTTCTAAGGTTTCTGTCATCTATCATACATTAGTTCAGTTTAGTTCTTAATCCAAGCCACTTTATGCAACATTATTGGCGTTCACATTAACCAAAGATTGAATCTTTAATCAAATTACGTAGGATAATTGATGTTTATGTGACCAATTAAAACCCAAAAGAGGGAAAATGATTCGGCTTCCTTATTACACTTCTGTGAAATATTCTATAATAATTTGATACATCATATGAGGATTAGATAGAAATATCCTAAATTATCTAATCATCACTTGCCGTTCCCATTTACCAAAAAACACTCTTTCAATCAAATTAATTATCATATTTAGCATTTTTTGCCATTGATTTTATAACATAAGAGTGATTTTCTTTTGGATTTCTTGTGAAATTAATGTTCTAGTCACCTTTGACCCTTACCTATATTTTGATATAAAAAATTCAAAGTCATGCATCAATTCTAGCTTAATCTTCATTACATTACTCACCTTTAATCTCCATTCAACTTTGATTACATTTTCTATTTATTTATTTTAATAAAGAAAGAAATTCGATATACAAAAAAGGTAAAAATTTGATAAATCGAGAGATAAAAAAAACCTGAGAACAAACATAATGGCATGAAAATACGAAATATAAACATCTCTAAATAATAAAAAAAGAAACTAAAAATACAA
Source organism: Fallopia convolvulus (assembly GCA_964016875.1). Classification (NCBI taxonomy): domain Eukaryota; kingdom Viridiplantae; phylum Streptophyta; class Magnoliopsida; order Caryophyllales; family Polygonaceae; genus Fallopia; species Fallopia convolvulus. The sequence continues at coordinate 71,055,893 of OZ024720.1, forward strand.
TCAAAAAGCCTAAACAAACTCTGAGCGAGTTTATAACGCCATATTTGACCAATTGACCATGATCAAAAACCTAAACGAATTCGACTGAAAAGTCCATCTTATTCATGCCGAACAAGTTCATGAAGCCATGTTTGACCATGTAAATTACCTCTCTTTAGAGAGGCTATGTCATGTCACCACGCCCTCCATTACGTGCCAAATTTGGATTGGCCAGCTGGCTCCTAATTAAAAGTATGGAGATAAGATTGGGCCATGGCCAAAATTTGTAGTTTTTGAGACTCACAAGTTGCACAATGGGGTCAACGAACTCAAAAACAACTCCAATCTCGAGGTATTTATATGACCCTTTTGCAATTTCACAAGTGTCAATTTTAGGGTTTCAAATTCCCAATCAAAATTCAAAAGAAAAATCATGGCTGGGGCTCAAGGCTGCCTTCTTGAAGTTACTGGTACAATATCTTTTTCAAAATTTCAATCAGAATATTCAATTTACTGTTTTTCTCATCATCTTGTTGATTTCAGTTGTCAAGTGTATCCATTTGAAAAATGGTGAATTTGATTCAAATCAAGAAGACCCTTTTGTCTGTATTGAGTATGGAAGTCACAGATTTCATAGCAGAACTTGTAATGGTAATTATACCATACCTCAGTTATAATTGGAATTGTCATCTCAATTTTGGTTCTGAATTGGTGAAATTTTTGTGTGTCCAAGGCTTTGTTTTGCAGGAGAAGTTTGTGTTCAGTCTTTTTGAAGGAACAAGTGAAATTGCAATTTCAGTTTACAATAGCAACAAGTTTCATGAAGAGGGTTTCATTGGGAGAGGAAGGTAGCTCAATTTGGTAACTTTTTGTTGTTTTTTTTACCTTGTGTTTTTATCAAATCTAACATATCTTGTTTCTTGCAGAGTTGAGCTCCAAAGGGTAATTTCACAGGGTTATGATGATACCACATGGCCCATTTTCAGTGAAAATGGCAGGTAAGGAACAACAAATCCTCATCAAACTATACTTGATTGTTGTTTCACAAATTTGAATGTGCAATTGTTGGTGTAGGACTACTGGAGAAGTTTGTCTAATGCTGTGTTGCCCAAATGTTATGGTATGATAGATGCTTACCATTGCACAAAATGAATTCAAAATTTCTTCTGGTGTATGAAACCTTATAAAGTTGTGCTATTGGGGAAATTGCAGACATCAACAACAAGCTTTTCGCCGTATATGGCATCATCAATGGCTAGTTTTTACACACAATCATATACCATAGGAGATCATGGTAACTTTTCTTGTCTTCTGTTGTATCTGTTAGAACAAAAACTTCTCACTTGTGTAATTCAAGTTGGTTAGTGCATTTTCGCGGTCTCTAGAGTGTATTGGTGTGCTTTTTCTTGGTCTGTTGATCCTTTGGGTTTATCGAAAACACCATTTGACATTATGGGGCACTGTTATAAAATCCTGTCTAGGCGCTGGAAGGTCCCAATCACCCTAGCCATCTTGTCCGTTTAGGACTGTTTAGGCAACTGTTTCCGCTCAGGGTCTGTCTAGCGTTTTTTAGAACATTGTTTTGGGTATTACACTGGATTGTTGTTGTTGTTAATATGTTGGGTCTTCATTGTTTAGGGAACGGAAGCAACATGATGAGCGCGAGTAGAGGACTTAAGAGACCGCTATCGTTTGATAGTTATGTCAAGAATGAAGAGGAGTTGGGTAGGGACTTGATGAGAAGGAAAGTGATGGATGAGGAAGAAGGCAGCCATACAGAAGTTTTAGACATTGCTATGGATGATGACAGAAGCCCAACAAATTTAGGTATGATGAACCGAATTGATCTTCCTCTTACTAGAAAGTAAGGGTCCGTTTGGTTACAAAATATTGAAACTGAAACGGAAAGGAAATGAATCATATAATACAAGATTGGAATGGAGTGCTGATTCTGGCTGTTTTGTTTTGTCAATTCAGATGAAGATACAGAAATGGCATGTGGATCTCACATTCCATCACATCCATATTCTGCAATATGGGATACGGTATGCTTCTTAGATCTTATAAATGCAAAAAGAAAGGGCCTGTTTGGTACCATATCTTGGTTAAGGGGAAGGTATGAGAGTATGTGTAAAGTGGTGGAATGGGTGATAGTGATAACTGGAATGACTGATTCTAGAAAATAATCTAACCAAACACGGAAATCGGGTTTGTTGATTCCTACACTGATTCCTTATACGCAAGGTATATTACCAAACGGGGCCTTAAGAGTTTATGAACAAGTTTTATAATGACTCTTTCTTTCCTAGCAAGTCCATGAAATTCTCATTGCAATTCAACATAAGACTATCTCTGCACTAGAGAAGTTGATCAAATGCTGAAACTATAAGCCCTGAACAGCAATTACATAGATTAAGGGTCCGTTTGGATTCCGGAAATAGTGCATTAAATTGCGTTATCTTGCATTAAATTCAAGATTTGAGGACCAAACAGGCCCTAACAGTAGGAGATGATTTGGCTGTGCAATCAATCATTACATTGACAGGGTTATCTGTTTCAGATCTGTTTTTGAAGAGCACACATTCATGTGATGGAGGAGATTGGGCATCTGATATCATCTAAAAGCCCAACAATAGAGCATCAGAGAGGAAGACAATACTAGTTTTCAGCATCAGAATTAATGTAACTTTAGCATATCAGAAGGCTTGTTTCTTGATAAGACAAGCTCTCAAAAATCAAAACCCTCTTGTATAATGTATAATGTATTAAGAATATATCAATATCACGAAACAAAGACCTTTATTGGTCCTCCAACAAAAAGATGAAAGCGGCCTGTTCCACATTCACGAGGTCTGGGGTACTAGAAACAATTCAAATAAATATGAATCGGGTTAAACTCAATCTTATAGCCGTTAAAGTTTGTAACTCTCAGTCCTATTATGGATGATGATGAATTGTTGTTGTAAGAGATGGTGATGGTTAGTATCTATAATGTAGTATTAAGAATATCAATATCATGGACTAATGTATTAAGAATATCAATATCATGTAACAAAGACCTTTATTGGTCCACCAAAAAGATATCTTTACAATCTTTTTGGAGTGTTCATGTAAAGATCATTATCCAATCTTGTTAGGGTAGTTTGGGCCAAGAAAACTTGGGCTGGGCCTCATTCCTCCAAACCCAGATATTGTTATCTGGCCTCTACATTTTTGGTAAATGTTGTGCCTCCACATTGTTTTCTTTGTGATTAGATTTGTATTCATCCAAAGCCAAAAAAAAAAATGATAAAAGTTTCACACATTTACGATCCGGATATCCGATCCCATTTTGGGTAATCAGATCGGTTATATAACCCTGAAACTCTAATTGGACAAAGTTTTCCGTTTATGTAAAGATCAGGTACACTCGGTCTATGTTACCCAGAAACTCTAATTGGACAATGTTTCTCATTATATGTTTCCGCTTCATGTAGAAAGCTCGAAAACTCATTTTCTACTAAAAAACCAAGGACACCATATGTTTTCTCGTTTTTGTTTCTGTATTCATTTCCGTGTAACATAACAACTGTAGGTCAAAATTTGTGCGCATGTACTTTTCATTTACAGATACCAAACCCGGATTATTGGATCGAATATCCGAGTTAAATATGAAATGTCCTAGCGGCAGGTATAAAGTTTCCATAGCCACTAACACATTAGAGTATGAAATCTTACCTACATTGTAGAAAATTCGACCCGACAAGAATGGCAAGTCTTTCAAATTTGCAAGTACGTCATATATAATAACTTGATAGTATTATACACTGCCTGCATTTACTTATTTGTCAAAGCAGTAGATGAACATTTGACTATATAACATTCCGTTATTGAGACACACAACAAAATAATTGAATTAAGAAGCTTGTTGACTTAAAAAGGTCTTCTTTTCGTTAGCTTTTCCCCTAATCCCTAACTCTTAGGTTTGAAACCTTGCAATTCTAAAGCCAATCTCAACCTCACAAGTTTGAACAATGTCAAACTTATTGCTTTTATTCCACAATCTAGAGCCCATCATCTACTTCTTGACTAAGTAGTATACATTGATTTTCTACTCAAATTAATTAATGCATTCATTCCTTTTGAAGCCTTTAATGTTTTTCTTGAGTTTAGTGTCATGAGTTTCCTTTAATACATGAAAAATAAAGGATTAATTGTCTAACTCCTAACTTAAACGGATGGTTTTCATGATCTATTTGAATAACTTTGATAAGAGACCAGTCTAAATTATTCAAACAGATGATCTTCATAAACTATATGAATAACTTTGATCAGAGACCGACCTAAATTATCGAAGCAAATGATCTTCATAAACTGTTTGAATAACTTCGATCAAGTGATTGTATGTCTAGCTTTGCATCGTACTAGAAATTTAAAGGATGGCATGTTGTGGTTGGAGATCCTTAGCTAGCTATTATGAAATTTGTTGCATAATAACTTCGATCATAGACCGACCTAAATCATCCAAACGAAAGATGTTTATGAACTATTTGAGTAACTTCGATCAAGTAATTGTCAGTCAAGCTTTGCGCCGTACTTGAAATCTAAAGGATGGCATGTTATTGTCTATCGTCGAAGATTCTTAGCTAGTTATTATGAAATTTGTTGCATGATTACATATCATGTAACAATGAGAATTTTTTTAAAACTATTGAAAAGAGCGATGAATTTTTTTAGTGTTGTGTCATAGGTTTTCAAGTCATTGGGTGTGAATGAGTGTGAGAGCAAGACTTGGGAAATGGCCACAATAAATAGATAGTATGAAACTATGAATATCAATATATACATATGATAAGTGACTTGATTTGGACTATATATATGCCCATGTGATCTCTTCTTGACCTAACTTTTGGTGAGGTTCAATTCATCATGCCCTAGAACGCGTGGAAGAGACATCAAAACTTTTGTACTAACAAAGACGTACAATCTTAGCTTCCTTCAAAAAAAAAAAAAGTGATGTACAATATCTCTTTTGTAAGCATCGAGTTGGTCAAAATGGTCAAAAGGTATCAATTGTTGCCGGATAATCCTTTGTTTATCATTCTCTCACAAGCATGTGAAAGTTATAAAATAATATGAAAACCTACTAATTATTATAAGGTCTTTCTAATTAGGTCACAAGTAATGTTTTTAAAAGTATGTCTAGGCCATGTTTAACTCTACCTAATCGTCTAGACCGTCTACGACCGTCTAGGTAACTGTTTAGATCATCTAGGCGCTGACGGCCCCTCTCCGCCCAGAAACCGCCTAACATTTTTTAGAACGTTGGTAGTAAGAGTATAGATGAAGAATTCTGTATCTTGAAAAACAAACTATTTCTATAAAAAAAATTAAAAATCTTAAATAAACAAATTATAGTAAAATCTTTCTAAATAAGTTATATTATTAATCTATGTCCTTAAAAATATCTTATAATATATAATTTCATTCATCCCATGTAATACCATCATCTTTATGATACCCACGCAAGGTGAAAGTCATCATTTTTTTCTAAAATCGTACATACCCCGGTATAGAGACTGTAAGAACGGCAGTCAGAAAACCAACCTGGATACACTGAAACAATTGAACAACAACACGTAAAGTAAGTAGAAAGTTATACATCATTTCCTTGTGGCATGATGGTGGATCGATATATTACAATTTACATGGGATTGTGGTTTATTTTATCATTGTTTTTATATTTTAACAACAAATTGAAATAGTGATTTTAGCAATAGGTTTTGTGTTTGATTGAAAATAATTGAGAAGATGGGTATGATTGGGTCGGCATTGGAGAATGAAATGTCCATACAAATGCTGTTGAATAACAAGACAGAAGAGTCCTCCTCCTCCTATCACCTATCCATCTACATGCATTGTTTTTTTTTTTACCATCAATAATAATAAGCTGCAAAAAGAAATGCAGGCACGTCTCCCATAAGCTAAAAAGAAAGCCTGTCATGATATAAGCTAGGAAGTAAAAATGTTTATATATGTATATGTATATGTATTTATACATACATATTCTTTGCCCATGTTATGTTACATCTTTGGAAAGGAGCCTTGGATTTACTAAGGGAGTCTTGTTTCAAAGCAATCATATATGTTGATGTCTTTTATAGTTATCTAGCTAACTTAATGTGTACAAAATGATGGTAAATTGGTAAGGAGATTGTTGAAAACTATCATGGATCATTTTTTGTGTTCATATATAGGAGGGCATCACCTATTAGTTAGGCTAGTGAGACTTATTATAAGCAATGTTCTAAAAAAATCCTAGGTGGACGTTGGGCGGAGAAGGATTGTCTAGCGCCTAGATGACCTGAACGGTGGCCTAGGCGGTCCTAGACGGGTGCCTAGACGGTCTAGACAGCTAGGACCTTCCAGCGCCTAGGCAGGACCTAGACGGGGCTTAGAAGAGATTTTAGAACGGTAATTATAAGTCATTTAGTATTAAAAAATTTGGAATGAATAATGCAAACTTGGCTTGTTATACTAAGCTAAAAAGAAAGCATGTCATATAAGGAAATATAAATGTTTATATATGTATGTAAGTATTTATACATACATGCATTTTCTTTGTCCATGTTATGTTACATCTTTGGAAGAAAAAAAACCTTGGATTTTACTAATGCAGTCATGCTTCAAATCAATCATATATGTTGATGCCTTCTATAGACTATAGTTATCTAACTTAATGTGTACAACACAATGGAAATTTGGTAAATTAGGAAAGCAATATCGCAAATTTTAGTTATAAAGATATTTTTTGAAAAATATAAGAATTCGATAACCAGATAGGCCTGGTAAATCGAAAGGCTGCACAAGACAACAGCCGAGAAAACGGCTAGAAAGAGACATGCATGGTCTATGGTTATAAAGATTGTTGAAATCATTCATGGGTCATTTAAATTTGGAATTGATAATGGATATAATTGGCTTGTTAAACTAAAGTACTTAAATTGACTATATTTTATCCTAGGATCTTCAGCAAGAAGCATACTTTATAAGTCCAATTCATATGAGTCTCCTAAGCAGTGTTCTTAAAAACGCTAGGCGGAGAGGGATTGCCTAACACCTAAGCAGCCTAGACGGACTAGACAGTCTCCTAAACGAGTTAGAAGATTAGGCGGGTTAGCATGCACCTTCGAGCGCCTAGGCAGAGCCTAGACAGAGCTAGGCGGGAATTTTTAGAACACTGCTCTTATATAAGTATATAATCTTTTAGGAGAGTAGTTTGAAAATTTGAAAGTCATAAGATGTCAAACTCCTCGTGATCAAATTCTGATGTTATTGTAATCAGTATAGAACAGTTTACAGAACTACCACAACTGTAAAAAGGCTTTGGTTAAAGTAGAAAGAGTTTAATTAGGAGTAGTTATTTTCACCTATAAGAACAACAACAAAGAAAGAAAGGCAAAAATAAAAGGGCAAGCAAATCAGCAAATGATGAAAAATGAAATTGCAGCCTTGAATAAAGTCTTTGAGGAGGTGCAAAGCTTTGAGCTATAATTGCGGGAACAAACATGATTTATGCTTTCTACTACTTGTGACTTGTGAGAATGAAAGGCAAAATAGTTTGAAGTTTGAACCATGGTCCCCTTTGAAAAAAAATTAAAAGATTGAGGACCCTCCTCAAAATAATATAGTTGGATGCATGCTGGTTTTTTTTATGTTGTCATGCCGGTTTGTACAATTATCGAGTTTTTCGGTTTTTCAATTTTTCGGTTTATAATGTATATCTAGTATATCGAATCTTTTTCTTATGAAAATAATTCGTTTGAGGACCCTCCTCAAAATAATTAATATATCTGGGTATATACCGGTTTTTCATGTTGTCGTGTAAGTTTCTCGGTCATTAATTTATCAGACATATCTGGTATTTATATTGGATCTTTTTCTTATAAAAAAAGTAGTTTTAGGATCCTGCTTAAAATAATACAAGTTGGGTGTATGCCATTTTTGTATGTTGTTATGTCAATTTGTCTGGTTATTGAATCAAACATGTATTTTTTTATAAGGAAAGGAATCAAGAGCCAAGCTAACGGAAAGTGCGTTGTCCTAGAGCATCCTTGCGGATGAGGTCCCTATTCTCTGAGGGCCAAGTCAGTTGTAGTCAGGATAGAGGAAACACGATGACACGAGTCGACGATAAAGTCCACAACAGAGTTGACTTCATAAAACAAGTACTGGAAAATGCTCCAACTCTGAAATCGGGTCAACTTGCAAAGAATGTCCGACCAAATTAACTCAATCCCTTTCGCCTTGAACATAATCATGGGTCTGTTGGGAACCAATAAAAACAGAAATGGAAACCAAACCGAGGAACCAAGGTTTAGTCGGTCCTAGTCCCGGTTCCATGGTTCCAAAACCGTGAAATCACCAGTTCCAGAACCTGGTTCATGACTAATTGAGCGGATTTGATTAGTCCAAAGTTGTCTCCCTCAAACTAAACTTTATATATTTTTTTTCTTTTCCATATTGGAATAAAAAATACAGCTGGGGTGCAAAAAATCTAGTGGGTCACTCTCTTTTTGATGGTCCCACTTCATCAGCAACCTACCACCAACATTATATGTGCTATGGCCTATATGAGTGTACCATAATTTTGTTCCTCTCAAAACATGCACCAAAAATGGTCTCAAATAATTTCAAAATGAGATCATACAAATATATTTGGAGTTGGTCCCATTCAAAGGGTTCAAATATGCCAAATGCTACATACATCACATTTGATTTAATTTGGGTATGAAACAAAATGGCGTGAAGAAGAATGTTGTCACCAATTACTAATTATAAAGGGTCTCTAACTTTTCTTTGTATTATTATTGAACAATTATCAAGTTTGGCCAATAGGGCTTTTTGATTCAAAGCATGTAGGATAAAGACTATAAAGATTGTGTTGATAAGAGGAGGATTTGATATCTCTATTAAACATGTCGGCGAATAGTGTAACCATATATGATATTGTATTATCTAAGTTTGGCTCATTTATGGATTACATGAATAATGTTATCACTTTGACTAATTAATGGGTTACATGTATTATGGATTACAACCATGCAGGTAGGATATAGGGTATGAGAATATATAAATTATGTTTATTTATGCATTTTTTGATGGGTAATGGATTAGAGTCGTCACAATTATTATTTGAACTCGCTTAAAATATGCACTAGGAATGAGAATGGATTACTAACCAATTCTAAAAAGTAAAGGTCAAACCAATACCCTAAACAGTGACCTCGAAATACTACCCTAGAAGCTTAACCGCCGAACCAAATGCCCGAAGACGTTTATTTATACATTATGTGTATATTGCACATATAATATTAAAAAATTGCACATATAATATTAAAAATATACATATTTAATCAAACATGTATACACTAAAAAAACGTGCACATGCCACATCAAATATATACATAATTATGCAAAAATTTATAAAATTATGCACATACAATATATATAATAATATAAATCCAATGAAAAGTAGCTGTATATTAATAAATTTTTATCTATATATTTTTTGAAGGTAAAAATTCGATAATCAGACAACAAAGAGGACACATGAGCCAGCAATCGAGACCAGTTAGGAAAGAAGAAACATGAACTAAAACAAGTTAATATAAGCAAGCAAGAAGTAAAAATAATCAAATAGAAAGACCGACAACTAGTTTAGACTCGGAGTGAGAAATATACTAAAAATAGCACTCAAAAAATGATTAATTCACTCGGAATGTGCGAACATGATTGTATTTTGCATGGAGCTATTATTCCCATTCCATTTACTTATGTACTTATGAGTTATGTCTAATTAGACGTGGATCCGGTTTCGAAATCGGCTAACCCCCGGTTTTTAGGTTCCAGTTTCCGCCGGTTCCGGAACCGACCCCTAAAAAAAATATGAAAATGCACAACCGTGGTTGTAGTATTCCAATACTAACGGTTATTTTTTTAAGGGACGGAACCGACGGTTTCAGAACCGACAGTTCAGAACCGATGGAACCGTCAGTTCTCCGGTTCCAAGGAACGAGGAACCGGGACCGGAACCGTCATACCTCCGGTTTTGGTTCAGTTCCGGTCCTAGAATCGACGGTTTTTTCCGGTTCGATTCGGTTCCACGGAACCGAACCCACCTCTATGTCTAATGTGCATGATCATGTGGACTTGTGATCAACATTTTACATCTCCTTTGTCGAACCTTGTGTCTTTAAAAGCTAAAAAAAAATAGCTCGATTTTGTTTGCCTAAATCCAACGGTCGAGAATTCAATCTTACTATCCCTACATTCAATCTCAACTCTCCATGTGTCCCCAAAACAAATTGATTGCGTGTTGAGACTTTTCTCCATCTCAATTGGCATCATCAATGGCGAATCAAATTATGTTCAATTGTTCATCCACACAATCCAACAATTCAAAACCATTGCTCTTTACTTCATTTTTTTCAGCTGAAATCATCATCAGGCACACCAGGAAACAAGTTAGAGTCTCACTCAGACATTTCATCGAACACTTGGTAGGCATTCAGTCGATTAAGAGCCATTAATTAGCGAACCCGCTTTATCTGTAGGATCTCTGTATTGAGCAACAGTACAAGGCATGGCTCCTTCAACAGTACAGTACTACAATTCAAGGTTTTCAATGATGGCAGATTCACAAAAGGCTAGCAGAAATCGAAATTGAGAGTTGAGTGATCCGATCTCCATACCATTTGTGTATAGAGAGGGGTCCAATTCCATTAATTCAATTGGTTGAATTCGTGAGCTGTAATCCACAAGTCAGAAATTGCGATCGATTTTCGAACACTTAAGAGAGAATGTCCAGAAATCTGAAGTTATGAAAGAATAGGTCAATATTTGTAATAAGAGATAAAGAGTGGGCGGAAAAATAATTACGAAAAGAAGACAGCAACCTCAAGAGAGAATGTCCATTAATTCAATTGGTTGAATTCGTGAGCTGTAATCCAGAAGTCATAAATTGCGATCAATTTTCGAACACTCAAGAGAGAATGTCTAGAAATCTGAAGTTCTGAAAGAATGAGCCAATCTTTGTAATAAGAGATAAAAAGAGGTCGGAAAAATAATTACAAAAAGAAGACAGCAACCTCAAGAGAGAAGGTCCATTAATTCAATTGGTTGAATTCGTGAGCTGTAATCCAGAAGTCAGAAATTGCTATCAAGTTTCGAACACTCAAGAGAGAATGTCCAGAAATCTGAAGTTCTGAAAGAATGGGCCAATCTTTGTAATAGGAGATAAAAAGAGGGCGGAAAAATAATTACAAAAAGAAGACAGCAACCTATCAGAATCAAATTTTCAACCATACGCCTCAGAATTTGTTTCTTGCTTTTTCTTACACACACATCAAATGAAACTTGTCTCTTGCAAAATTTTCATTTTGACATTATATTGATGTAGTTTTCAGGGACGACCCAGAATTTAAAATTAGACTGGGCTAAATTTCATCGATTTTTAATAGAGTGGACTAACTCTAAATTTCATCGATTTTTTCTGAGTGGACTAACCCTAGTCTTCAATGATCACATTCTTTTCAAGTTCAGATTTTTAAAACCCTAATTGTATATTCTTGTTAATTAACCCAATTTGCAATCTTGAATGCTTAAATGGACATTAGTTGTAACGGGATCTAGGAGTCAAGATATACGTATCCTTAATCCGAACACAAAAAGGGATGTGTTTTCGATACATCAAAGAATATGCATTACATTCAGATAAGACCGTACAAATAACCTATATTGATGATTTTGAGTTGCATTTTCATGATTTCATATTACATTATATTTATGTTTATAGAGCTGCACATTTATAGTTTTAAGTCGCATATTTATATTTTTATATATATTATTGTATTCACGAAACTTCTCTCATCTTCCATCCCTTTATCATACTTATAGAATTGCATGTTCATGTTTTAATATCCTTATCGAACACCTCCTAGCTTATCCAAAAAATAAACACTTAATTTCAACACATTTTCATCATCAGTACCGAAAAACTTCATCATCGTTGCTGAACGGACCCATAGTAGGCCAGTTTTTTCACAGTTGAGGAATTGGACATCTTAAAGAACAGTTCTTTAGGTGTTGCAGACTTAACTGTACCAAGCTGAACTCAACAATTTATTGCTCTGAACTCAAATTATTTTCATTTTTTGAAATTTTTGAGCACAAATCATATGGGCAAATGCAAAGAAGTCAGAAGAGAGTTTGGTATGGTATACATATATGAAAAGAAAGATGCATTAAAGACAGGCTTTTGGTCTGGGCATTTGCACTGATATATAAGAACTCATTTATAATCAACTTTTAAAAGCAGGATATACTCCGAATTAAATGCTTACTTTATGCATTGAAAATGAAAATGGAGTAAATTTAGTTTACTTTATCATTAAATGTAAGGGTTAAAATGGGAAAATTGGATTCAAAATATATAAAAAGACAAGTTCTTTTTGAACAAGATTTTAAGTCCAAAAAGACAAATAAACTTATACGGAGGGAGTATAAGTTTACAATTCCATTTTCATACTACATGAAATTCCTCAGTTTTGAGAGAGCATTAATTTGATGCTTTTTAGTGAATTTTTTCAGCCTTTTTTCCCCACTTTTTCCTTCTCTTTTAACCTCCATTCTTTCTTGCTTTTACAGTCCTCGTGAAAATGAGCTAGCTAGCAACAATGTACATGAATTGTGTGTGAATTAGTAGGAATTTTTTATTTCTACAAGACCTGTTAAATGGGTCGGGTCGAGTTGTTATGGGTCACGAGTTAATCGGGTTGGGTCCGGAAATGGACTCAGGATTTCATATTAGGGTGGACTAATTTTCACCAATTTTTTTGGGCGAACTAAATTGTCTTAATTTGACCAATTTATTACTAAATTTACCTTATTTTTATATTAAATTTACCCTATTTTTATTTTTTAGGGTGGACGGCCCCAGTCCATCCCTATGTCCGTCTCTGGTTGGGCCACTGCGGGTTTTTGACGGGTCGAGTTGACTAGCAGATTAAAAACATCGAGTTTTTTATGATTATGAAAATCAATTTTTAATAAAATAATAATATTTAACTATAATATATTATTTTTTTATGTATTTTAATAATAAAGTATACTATAAATTTCAAATTAAATTTTATAAATATTCTAATATATTAAATTGGTTAACCCAATGGGTTTCGAATTTATCGGATTCGATTTATTTCGAGTTACGAGTTTAGATTTTTGAATTTTAACCTTAAAATTTTCGGGTGGTTCGACTTGGATGACATCTCTAACTACTAGTAATTTATTATACGAATTGTGTTGGGAGGTTTATTGAGTATTAATTGTGATCTTATCTTTAGCATGCTGTTTGAACTATACTACTACCAACTGTTTTTTTACAGCTCGATCTCTTGATGTTTTTATTTTTTTGATACTTGTATTGTTTCATAGTTCTTATGTCACGCAGGGCTTGTTGTTTATAATTAAATGTGTTACATGTCAATTCTTGAATTTATTTGCTTCCAACAAGTTAGGAGTTATAAATCAAACTCGTAACTAATGTGATGGAGGTTATCATAATTGACATTTGGACTAAAAAGTCTCGATGCATGTAATAAGATATGTCTAATTTTGGATATAGAATTTTATTAGATACTAGGTGGTGATGCCCGTGTTACACACGGATCATTTTTTTTTAATAAAAAATATTTAAATATAATTTCACTTTAAAAATTATTTTTATGTCTTGTATTTAAAGCTTGGATTGACTATTGCGGTGCTTTATATTCGTAAATTATAAATTATTGTATTTCAGGATATAGTATTGTATTTTTAATTTTTTTATACATTTTAATGAAAAGCTTTATTTATGTTAACAATATAATTCTACATTCATGAACATATGAATAGATTTTGCTTATTTAATCTCTTCTATATTATTACTAATCCCTTGTTCTCCTTCAACACTTGTAAAATGCATATTTGTATTTTATATTAATTTAAAAAATCATTCTTATGTCAAATCATGATGATGATAGCCATTAATCTTATATGAACTAAGTTTATTAATACATTATTCATCACCCAACACAAAACCACGACAAATAATACTAATGTAAATTGAAAATTTACGATTAAATTTTATATAAAATAATATTATATTTTAGAAACCTCCTTTATTTTACGGTGAGTTCTTTCAATTAATACTCGTATTACAAATGGAGGTGGTAGCCTTTGTTCATAAAAAGTCTATTTAATTTCACCCATAAAAAACACCACATCAAGTAAATTAAAAAAAATATAAAGTGAGATTTTTGCACATCAATGAAAAGTATTGTTTTTATGCTCTTACAAAAAAAATGATAGTTTACGTTGATAATTATTTTCATTTCAATGCTTTACATATATATATATAATAATAATTTTTCAATCCTCTCATCATTGGCACAAAAATGACAATATTATTGAAAATATACAGCAAAATTTAATATAAAAGGATATTATAATTTCACCGTTGATATTTGGTAAGTTACACACATATAAAGATAATTTTATAAAAAAGAATTTTTTTTATAAAAATATGCACTTCAAGTTATAACAATATATTGAAAATAAAAATAATATGATAGATTTTACCTTTGAGTGCAGTTGATCTTGAAGTGTACTTTTACCCGCATTCTTCATCGTGAATAAAGCCAATATAATGTGACCATTCATGCATTGATAAAGAACACAATCTAAATATAAAGATTGCGATACTCATGAAAAAACTTTGTCGAAAAAAATCTTACCTTTTTATACTCCCACATGAACATTTTATCTTATTCTCTCATCATCCACTTCTATGTTTAGTAGCTTTTTAGTCCTTGATTCTCTGCTTCCTTTTTATGCATTGAGGTGTAGTCTACCTATTACTCAATTAGCATCTTTAATCCCCTTAAAAAAATAATATATTTTCATTCATTGCCTTCATTATATCCAATTAATTCAGTTTTAATTGTATATTAAAGAAAATTAGTAACGTTTTTTTCCAAATGGACCAAATAAATGAAACAGTTTTTCATATTAATTCGTTCTTATCTTCTTATTCAAGGCGATAAATGAGATTAATTATGCATTAAATCAATAATTGAATTAAAAATGAAATAAAATGGTTATTTTCTTCTAAATTTATCACAAAATACAAATGATAACTTTATTCATTTAATTTCAAATATAGCCACAGTCTATGGTAATTAGAAAAAAAATAAAAAAGAGTAGGTAATATGTGTTTAAAATGGAATGGAAGTTATAATTAAGCTAAAATATTTTAAATAAATTATTTTTTTTTATCTTTTTCAATGATTAAGTTTATTTTTATGTATTTTTAATTATTTTAGAAGACTTCTCAACTTCATTATCATTAAATTCATTATAAGATAAAAGAAATATTATTGTTTTTTATAAGATGAGTTTTTTTAAATAATTTTTAAAATTCACGGGACTTACAAATTTATAAAAGGAGAGTTAATTTATTTATTTTATTAATAAAAAAGGAGAGTTAAAATGAAACATTGTAAAAGCCATTCAGAATATAAAAAAATTCATTTAGAATAGTTTTCATAAAATTCCTTATTAATTGAATGAGCATTTATTACCAAAAAACTTATAGTGAAATCATAAAATATCTTATTAATATGTATATGTATGTTTGCAATGACATTATAAAAAAAAACTTATTATTTGTATGAGCATTAATTGTCAACTTATTTAAGTTTATAGTATTATAGATGATCGATGTGATGATATATCCATTTGTGTATATTTGTAACTACTTATTCCTACATATTAAGTAGTTATAAACAGTGACGGACGCATGATCTTTTGGAAGCGGGGGCACAACTTATATTATCCGGGAGGGTGGAGTTGCTGGCCGTGAATCGGTTATACTAGTGACATTGTTTTCGGATTTTTTTTTTGTTTTTTTACTTTTTTATTAAAAATGATTGTTAAATCTTAAAAAATACAATTTATTAAAATAATCGTTCCATAGTGTACTTTTAAAATTAACATATACATCGACGGAGAAAACATAATTCAAGTTCTTAAAAACTTAACAAACTAGAATCGAAAAAAGACTAATTTATACTAAGGAAGGATAATATAAGAAAATTATAACATGACAAACAAAACATATTAAAATACCAACAAAACTAGAAATGTTAATTTAGGGGATGACTAAGAGATAAGATTCGAACAATATACTCTCCATTAGTAAAACGAGGACTAGACCAACTAGACTAATTAATACTTATAGTATTAGTATAGTTTTTTTTTTAATTTTATACTTTAAAAAAATTAAAGCAATACAAATAAGACTTCAGAATCGTATTACGAGGTATCTGCTTCGATTCACGTTGACAGTGTCTTTGATAAAAAAAATTATAAATATAGATGGATTAAGTAAGAGCTCAGTCGAGAAAGAACTAAAAACATAGGGCATGTCGGATTTTAAAAAATATTGTCTGAAACTACCCTTTCATTAAATGAGAAAATTTCAGGAAAAAAATCTAAAATCATCTCTAGTTCGGCTGTTTGATTGTTTGTTGAAGAAATATAGGTTGGGAAGGGGAAATGTGAGAAAATGGACAAGAATTAATCAACCTTAAGTTTTTGGTTAAAAAAAAGGTGTATAATGACCTTATATAAAAAAGATTAATAAATAATCGATGAAATCTCTCACGCTAGCTTCCCGAATTAGTGATGGGCCACCGAAAAATTTAATATTTGTCCTCTTGGTTTATTGTGTTGTTCATCTTAACTCTCTCGTGTCTCATCTAATCGGTTTCGATTGTTGTCTTTAAGGACCTTTTGATACACCAGTTGTGTCTGGTCTATCGAAACTTTACCCTTGTCGGAGAAAAAAAATACAAATTAATTTCATTATGGTGAATTTATGAGCTGATTACTGCCAAATTCTGTCCACTTTATCAGAATATTTGGATCAAAGTGTAAAAAGTGAAGAATGCAAGCTGGATGCTTTAAGACACTGACGTTTTGTAAATCTTACTTGACCAAGTGTAGTATTGTACTTTATGTTTTCAATTAGTTTTTTTGATCGGATGTTTTCAATTAGTTGGGTGGGGGTTAATCGTACAATGTTTTATATTTAGTAGTATATAGATTTAACTTTTAAGGCATTATGGGCAATAATTCATCTATTTTCGAATAAAACAACTACTACAAATAATTTCATTGATCATTAACTCATGAGCTTTATTTTTGATATGTTAATTAATGAAAGCTGGAGGATATATGCAAAGAGCGTAATTAATTGGGAACAACATAATTCTTTGTAATTAGTAGCTAGCTAGTTAATATGTACAATTGAGTGATTGACTTCTCCCATCAATTATATATCTACCCACCTACTTAATTAGTTTCAATTGTTTCAACCAAAAAAAATAGTTATAACTATTTGATGTTACATTAATAGGAGTAATTTGATCTATTCATAATTTTTTGTATTATGAGTACCTTAAAAATTGTTAAAATTTGGCAAATGATACATCATTTTTTATTATCCGTTGGTTTGTCAGAGTTTCGTCTTAGGTACGTTCAACTCGACTCAGGTCACGCATCTGATAAATGAATTTGTTTAACTCGACGCGGGTGAGTCTCTGATCGAGTTTATTTGCCATTTTAATTAAGAGGCATGTTTTGATCAAGTTCATATATTATTTAAGTTTTTCAAGATAATTAATTAGGAGTGAATATAAAAGTTGTCATTGGATTTTTTTTTATTGATTGTTTTTGTTTTAAATTTTTATTCACTGGCTTAACTAAAGAAAAAATAAATATTTAAAAAGTGGTAAGTTTTAAGATAAAATTAACCATTTAATATTGTTCTTAAAAATTGTGACAAATGAATTTGTTTAGAACATATCTTTTAAAACGATAAAAAAAAACTACTTTTTAAACCAAAATGATAAATAAATTTAATTAAAAGAAGTATATTTAAAAAAATTGTCGATTCCTTTTTTGGTAAAATTTTGTCAAAAATAAAACGGTAAATAATTATTGTGAATCTTGTAATATTAATTACAAGAAATGTGAGCGAGTTCCTTCCCCACTACCCTATTCGTTTGAGTTCCTTTTTTTCGCCAGTTGTACATAGTATTAGTTTACGAGTGGTTTTTGGTTGCTTTTCTTTGTTCTTGTCGGTTTTCTGACTGTCCTTCCCTCGGCCTCTCGATTTATCAGGTCTGTCTGATACACTAAATTCTTACCTAATCTAAAAAAATACAATAAATGTGAGCGAGCAAGAAAAATAGGAATGGTAATAAAATTCCTCATTGAAGGGACCGAGTGTACCACCTCTCAATGTAAAAAAGAAAAAAAAAGAAAAAAAGAAAAATAGGTATTGCAAGATCCAAATTCGTGACATTTTGTAGTGAGAACATGGACACACACACATAAAAGAGATCGAGCACAATAAATACATACAAATGGCTTGTTTAGTTGTTTATTTATATAGTCATGCATTGAACGGTGTAATTAATTGATAACTCCGTGCTTATTACGTACTTTAGTGACAAGTAGTTAAAGAACTTTGATCATATTCTAATAACTAAAGAAGATAAAAGCATCTTTTAATCACGTTTTGTGCTTTTAACTAAATAGGAAAAAGGGTCAAGATGACAAGTTGACAACATGGTACAAAAACAATATTCATACTTCCTCAACACCAAACCTAACTCTCCATAATTTTCCATATTTGTAAAAAATATTCTAAAAAACATTAGGCGAATCTTGGGTGGTAAGGGGTCGTCTAGCGTCTAAACGGCTAAAATAATTGTCTAGGCGGTCTTAAACGGGTTGGACGACTACGCGTGCTGGATTTTACGGCGCCTAGGCGAAATCTTGTCTAGGTGTCTTTTAGATTCTAAACGACACCTAGACAAGATTTTTAGAACAGTATTTGTAAAGTTGGGGATAGGAATGGGACAATGTATCAACATTGTTCTAAAAAAACGGTTTAGATGGTTGTTTAGGTTCTGCCTAGACGTTGGACAGTATTACACCGTTCCGATTTAACCCTGACCGGGAGGATTTCTGGACGACTATGCGAGTTGAGCGGATGCCTAGGGGAGTTGGGCAGGCGCCTAGGCGGGCTAGGCGAGTTGTACGGGCTAGGGGACCTTCTAGGCAGCTTCGGTGGATTCTATGCTTGAATTTATTCGGAGACATTATGATGAGGTTGTTCTTCAATTATTCATATATTTTCACCAATTACAAAAACTATTCTCATCCGTCTAGACCCTGCCTAGATGTCTAGGCGCTAGGCCCCATCCCACCGCCTAGCCCCCTCCTAACGTTTTTTAGAACACCAGGTATCGGGTTCGTCGGGTATGAGGTTACAAATCCAAATTTATAAAGGGGGTTTGGAATAAATTAGTATTTTGTGGACAATTTTTTTACTCATGATAATAAAAGTGCGAGAATGAGATTCAAACTCACTAGTCACCCCTAAGAAGAGGTATGAGAAACCCATACATTGATAGTATGAGGTGTCGATTTTAAACTTAAAAATTGATTGAACAAACACTAGAAAGTATTGGGTTTGATTCCAAAATCCCATACCTTATTTCCGAACCCGATAACTAGGCGCCTTTCTTCGATTGAAAATGAGTTGCATTTTAACACTTGAATTTTGGTAACTTTATATGTCGCTTTAGATTTTCGAGTAATTTAATTAGGAGTGAAATACTTTGTTTTGTTTGACCGATACTTCCTACTCTTCATTTATCGATCAAAAAAGGCGGAAAATATATAAAAAGTGATATTTTTCTTAAAATTTGTATCAAAATTTAAATTGTGAGTTTAATTGATATTTTTCATAATTTTTTGTATGCTCATTTGATGTAAAGTTCACACTTTTGATATATTTTTAAAAATATTTTTAAAATGTTATAAATGTACTCAAGCTCAACCATTGTCGTAAACTGTAAAATAAATTAAAAATTCCAGAAAAGACAAATTATTAAATATAGAAAAACCTAAAAGACATACTGTATTTTTTTTTATAAAAGCAAAAAGATAATTATATGACCAAAAGCGTTCAAAGTGGCAGGTAAGGCATCCCATTTAAGTGCATAAATCTAAAGAGTCTGCTCTTATAACACTTATTTTTGGTCTTAATTTGTCAGTATACAGAACTTTCAAAATCTCATTCTCATTTTTCACATTTTTATTTTTCTTACTGGGCCCGACTCCCCTCTGTAAAATATTTTTAGAGTCAGAAGGTGGAGCTCCAATTTCTTAAAAATAATATATACTCCGTATAAAGTTTTTTGCTTTTATAACATTATTATTATAAAAATATTATAATTTTTAAGTAATTTTTTTTATAGAATTTACGCTTTTATTTTTAGGAAAATATTTTCTCCAAATATGACATGATTAATCTATGTTAATAGGAAATAATTAAAAAAAAACTGATTATTAAATTAAAAGAAAAAAATTCAAATAACCCAATTGCAATTTGCAAATAACAAATGTACAACATATTATAACGTAAGCTAGTGCAACAGTATAGCACTAAATTATGTCATAAGGTGGTACAGATGCTATACTACTAGTACCATAATTACTGGATTTTTTTCAGATTTTTATTTTATTTTTGGGACAAAAGATTTTATTTATTTGGTTGGCAATTTGGCATGCGAAAGGTCAAAAAAATACCCACCGAAAAAACAAAAGTAGGTCAGGCAACGATACATAAACTATTTCACAAAAGCATGTAAAATGAAAACCATACAAAGTTTTCATTGACTTATAAACAAATAGTATGATTACAATTTACAATACAACTTATATAAGAGTATAATGAAGACCTTTCATACACCAAAACAATTAGTGTATATTATCTGCGACATAAAAGTTATATATAATATGAGTTTTATTACTGGTCATTAGATACAATTTATCTACGATCCTTATTAAAAGTGTATTATAAAGTGTTAAAATTACGTTTAAATTTAGAATACTCTTTTGATGTTTTATGATTCATCGTAATAATATAATTTAAAAATACAATTTTAAAACTTTATGATACACTTGATGCTTTGCGATGTACTTTTAATTATTGCATATTTGCAAATAATATTTACGGAAATTTCACCTGGTAACCCCGTGGTTAAGTCAATTTCGCGTGGTACCCACACATTTACACTATTTTGCATGGTAACCCTGTAGTCTTGATAAATTTTGTCAAATAACCCTATTGTTATTTATAGTCTAAATTGTTTAATTGTTTTTTTCCTTTTTTCTTTTTTACTTTTTCTTTCTTGAGAAAATATTATACTTTTCTTAAATTTCATGTTTGTAAGAATTAGGAGATGAAATTGTTTATTCTTACTAACTAGTGTGGTTACGATTTACGGCTAGAATATATCACAATTATATTCTCCACATGTATATTATGATTATTTTCATTAAATTAAATTTAATTAGCATAACTATATAGAATAAGTGTCTTATTTCATGTATAATATATTTTTCTCCATTGTGTTAATTGTATATATTTCAAAGGCTAATAACAAGTTAATAAATGATGAAATAAAAAAATTTAAATTAAGAAATGTATAGATACTCACATTGTCTTTGATATAGAGCTTCTACTAACTCAAAATTATTCAGCTTGACAAACACTATTCCCAACTCAAATCTCATGGAATTTCTTCCAAAAATTATTCACTGGTTTTATTTAAATTTAATCTTAATATATTCTAAATGCTTATTTTTATCTTGACTTAAACATAGTCCTTCAAACATTGACAACATATCAATCTTACACAAGAAATTTCTATATTTTTAAACTTAAACACAATTATTAATTAATTAATCAAAATCCAACAACTATCACAATAAACATGCATTTAAAATTGTTAATTTTTAATCCAATTTAACATTTTAACTATAGAATAAAGGTGGGTAGGGTTATTTGACAAAATTCACCAAAACTACAGGGTTACCTCGTGAAATAATGCAAATGTATGGGTACCACGTGAAATTGCCTTAACCATAGGGTTATCAGGCGAAATTTCCGTAATTTTTATTTAACATGAGATTCAAACTCCCGAAACAATGATGTACTTCAAGAAAAAAGAACATAAGAAAATCATACCATTAAGAATGTCTATTTTATTTTCAAAGTTAAATACTTGAATCTATACACTAATAATTTCTAATTATTGGTCTTAATCTTAGCCGTACGGATTCATACTATTGTCTTTTTCTCTTTCTAGGACATGAAAGAAAATTCCACAATATTTCCCAAACTTTCAAATTGAATGTGTTATGTAGCTCAGATTTTAAAATATTACACAAAAGATCATAACTTTTGAGGTTTCTTGCTTTGTTGGTGCACTCTCATTATCTCATAGTTTGAGGAGGTTCATTAGTAAGCTTGACAATGGTCCAATAGACAAATATAGTATGGTCCAAGCCTGAAAATTTCTAGATCAGATAGAAATATATCAAAATATGTTAATTATTTTTTATAGGCATTAATGATTTATGAGGTAATTTTTTTATTAAAAAATATAATATGTATATCGACGCAGTCTATGGTCTATATTTTAAAAAAAATAATTCAAATCCTATTTAGATAAGATACACAAACGAGCCCTAAATCAGTTGCAATCATATAACATTCCTAGAGATGAAATCCTTATGGCCTAAATTAACTGCAATCAGAATAGAAAAAATATGTCGGAACGAATCTAACAAGTTATTTCAACTCTCAAATTACTACGTTTGTGTAAAAAAAATGGGCCCATTGTAAGAGGCAAGTGTCTAAAGGCTATTTTGATATTCATATCATGATATCATATATAGTATGGATATGAATGATATCCATATTTAGTGTTTAGTATATGTTTAGTATATTCTGGTATCGACATCAAAATGATATTTGTTGTTTGGTATACGAGGATATCGATATCGCTTGATATCAGAATGTTATTTTGATATACCTCGAAAATCTGTATATCACTCATACTTGTAACTATATCCGATATCAAAATGATATCTATTGTTTGTTATATGATGATATCGATATCGGTTGATATCAGAGTGTTATTTTGATATACCTCGAAAAATTTGTATATCACCCATACTTATAACTATATCCAATATCTTAGTATCACTCATACTCATAAATTGACATCCATACCGATACCTATATCCGATATCTCATATCTTAGATATCAATACCAAACGATCCCTAAGTGTCTCTTTGTACAAAATTTAAAACTGAGCACCTGAATTGTAACATATCACAAAATCCGGACCATAATTGTAATTTTCCAAAACAAAATACAAAATCAAATCAAATAGTTTCTCCACTCTCCCACTCAATTTATACATTTCAGTCTTCTTCATTCCTCAGTCTTCACTCCTTTTCACTCTCCATCCATCATCTTCTCCCACACTCAGAGAGAGAGAAGAACAGAGAAAGCAAAAATGGCTCTCTGTAGAGTCTTTGGGCTTTGTTTTGCCCTCTCTCTCCGACCATCTTCTTCTCCATGAACCAAGAGAAAGAAAAAAAAAAACTATAAAAACTCAGAAGCCATAAAGAAGAGATCTTTCTCTTCTCTGAAGAAGATGAAAATGACGGAATCTCAACAGCAAGACCCTCCATTTCCCTTCGAAGACTCTCTCTACTGCAAAGAAGACAACTTTGAATCCGAACTCAGAGAAAAAGATTGTATCTTTGAACAAAGCTATTCTTCCACATCCTTCAATGGCGGCCAAATCGAACCCTACAATCTCTCTCCCCCTTGCAATTTCAAAGACCAGGACTTGTTCTGGGAAGACGACGAGCTCTCCACTTTACTCTCAAAGCAAGATGAGAGCTTTCTCTATGGAATCCTCCAGGATGAGCCTTCTCTTGCAATGGCGAGAAGTGAAGCTGTTGATTGGATACTCAGAGTCCGTTCCCATTACTCTTTCTCTCTAATCACTGCTTTAATGGCGGTCAATTACTTGGACAGATTCTTCACCAGCTTCAGATTTCAAAATGACAAGCCATGGCTTTCTCAGCTTGTTGCTGTTGCTTGTCTTTCTCTTGCTGCAAAAGTTGAAGAGACCTATGTTCCTCTTCTTTTGGATCTTCAAGTAAGCTTCTTTTTTCCCCCAAAAATTAGGGTTTTTGATTAAGTAAATTTGAAATTTAAAAACAGCCATTTGTTGTGCAGGTGGAGGAGACTAAGTATTTGTTTGAGGCCAAGACTATTCAGAAGATGGAGATTTTGGTGCTTTCTACACTGGAATGGAAGATGAATCCTGTAACACCATATTCTTTTCTGGATTATATGACAAGGAGGCTTGGATTGAAGGACAGGCTTTGTATGGAGTTTCTCAGGAGATGTGAGATAGTGCTCTTGGCTACTATCTCTGGTAAGCAAAAAAATCTGAGACTTGTTGTTGTGTTTAGTTAATTTAGTGTGTGTACAAACTTACCCATGTAAGGATTTGTTCTTAAAGTGTTGCTGGTGTGTTTGAATGTTCAGATATCAGGTTTATGGATTTTCTGCCTTCAGTGGTGGCTGTTGCTACAATGTTGCATGTTATCAACAGTGTTGAGCCTTCTATTGAGGAGGAGTACCAAAATCAACTCTTGGGTGTTCTCGGAATCGATAAGGTAAATCGAAATTTAACCCACATTGTGTTATCAATGTTAGATCTGTTAGATTGAGCCTTTTTTGGGTAGTGGTTGCATAAAGCAAAAGTTCTAATACACCAAAGAAACAATCTTTTGTAGCTTAAAGGTGGAGTTTGTTCTAGATGATTTAAAATCAGAATTTAGTGCAAGTGGGTCCTAGTTAAGCCAGATTTAGCTCTTACTCCCTCAATTAGGGTAGTCATACTTGTATTAAGATTAAAGATTGAATCTTTATACAACAACAACAACAACAACAACAACATTTACCCAAGATTGAATCTTTATTTGTATCCTAATTCACAACAGATTCTTTGGTGTATGTATGTCTTAAGAATCTCATTGTGTAAATGCAGGAAAAACTCGAGGATTGTAGAGAATTGATCCTAGAATTGGCATTAGAAGGCAAAATCTTTCTCCAATCCAATAAAAGGAAACCGGTGTCTATGCCCGGGAGTCCAAATGGTGTCATTGATGTATCCTTCAGCTCTGATAACTCGAACGATTCATGGGCCATTGCATCATCATCTTCGTCGTCATCATCATCATTGTGTTCCTCACCCGAGCCTTTGGCTAAGAAGATGAGAGTTGATAAAGACTGGCATTTGGAGAGGTTCAATCATTGCTAGGTTCTCCCTATTACCTCCTTAAAAACTGATGATGATGATGATAAATGATCATAAGCTAGTGTTGTTGCCTTGTATTCTAATAATGATGATATGATCTATGTTAAATTGCCTCCCATCTCTGCAACTTTCCTTAGACTGCTTCCAATTCGACGGCCTTTAAGTTGAACCTTTCCTAAGATCTAATGGCTTTTGAGAATTGGAAGCAGAGATGGTTGGCATTTTATCCGGAATTAGTAAGTGAAACATGCAGGTTAGAATTGAAGAGTAATTTGGAGCAACAAATTTCTCTCCTTATCAATTGCCTTCTACTTCATTTATGCACATAATGCCAATTTTTTTTATGCTTTGTTCTGTACAAATCAAATTGTCTATTTTCTCCTGAATGTGTTTCAATCCAATGTCATCCTGCTAAATGTGTTCTTGCCCATATTGTGTTAGTGATGAATGGTCTAACTCAGTAACATTTCTACCATGAATAAGACTTAACAAAGATTCAATATAATTGCCCATATTGGAGTAAGATTTTCATTTGTGACCATTGTTCGGAGAGGGACCGCCTAGCGCTTAGGCAGCCTAAATGGGATGCCTAGACGGACTAGACGGTATCCTAGACGGGGAAGGCTAGGCGGGCTAGCATCTTCCAACGCCTAGGTGGGGTCTAGACGGAGCTAGACTAGGATTTTTAGAACAGTTTGTGTGACTTGTTCTAATCTGTTAGGTTCTTTCAAATGCCATTCCATTGGATGCTTAGTAGGATAAAATTAACAGTATAAGATGAGGTAATTGTTTAGGAGATGAAAACCCTTCATATCTAACTTGTTTTTAAGAGGTTTGACCTAAAGATTTGATCTTGAATCTTTGGCTGATAGCAATGGATTGAGAAGATCCCTATCTCAAAAACAGCCTATGGACAACCTGTGAAGCATAGATTGCAAGTGTTTCTAGGAATTTACTATTATTAACATGGTAAAAGATAAGGTAAAAATTTGACTAGTCTTTGTTGATGAGGGGTGGTGGGTTCTTAAAAAATAAAGAATTGAATCATGGGTTTGTGTTTAGTTAAATTGATTACAGGAGTTGGAGGTTTAAAATAGTACTAGAATATGTGCAGAAGATAAGTTTGACTGTATAAACAAAAGGGAGATTTTGTTCATACATGTATGGAGTGCTTTGCTCTAAAGCTATCTCCACCAAGTGAGTCAAAAATTAAAATTAAAATGGTAAAAAAGATAGAGGCTTTTGATGTGAGCTTGTTGTAATCAGCATTTTTCTTGATCATAGTTGAATTAATGCATGTTTTATCCGGTTTCGTCTGCCGCCTAACGTTGTCTCTCGGTTTATTAAATTTGTCTGGTTGTCGAATTCTCACCTTTAAAAAAAAGTGAGAATTATGATAAAAAGAATCAAATAAAAAAAATTATGAGGATATTATGAAGAAATCATGATGCAATTATATGTCTTGAAATGATTTTATTGGCAAATAATATTCAATGTTTGCAGTTATCAACAGAAACACAGGCTTTTAATTTTATGGAATGAAAGTGCTTGTACTATTAATGATGGCATATTGGCATGTACTAGCAACGTTTGTATAGGGATCTTTAATAAACTATAGATTATAAGTGTATTAGCATATAAGATTTTTATCCCATTTATGTATGTTGCATGCCAAGAGAATTAGGGGGCAGAATACATAAACGGTCCCTGTATTTGGGCCAATTGATCACTTGACCCTTTTTACTTTAGTCCTAACCGTTTGGCCCCCTATAGTTGCACATTGCGACTTATTGAACCCCTAGTCGCTGAGACTTTTTTTACGTGTGTTTTACGCGCGCTGACATGTATAAATATTTTGCCACGTATATTCCATGTCATTTGGTTTAATTAAAGAAAAAGGGAAAAAGATTAAAATAAATAAAGAATAAAATTACAAAACAATGAAGTCATCCTCCTCGTTGAGCTTTTGCCATGGAGACTTGAACTTTTTTTGGATTTGAATATAATACTTGACTCATGGTATTGCTTAGATCTAGGATTATGTAGTTTTTTTTATGGTTGAATGCAGCATGCTAGATTTTATTTTCGAAGCAATTATTGGATTTAAAAAGTAGGGTTCATGAACCCACAATTTATAAATCTGAAATTCATACTTGTGTGGTCATGAATCATGACTTTGCTTGAAGATATTAGTAGATCTGAGTTTCATTTATGTTTGCCCCATAATTTAATTGCAAATTTCTTGAATTTTTTATGTTTAATTGAAAACCTTATATAAGCTTCCATTGGAGAAGCCATGAGAGGAACAAGAAAGAAGAACCACCTTATCTAGAAAGAACAAGCAGTTCGGCCAAATGACTTTGTTTGAAGGCCACATGACAACAATTGGACTAGATGATGATGATACAAGATCCAAGAGCAAGGAGGAGGATGAAGTGGTAGCATCTATGACGGGGCGGGGGAAGAAGAAGAACAGTAAAGAAAAGAGAATAAATAAAAAGATTTTTTTTCCAGATTTTCAAGGGAAGAAGAAAGAAAAAAAGGAAAGAAAAAGAAAAAGAAAATGAAATTATCTTCATTCGCCCAAATACTCACCCAAAAGAGCGTAAAATGTACGCGACTTGCCACCTCAGCGATTAGGGGTTTAATAGGTCGCAATGTGCAACTATTGGGGGCCAAACGGTTAGGGCTAAAGTACAAGGGGCCAAGTGACCAATTGGCCCAAGTACAGGAGACCGTTTATGTATTCTGCCAAAATTAGGGAGAAAAGAAACGTTACAAAAAGAGACATGTGAGAAGGCAAATCCATGTGCTATCTTTCTATCCCTTCAAAACTCAAAGTGGGATTAATAATTCTTTTGGCTTTAAATTTGTGTGGTTCATAATCATAACTACTACAAACCTTTTTTCCCTATTAAAAATCCCTTATAGCATCTACATTAGTGATATTTAGAGTATCACAACTTAATAGAAAAAAGAAAATTATAAGAAAATTTAAAAAGTTAAAAGATTTTTTCTGACATTTTTTTTATTTTCAAAAAATAGTTTTTTGGATAAGATTTTTTTAAAATTATTTAAGAAATTCAATTTAAATTTTACTATTGTAGATGCTTTTTTTTAGTCAAGGTTACTGCCGTGGGAGTTGAAACGGTGACCTCATAGTACTATCATAAAGATTTAACCGCATGACTAAATGCCAGGCCCATTATAGATGCTTTTAATTGAGGACTAAAAGGAAACATGAACAAATGATTAGGCACACCCCCACGAAAATCACACAAAATCTTTCCCCATAAAAAAAGAAGGAATTAGAGAGAGAATGTTGAAATTGGGGGACAAAATCTATTGATTTTGTTTAAAATGTCTATGCTTTTTGTAGTTTTGGAAGATCAAATTTCGACCCACAAAGAAAATGACAAATACTATAGGAAGGATTAGGAGGCTAATAGAGATGGGTTTTCTTCATCCACGCACTTGGACTTTTTCACACTTTAAATTCAATTTCTTATATGTACAATGTTTTCAGATTTATTACTTGAGAATAATCTACAAAACTCTAGACAAATTTTGGGTGAAAAATAATTATTTAGCGTCTAAATGGTATACAGAATTGTCTAGACGGTCTTAAATGGATACTTAATCATCGAAGTGTAAGGTTAGGCAGGCTGGAAATAATGTTTGAGGAAAATAGTTCCTTTATTTCTTTTAAAAGGAAGTGCTTATTTATATGAAAATTAGGTAATTTATATTGACCAAGTGTTTATTTATATTAACAACGGTATTTTCTCTTGGTCATTTTAAAGGGACTTGTGTATGCTTTCAAGCATCTAGTCAAGCGGCAAGGATCTCGGGTAGTACCATGAGGTCTTCGTTTCGATTCTCATAAGTAGTGTTCAAGACCAAAAAAAAGGAACTTGTATGTTATTTCTAGACAACAATGAAAGGTAATGGCACATTCGAAAATAAATCAACAATTTTGTGTCTTGTTTTATAGAGTAATTCTCAAAATGTGATTATATGTATGGTCCAATAAATATATTTTGGATCTTTTTCCTTACCGTGGGAATAAAATCTCAATTAGAAAAATAAAAGATATTACATATAATATCTTTGTCAGTTAATCTATTTGAAGACATACACAATAATAGTCCATTCCTTGATATGGTAAGGCAAAACACATCAGTAGACCACTGAACTTGTACTCTTTTTTCAATTAACACCCTATACTTTGAGATTTTCAAATAAACACTTGAACTTAATAAAATTTGTTTAATTAAGTACCTCCATGCTGGGCCTCATTTCGGTGAAATTGACGCGCGTTGAAATAGTCCACATCAGCACACAACGTAGATGCCACATATTTTTTTGCTTAAACTTTTTTATTTTTTCCATATTCTACCTAATTTTAATTTTAAATTTTAAAAACCTAATAAAATTCAATTAAATACCCTTCTATTATCTTTCTAGCCAAAAATACAACTTCTTCGTTCAGTATCGACGACCACCTCCATTAACACTATACATAGCCGGTGGTATGGGGAGCCGAGCATCATTCACCGACCGGCTGAAAGCCACCAAGGCCATGTTCCAGTTTTTGACGTCTTCTCCATCACCCCGCCAAGGTCGATTGACTCCTCATTGAATAGACAAACACAACCAGACATCAAAATCACAAATTTGCACAAAATATTTGTGTCAATTGTTATCCCGTACCTCAAATTATATATTACCCGGCTTAATTTCATGAATAACACATCAATCAAACAATTTCATCCAAAAATGCAATCTAGGGTTTTTCGTTTTTGAAGAACATATTGGGGCTTTTATTAAAAGGGGCAAATCA
Source organism: Fallopia convolvulus (assembly GCA_964016875.1). Taxonomy (NCBI): domain Eukaryota; kingdom Viridiplantae; phylum Streptophyta; class Magnoliopsida; order Caryophyllales; family Polygonaceae; genus Fallopia; species Fallopia convolvulus. Next base: position 71,086,068 of record OZ024720.1, read on the forward strand.
CAACGGGAATTAAATTGTGAGATCCGGCCCTGTCTTCTGGCAAGAGCTTCAGAACGGTGAATCTGAAATTTAGGTATAAACCCTAATTGGGTGAATCTGAAATTTGGGTAATAATTGAGCCCTAAAGATCTAAAGCTCTAAATAAAACTCAAATCAAGTCAATTTGAGCCTAAAGATAAGAGATCTCAAGCCGCTCCCACCTTCAAAGATCTGCCATGCTGATGAGAGTGCGAGCAACCCCTAATTTTGCAGCAGAGTGCGAGATGGAGGAATTGGGCGAAATCAAAGGAATTGGAGATGGACTTCCATGGCGATGAGGTTAGAGAGGGAGGTGCGTCCCCGCGACCATGGCGATGGGCTGAGAGAGGGAGGTGCATCCATATTGAACAGGGAACTCGGTTCTCTTTGTTGGAGATGGGAGGAGGCAAACGAACAAGGAAGAGGAACAGGGAACTATTCATGTGCTATTATTTTGAAAGAAACAATTTACTTTTTTTTTTTTAATTCAAATAAATCCATCTCATACATTTAGATATCATCTAACGCGCAATTGAGAAAGTACCCTATACGCGTCATGCCATCTCAGCATTTAGTGTTTAATAAAGCAGAAAATACTTAGTTCAAGTGTTTATTTGAAAATTTCAAAGTATGGGGAGCTGATTGAAAAAAGTGTACAAGTTCAGTGACCTGTTGATATATTATGCCGATATGGTAAAGGTTTCTTAAGATGTTGACGATAATAATCTTAACCTCCCACGTGCAACTTCATATTTAGTAAATGCTATTCACCATACTCAAATTGCCACCTTCACTTTCTAGCAACTTTATGTCTTTTCGAATGGCTTCCTTGACACCCATTAAATTATTCTAGATGCCATGGTTAGGTCTTTTTTTTTTGGAAATTTCCATTTGATATCCTTCATTTTTTACTTTTTGAAGATTTGGTACATTTTAACTAAGGGAAATTCCTTTTGGTGTCCATGAGGTTTTGCCTTTTTCTTTTGGTACCTAAGAAAAAAATTTATTCCTCTTGGTATTCCTGAGGTTTTGACTTTTCCCGTTGACGCCCTTCTCCGATTCAAATTAGCCAATTTCAAGCTTACCATTATGTTCATCACCCTTAAATTAGAAGGATTCAACTCTTAAAAGTTAAAACACTTAAATTCATAACCAAACTACATCAATTTGAATTTTTAAACAATCCTCTATTTTAAGGGGTTGTTTAAAAATTCAAATTGATGTAGTTTGGTTATGAATTTTGATGTTTTAATAGTCAAATCCTACTTATTTAAGGGTGATGAACATAATGGTAAGCTTGAAATTGGCTAAATTGAACCGGAGAGGAACGTCAACGGGAAAATTCAAAACCTCAGGGGTACCAAGAGGAATAAGTTTTTTTCTTAGGCACCAAAAGGAAAAGGCAAAAACTTAGGGACACCAAAAGAAATTTCCCTTTAACTAAATTTAGTTATTTTTGTCACATAGCTGAATTTCAGTTTTTCTAAAGGTCTATTAGGCACATCTTCCTAATCATGGTGCGGGGTGCCCCATCTTGACACCCCAGATCCTGTCTGTGCGGGACTATACTAAGCTATGATGACTGATAATGAAATCTAGCTGCCGTGTTCTGAAAATGTAATGAAATTGTTTTTGTTTGTGTAAATTTGAAGCAAGTGTGAACAATGCTATAATAATGTTCTACATTTGTTGCATCCGAAACGATGCATTATACTGAGCGGATTTTGACCCCCCAGATCCTGCTTGAGCGAGACTTTACTGAGCGTTGATGTTGATGTTATGTTGCAGTGGCAGAGACCGTTGTCGCAAGCTCGAGAGCCTCATGAAAGACATAGCTTATTACCCCTCCATTGAGGACAAGTACGCTTCAGGTTGCAGATATATCACCATTTGGAACAATAGTGCTTCAAAGAGCAAGAGAGTGTGTTTGGCATAAGCTGTATGTAGTTGAGATTACTCCTACTAGCTCTTCTTGTACAAAAGCTGTTTTAGCTTGATCATTCTGGGCTTTCATGATCGATGGATTGTGTTTTGTGAATTTGCATTTTGAATGATGTTAGTCGTTATTTTATGCATCTCTTGAACTGATGATCATCTCTATATGTGACCAACATTTCTCTTCGCAGCTGAGAAAGGAGGATAATAATGATGATTTGCCATAAATATAATACATGTGGACAATATAACTTGTATTCCAAAGAAGAATCGATCAATTTTAAGGGGTTTCGAAGAAATATGTTGTCAGATAATAGAGTGTAAAAGTAGGGTTGGGTAAAATTCGGTCCAGATCGGACTAGAACAGCCCGGGATTGGACCAGACTGAGGGTATTCGATCTGGACTATTAAAGTCCGGTGAGCCGATAATCTAGCGGTTGTGCGTGTAACGTGCTTAGCATACAAACCCAATAAGGTTCCAACCCAAAACCATATGACAATGGGTGGAGTAACTCATTGGATTATATACTAGCATTTTTTTTCTCAAGTTTCCCATGTGCCCCATGTGGGATAACTCTCAACATGATTCTCGGTCTAAAAAAAGTTAAAAATTGGTCTCCGGTGTGATCCAGTTCGGACCGACATTGGACCTTGACCGGATCGAGAAGATCCGGTCCAATCCTCGATTCAATTTTTTGGGAAAATCGGTTCCGGTTCAGTCCGATCTGATCTTCTATAGATACCACTGTAAAGGTAGCATCATACTCTCAAGAGTCAAAAGACTCAAAACACACTTGTTCGCGGAAAAAAAATAGTAACCATTGCCACCTTGTTATTATTTATTTAATAAATTTTATTTTTTACAACGGTTCGGCTATAAAAGGGTTAAGTTGTAAAATTATTTCAAAATTATTTCCTAAATTGGAATTAACGAAATCTGGTTTTAAAATTTATTTCTTTTAATTAAAAATAACTTTTATAATGGAAATTACCTTTCAAAATGAATATTTTCAAATATTATTTTATTAACCGAAACCATAAAAAAATCCTTGATTTTGTGTCGACATTTTTATCTGTTTAGATTTACTCTAAAATCTCAGTTTTTTGAGATTATTTTAGCTAAAACTACCAAAAACAATTCTCAATACAAATTTAAAAATTCAACTTACAATCAAAATTGACTTTGCTAAGAACACTATGACACTCTACATGCCCTTGTTCCGATCCTGTTCAACTCTGCGATCACTCACCCAGCTCCACACGCACCTCTTGGTGACCGGTCTTCACTTCAATCCACAAGCCTCCACCAAATTGATTGAATCATACGCCCAATTGGGCAATCTCCGGTACGCCCAGAATGTGTTCGCTTACTACCCTAATCCGGATTCCTTCATGTGGGGCGTGCTCATCAAGTGCCTGGCTTGGAACGCCTCTCACAAGGAAGCAATTTCACTTTACAATCAAATGGTTAATCAAGATGTAGAGGTTAGCGGCTATGTTTTCCCTTCGATTTTGAGGGCTTGTGCTGGATTTGGTGATCTGAGAATAGGGGAGATTGTTCATGGGAGTGTGGTGAAGCGTGGATTTGAGAAGGGGGATGATGTTGTTGAGACGGCATTGATGTCAATGTATGGGGAGCTTGGCTCCATGGGGAGTGCACGCAAGGTGTTCGATGAAATGTCTGTCAGAGATGTTGTTTCTTGGAGTTCTATGGTTTTGATTCATGTGCAGAATGGGGAGGCCGGTGAAGGGCTGGGTTTGTTTCGTGAGATGATTGTTGGTCAGGTGAATGTGGATTGTGTCACAATGTTGGGTGTGGCGGAAGCCGTTTGCGAGCTCGGTTGTCTTTATTTGGCAAGATCAGTCCATGGCTATGCTTTAAGGCGAGAGCTCGCGAGTGTGGATGGTTCATTGGAAAGTTCTCTCCTTTTGATGTATGTCAAATGTGGTGACTTGAGTTCTGTTGAGAAAATGTTTCGAAGTTCGCCTAATCGGAGCTTATCTTCGTGGACATTGATGATTTCATGTTACAATCAATACGGTTTCCATGAGCGTGCTCTGGATACCTTTGTCAAGATGAATGAATCCGGAGTGGATCCGAATTCACTTACCATGGCAAGCCTTATTGCTTCGTGTGCTGCTCTGCGCTTGCTTCGAGAAGGGAAATCAGTTCATTGTTATATCCTCCAGAGAGTTATTGACCCGAAGTTTGAACTTGTTGGACCGGCTCTTTTAGATCTCTATGTAGCGTGTGGAAAAGCAACATATAGCAAGAACATATTTGGCGGGATAGAGGAGAAGAACATAATATTGTGGAACATGTTTTTATCGGTCCATGGGCGTCAGGGTCTTGTAAAAGAGGCTTTAGTGATCTATAAGGAGATGCAGATGAACGGATTCTCACCGGATTCCTTCACGTTATCAATTCTTCTGTCGGCTTGTGAAAATTCAGTATCTTCCAAACTCGGGTTTCAGATCCATTGCCATGTCATCAAAATCGGAGAGTCTGATGAATATGTTCACAACACCTTGATTGATATGTATTCCCAAGTTGGAATGGTGGATTCAGCGAAGATGGTGTTTGAGCGGTATCATGGGAAAAGCGTCGTGACATGGAATTCTATGATGTGTTGTCTTCTTCAAAATGGCAATTCAGCAGAAACCATGAATCTTTTCAAGCACATGTACAATAACCGTCTTGAGATGAGTCAAGTAACGATCTTGACTGCAATTCAAGCTTGCTCTAGCTTGGAGGATTTACAAAAGGGGAAATGGCTTCATCACAAAGTCATAATTTGTGGCATGAGGAATATGTACATTGATACGGCTTTAACTGACATGTACGCCAAGTGTGGGGAGATTAACATGGCAAGAAGAGTCTTCGACAGTATGAAAGCGAAAAGTGTGGCTTCATGGAGCGCAATGATTGCTGCGTACGGATCACATGGTCGTGTGAGTGAAATGATATCATTTTTCAATCAAATGGTGGAATCAGGAATAAGGCCCAATGAAGTTGTGTTCTTGAACATGTTATCTGGGTGTAGCCATGGCGGATATGTTGAAGAAGGGAAGAAGTACTTCAATTCCATGATACAAGATTTCGGCATTGATCCAAAGAATGAGCACTTTTCGTGTATGGTTAATCTTTTGAGTCGCGCAGGTGATCTTGATGGAGCATACAGAGTTATCAAGTCGATGAAATTCCCTGCGGATGTGAGCACGTGGGGCTCGCTCCTTAACGGATGCAGAGTGCACCATAGAATTGATGTGATTAGGTCCATTGAGCAAGATCTTGTCAACTTACCCAGTAAGGATTCGGGGTATTACACGTTGTTGTCAAATATACACGCCGAGTATGGGGACTGGGATGAGTCTCAAAGGTTGAGGTTGTTGATGGACAGTGCAGGTCTGAAGAAGGTCCCTGGATACAGTGCAATCAAGAACTGAATTAGGGTTATATTGATTTGATTCAGTGATGAAGAAATGTTTCATTCAAAAAAATGCATATAGCTGCCTTAATTGAAAATTCAGGTACTTATGGCAGAAGGTTTTTGGTCCTTAACTCTAAATTAATATCCTCCATCTCTATAATCCATGCCTCTCATTTAGAGCTAAATGTAGACCTCTCAAAACATGATCCGACCCGAAAACGACATGAACCGCCTGAAGTTTTTTGGGTTGAAGTCCACCCCGGAAATCAATAGGTCAAGAGCGACGCGAGCCCTCCATGGCTTTTTCGATGAATTCTCTAGGTACACCATTTTTTCAATTACTATTAGTTTGATATGATATAATATTGATTATTTTAAGAACCATAAAATAAGGGTTAATAAAATTGAAAATTGTAACATGTTGGATCAATCCGAACCCGTAACAACTCAACTTGATCAAACCCGTAAATTTAGTGACCCGACAACTCGAAACCCGTTTTGACATGAACCCGATTGACCTAAACCCGAACTTGATCCACCCGACCCATTTGACAGGTCTAGCTAAAGGGTTTTTTCTCATCGCATAAGGTTTCGGAAGAATAAAGGTTGAAATTTGAAGACCACACAGATGGCTGGTCATGGACCTACAAAAATCAGGAATCAAAATCTCTTATCCAACCAAACAGACTGGTATCGCCACGTGTAAATCCCTTGTTGGACGATGAGATGCTAATCCAATCTTTCATTCCCTTCAGCCTTGTGTTATATCAGCAAATTACAAATCCATCAGAGGAGTTACATACGTTACACACCCCAACTTCAGCATCATCATTCATCAGCTAAACTAGATCGATTAAAAACTAAGTATAATCATGGCGTTGGTGTCGTGCCCTTCGGCGTCATCAGCTGCCGGGAAGATCCTGGGCGGCGGAAGGCCTCTCAAGCCCTCCGTTGCCGGCTCAAGGAAGGCCTCTTTTGTGGTCCGTGCTGCCTCTACTCCTCCTGTTAAGGTACATAGATCAATCTGTGTCTGTTTTTGGTTTCTGGGTAGGACTTGTTTTCAAGTTTTGACTGATTACAAGTGTGTTTGTGTGACTTGAAAATATGCAGCAAGGTGCTGACAGGCAGCTATGGTTTGCTTCCAAGCAGAGTCTCTCTTACTTGGATGGCAGGTAAATTATATAGATAGATAGATAGATATAAAACATGCAAGATAGACCGATACATGGATCACCTAGCTAATTTTACATATGTAATTAGTTCGTCTCGAAGATGGTCTTGCTTGCTTGCTTACTTTAGTTAGGACTTTGCAGAAGATCGAAAATCAAATTGCTTGCCTGCTTGCTTTAGTTTGGACTTTGCATAAGACAATCAAACTATTAATAGATCTTCTTGAGGGGGACATTCATTTCTTTGAGTTTTATAAGGACCTAGTCATGGGTTCGGTTCCAGTGGAACCGAAACGGAAAAACCAGTTCCGGAACCGGTGGAACTGAACCAGAGAACTGGTTTTTCCGTTTCGGTTCTACCAGAGAATCGGCGGTTCCAACTCCTTATAAAATAAAAAATAGCCCTTGAAAATGCAAATCCGAGATTGCGGTCGCGGTTTTGCATTATGTCGCTGACCGTGGTTTTGCATTTCCCACGGCTATTTTTTTATTTTGTAAGGGGTTGAACTGGAACCGAACCGGAACCGGCGAAAACGGGTAAAAATTGTAACCGAACCGGGGTTTGATGGTTTCGGAACCGGACACGCGTCTACCCTAAAGGACCTACAAATTATGTGAGATATTGATAATATGTGGTCATTGCTTGGTAAACAAGTGCAGATTGGAATGGAATAATCAATATTTGAGGACTTAAATAGCATTTTTTCTTAGATATATCTCAACAAGTTTTATACTATGAAACAAAAGTACGTACTCTAAGCCTTCGGACATCTAGTCAAGCGGTTAAGCCTCCAAGAGTAGTACTCATAGTCAGAGGTCTCCGGTTCGACTCTCATAGACAGTGCCCTTCACATAGTCTCTCAAAATAGATGATCTAAAGGTTTTTTCCTCTAATATACAAAGAATGTATGTATATATGTAAATGTGTGTGTGTGTGCAGTCTGCCAGGTGACTTTGGATTTGACCCATTGGGCTTGTCAGACCCAGAGGGCACCGGAGGCTTCATCGAGCCGAAATGGCTAGCCTACGGTGAGATCATCAACGGCCGCTACGCCATGCTAGGTGCGGTCGGGGCCATCGCCCCCGAGATCCTCGGGAAGGCCGGGCTCATCCCACCCGAGACGGCCCTCCCTTGGTTCCAGACAGGGGTGATCCCTCCAGCCGGCACCTACAGCTACTGGGCCGACTCGTACACCCTCTTCGTCCTCGAGATGGCCCTCATGGGCTTCGCGGAGCACCGTAGGTTCCAAGACTGGGCCAAGCCCGGGTCCATGGGGAAGCAGTATTTCCTTGGCTTCGAGAAGTTCCTGGGCGGCTCTGGAGAGCCTGCCTACCCGGGCGGGCCCCTTTTCAACCCGCTCGGGTTCGGCAAGGACGAGAAGTCCTTGAAGGAGTTGAAGCTCAAGGAGGTTAAGAATGGGAGGCTGGCCATGTTGGCCGTGCTCGGGTACTTTATCCAAGGGCTCGTCACCGGAGTCGGTCCGTACCAGAACTTGCTTGATCACTTGGCTGATCCTGTCAACAATAACATCTTGACTAGCCTCAAGTTCCATTGATTTGATATCACTATTGTGTGTGCAAAGAAGTTAGTGTATGTTGCCTCAAACTTTTGTAATTAGTAACTTGGATTCAACTCTGCTTCTATACTCTTTGTCCAATGAGGTCTTGTATAATTTTATGATGATTATGCCATGGACAATTCAACTATGGAGCATCAATCTCCATTGAAGAATTGAAGACAATATGAGAGTTCTTGTATTATATTCAAATTTTAAGTGAGATGGTATGAACTAGGAAGGCAAGATTTATAATTTTCAAAATTTTATTTGTACATGAGTTGGGCATTATTGTCACAAAATAAAAAGAAGAGTGTTCAATTTGCAATTTTACCAGAAATGTGGACACTTCAAGGGTAGTGTACAATGACCTCCAAAGTATAAGATATTTTATTAATTCGGAAGGTCGGGATAGAATGCGCAACTAAATGAAATATTTATATTTTTCAAATTTTTGTTTGTACACGGGTTAGATATTTTTGTCAAAAAAAATGCATTCCTCTCCATATAACATCACACATTCACACACCTTTTTTAAACATCTCACCCTAATAAAATAATTTTTCTTTTTTCAAACATCACTCCTAAGCGTCCTAATTAAGCATGCTCTTAGAAGCTCATACTTTTTGTACAATTTTTTTAACTTTAGCCTATAAAGCGACACATACCACAAAGTTCGGGCTATAATTCTAATTTCCCCAAAAAGGGGGAAAATTACAAAAACAAATCAAAATTCCTTCTCCACTCTTTTAAAACATTTGGGTCTTCTTTCATTCTCCATCTTCTTCACTCTGCCCATCCATCATCTTCTTCCCCACTCACACAGAAATAGACATGAACTAAGAGAAATCACCAAACCCAACAAAAAAATATCAATAAAGAAGAAGAAAATGCCTGAATCTCAACAAAAAGATTGTTCCTTTGAACAAAGCTATTCCTCCACCTGCTTCAATGGCGCCCAAGTCGAACCCCATGACTTGCTCTGGCAAGACGACGAGCTCTCCACTTTACTCTCAAAACAAGATGAGAGCTTTCTCAATGGAATCCTCCAAATTGACCCTTCTCTTGCAATGGCGAGAAGTGAAGCTGTTGATTGGATCCTCAGAGTCCATTCCCATCACTCTTTCTCTCTAATCACTGCTCTAATGGCGGTCAATTACTTGGACAGATTCCTCACCAGCTTCAGATTTCAAAATGACAAGCCATGGCTTTCTCAGCTTGTTGCTGTTGCTTGTCTTTCTATTGCTGCAAAAGTTGAAGAGACCCATGTTCCTCTTCTTTTGGATCTTCAAGTAAGCTTCTTTTTTCCCCCAAAAATTAGGGTTTTTGATTTGGTATCAAGAATAATGGTAATTGTTGTGCAGGTGGAGGAGACTAAGTATTTGTTTGAGGCCAAGACTATACAGAAGATGGAGATTTTGGTGCTTTCTACACTGGAATGGAAGATGAATCCTGTAACACCATATTCTTTTCTGGATTATATGATAAGAAGGCTTGGATTGAAGGACAGGCTTTGTATGGAGTTTCTCAGGAGATGTGAGATAGTGATCTTAGCTACTATCTCTGGTAAGCAAAATCTGAACAAAAAATGGAGTTATGATGTGTACAAAACTTACCCATGTGAAAATTTGATGTGTACAAACTTACCCATGTGAGAATTTGTTCTTAAAGTGTTGTTGGTGTGTTTGAAATGATCAGACTTTAGGTTTATGGATTTTCTACCTTCAGTGGTGGCTGTTGCTACAATGTTGCATGTTATCAACAGTGTTGAGCCTTCTATTGAAGAGGAGTACCAAAATCAACTCTTGGGTGTTCTCGGAATCGATAAGGTAAATCGATTTTGACCCACATTGTGTTACCAATGTGAGATCTGTTAGATTGAGACTTTTTTTGTAGTGGTTGCATAAAGAAGAAGTTCTGATACACCAAACAATCTTGTGTAAGCATAAAGTTTGGTTCTTTGGTGTATGTACTTAAAGATCTTGTTTTGTAAATGCAGGAAAAAGTAGAGTGGTGTAGAGAATTGATCCTTGAATTAGCATTAGAAGGCAATATCTTTCTCCAATCCAATAAAAGGAAACCGGTGTCCATGCCCGGGAGTCCAAATGGTGTCATTGATATATCCTTTAGCTCTGATAACTCGAACGATTCATGGGCCACTGCATCACCATCACCATCATTATCGCCATCATCATTGTGTTCCTCACCCGAGCCTTTGGCTAAGAAGATGAGAGTTGATCAAGAACAACATTTGGACTCGTTAAGCGTTCTTCGCTAGATTTTTCTTAGAAAGTGATGATGATGGACTTAGTCTCTTCCCATGTATTCTAATAAGGATGATCTTTTCTATGAGTTGCTCTATGTTAAATTGCCTTCCATCTCCGATTCGACGGTCTTTACATTGAGCTTGGAAGCAGAGATGGTTGGCATTTTATCCGGAAGTAGTAAGTAAAACATGAACTTAAAGAGTAATAAACACATTTGCCATTGCCCATATTGTGTTACTGATGAATATGGTCTAGATCATTAACATTTCTACCATGAATATGACTTAACAAAGATTCACTACCTTCATTTTTACTCTACTTGTCTTTATATTACACATGGGTAATTTTGGATCTTCCTACAAGTGGTTTACTACATAATGGGAAAAGGAGGAATCTTGAAATTTACTATTGTTAGTTAAATTATGTTGCTTAATCAGTTGTCATGGGAAGTGGTGGGTCATTTAAAATTCAAAAAATTAAAACAGTAAATTAATTTTTGGAGCCTGTTGTAGCTTTAAAATAGTACTAGAATGTGTGCAGAAGATAGGTTTGACTGTATAAACAAAAGGAAGATTTTGTTCATACATATATGGCGTGCTTTGCTCTCAAGCTATCTCCACCGAATGAGTACAAAATTCAAAATTTTAAAAATCAAATTGGAAAAGAATAGAGGCTTTCTTTTAGTAGGAAAAGATTAAGCCGAGACAATTCAGTCAACAGCATCCTTATAGATGAGGGTATAAAGTTCTAAATGGGTCTGAATCTGATGGGTACTAACCGAATGACGAAGGTCAGTGATCAAATCAGTCATTTTGTTGCAGTCACGAGGTACATGAAGAAAACGAACAATTGCAAAGGACTGTAAAATAACCAATGTATCTGCTATTAACATTTCAATCTGCCACGGGCATGATTTACTTACTTTTAACGTATTTATCTCCAAAAAGCTATCTCCTTCTATTTCAATTTTTGAAGAACTGCAAAATAATATTATATTGTATTATAATGTAAAATTTAATATAATTTTGCATTAAATCTTGTATTATAGTGCAAGATAATGTATTATGAGGTGCGATCCAAACATGTCCTTAATAAGTTTCTTCTATTCTGAATTTTTTTGTCATCTTTTCCTTGGTTGAATTAGTGTAGGTAGAATCATAATAAAAATAAAATTTGATGGAGGATTCAATAACTGTATGTTGATGAGTTGATCAATAATGAAGAAATCATGATGCAATTATATGCCTTGAAATGATTTCATGGACAATCAACCCAAAAAAAATGATTATTTTATGGAGAGTACAATCAATATATCATTTGTACAACCTATTTTCAAGAAATCCTTGCATCAATTAATGCTACTTCATAAAATTTCACTGTTTGGCACTTATCACAATTCCAATGTTTGCAGAATCAGTAGGCAAGAACACAGACACTAGATAATGGAATGAAAGTGCTTGCATTGATGGCAAAGCACGTTTATTAAGGGATCTCTAGTCTCTAATTATGAAATAATCATATACTATTAGAAAGATAAGATTTATCTCATTTTTGTATGTTGCAAAAAGAATAGAGAGGGAAAAAAGTTATAAAAAAAGACACATGTAAGAAGGCAAATCATGTGCTTTCTTTCTATCCCTTCAAAAAATAAAGTGTGAATAACTCTTTTGGCTTTAAATTTTTGTGGTTCATCATAATTACCCCCAAACCCTTTTTCCACCTTTTAATTTTAGAGAAGGGTATCTCTAATTTTGTATTATCAAACCCTAATTTCACAATGTGTACTGGTTTTGTACTTTGTACTTTAACTAAGGGCTAGTTTAGTATTGATATCTAAATATGAAATATCGGATATCAGATTTCGGTATGTATATCAATGTATTGGTATGAGTGATATTAAGATATAGGATATGAGTGACGATATACCAAATTTTTGGGGCATATTAAAATAAGACTATGATATCAACCGATATTGATATCCTCATATACCAAACAACAGATATCATTTTGATATCGATATTAGAACATATCAAACACTAAATATAGGTATCAGTCATATCTATACAGACCATATCCTTACCTGATATCAGATTACCAAACGGGCCTTAAATATCTAACGGTTTAACAAATTTCCAAAAGATTGAACATGCTTAATAAGTGAAAATACAAAGATGAAAAGCAACTATTAACAAAAAAAAAGATTAAGTGCACTACTCCAACTAAAAACACACCAAACCTTCCCCCAAGGAAAAAGAAGGATTTAGAAAAGTTTGAAAAGGTGTGGGAGGAAGAGAATGTTAAAATAGGGGGACAAAATCTATTATTTTGTTTGAAATGTCTCTCCTTTTGGTAGTTTTTGGAAGATCAAATTCCAACCTATAAAGAAAAAGACAAATAAATAAGAGGATTAGCCTATAGGAGCTATAAGAGATGGCTTTGTTCATCATGCACTTATATTTTCTTACACTTTTAGTCAAATTTCTTGGGTAGCTAAAGAGAAGTGGGGCTTAGTCTTCTTTTTATGTACAATGCTAACCTCCTTGGGGTTTAATCTCACTAAAGTTTTTAGAATCATTAGTTGAAAACAATAATTTCTTTATACTACTTTCATTACATTCGAAAAATTGTCATTTTAGCCCTTAAACATGCTCGAAAAAGTTTGTCATTATATAGCTATAATGATTTATTCGTGAGTTGCGAGATTAATTATGGGAAAATATAAATATGAACACTTGAGATGTTTCAGATACATAAAAGGTTATTCTTTGGAAAATTCAAACCGAAACCGAATTTTGAAAATTTTCTAAACCGAATAATATCGGTTTCGGTTCAATTCAATTCGGTCGGTACCGCTTAAAATTTCGGTTTAAATTGACCCATGCTCAATCCTATATCATTGTATGAAGGATATATGTAATATGTTTGCCTAAAAATTTATTAAATGGACCCACCAAAAAAGGGGACCTTAGATCTATCCATATTTTTATAGATATTGTTTTATTGCAACAAAAATGATTATTGTTTTGTTGTTTTTGAACATATGAACTTACAAGAACAAGATGTGAAGGGATAGTTTACTTGTAGTTCTAGATATTATTATCCAATCCAGTAAAAAAACACTTGCCTAGGAGTTCACACATTGTACCAAACAAGTCGTGCAAGTACATTTTTTTAATCTTTTAACATATGTGGATGTACACCTAGCATAGGTTTTGTTCCCTCTATTTATTCACCTACTAATTGCACCACTCATAAGGACATTACTAGTTAAATTCTTGTGCCATACTATATTTTTATGTCCAGATTCAATTTGAAATTCTAAGTAAATATATGTGCATGATGTTATGGATAAAATTGAGTTTTTTTAAAATAAAATATATCATTTGTCTCAAAAAAGACCTAAAAACTCCAAAATTCCATGAATTGTTATAAAACACATTCTAATGTCAAAATAATCGGTCTTTCTATAGCGTGTCCTAAAGACATATTATAATCAGCTAAATTTAAAAACTAAGATCCTAAAATAAAACTAATAAACTCTAGAGAAAAAATTAATTATATTCTAATTAAAAAGCTCACAAATCTTTCCAAAATTAGCTTCTTATAAAATGCCCTAAGCATACATTGGTAGAAAAATTCACACACGCATGTATATTAATAAAGAAAGAAATTTGAAGTACCAGACAAGCATGGTAGATCGAGAGACAAGCATGGTAGATCGAGAGACCGAGACAAAACTCGGTAGCTGGACAAACCGACAAACAACAAAACATACAAAGAACAAGATAAACAAACAACAAATACCGAACAAGAAAGTCGAGAGACTTAAGACCGGCTAGGAGAAAGGCAATTCTGCGGGTTAGTAGACAACTAACACATTCGCATACATGAAGTGATGTAAAAGTACAAGAATATAGAGGGTTAGTACTTAGTAGACAACTAAAACATTTGAAACACCGAGTAAGAAAACCGAAAAACTCAAGACTAAGTAGGAGAAAAGCAATTTGAGAAATTAGTAGACAACTAACAAAGCCGTATAGACGAGGTGATGTAAAAATACAAGAACATAGAGTAATTTTCTTCCCTCATTTCTCCTACTTTGTAAACTTTAACTATTTTTGGTCCATAGAGGTAAAAAAAATAGGTAATAAATTTTGGAAATAAATGAGGAGAATCTAATGGGCTGGAAATGGGCCTGAAACGATGCCAACAAAGAGCAGGTTAACAGTGCAGAGATTCAGCGCTGACTTAGAAAGTGACAGTCAGTAACGAAATTTGGGCCTTGACCTTGTAACTAAAAAAGTGGTCCAAATGTTAAATTTTTCAAAATCCAAAAGATAAGACTGTCGGATTTTTACTTGCATTTGCATATTTCAGTTTAGTACTTGCATCATTATTGTACTACTACTACTCTGGTAACTCTGCACTAACATTCATTCTTCCAGCCAGCATTTTTGGCATCTACTGATGATCATGGGCCACATTCACTATATTGCATTTACTTTCTAGGTAAAATTGTACTAAAATGAGTTACTTCCAACTATAGGATATGTGACGTACTTATTCTCAAGTTTCAACTATAGGTAAAATTGTACTAAAATGAGGTATTAGGCCCTATTTATGAGGTTCGGAGTTCGAATTCTCCTGCCAGTGCATGTAGAGAAAGTAAATTAGTAGAGACGTTCCCAACAATGGGCTTCTGCGGTACCGAAAAGGGATTAATCTTGTGGATTGGAGGACACATCGGGAAACCATAAAATATTATATTTTCCGACATAATTTCACATTGATATGATTAATAGATTCGTTTTCAACTTGAATTAAAAAAATTGAGAAATAGCTCATTTTTTTAATGAAAATAATAAAATGTTCAACAAAATTCAATTAAAATAAGAATTTTGTGTTGGAGAAAATTTGGGAGATAGAAGATCTGATGTAATGTACATTTGTTACATGAAGATAATCTTAGTCTTATTGGCAACAAGCTGAATTTCAACAATGTAGTGTAGTAGGTTTAGTGAATAAATGCATTATATATTTCTTTGTATTATGTTTTCAATCAAATATACATTTTTTTTAACAAGCAAGTCTCATCCCCTTAAAGGCATCACTAATTTTAAAACCCGTTGAGATGTTAGGTGGTCTCATCTCGTATAGTCTTTCAGGTTATATATACACAACCTTATGTACGTAAGTCGACTTAGCCTTTTTTAGAATATTGGAATCAGCTCATGCTAACACGAAGACTTCCTAAGGTCACTCATCCTAACATTGCTCTCGTTTTTAGAACGTTTAACCTAGCTCGTAATTATTTGACCTCATTTGAACCCTAAAATGAGAAAAACTCAAAAGTAGCACTCCAAAATTCACTATAAATCAATCTCAAATTTATGGATTAAGTCAACAATCTAAAGGTGAACATTTTGTTATTGGTGTGGCCAATGTTCTAAAAAACGCTAGGCCGACGCTGGGCGAAGAGGGACCGCCTAGCACCTAGGCGGTCTGAACGGTAGCCTAGGCAGTCCTAGACGGGTGCCTAGACGGTCTGGACGACTAGGCGGACTAGGACCTTCCAGCACTAGGCGGGACCTAGACGGGGCCTAGAAGAGATTTTTAGAACAGTGGACGTGGCTTGACTAACTTTTGTAAGTCATCCAATATATAATTGGATAACTTGATTTATCTTAGCAAATGTAGTATAAACATATTGCATGATATGCATGAATGATAGAATATAATTGAATTGGCATGGAATATGAGTTTAAACTTGAAAGTGGTCCTCTAGCTACATATCTTCATAGAAGTAGATACAATTTATATATCTTTGTGTTTTGGAAAGATTTGGTTCTCTACCTTATAGATCTTTCTCTCCATGCCATAAATTCAAAACACTAGCAAACCAAAGGCCAAAAAGAAAAATAAAAGTTTGGTATTATGAGCCTCAAGTGTCCCTTTTGAAATCTTGGATGCATGGCCAAATGAGATGGACAATACAAGATATTGAGGCCCTCTCTACATTTAATTTTGGTAACTATTTAGCTCAGTCTCTCTTTGGTTTTTGCACCCCCAAGTTGAACATCTTATGTAATTTATTGTGAAGGACCATTTTTACAAATATACCTTATATATGCCCTTCAATCATGAAGCATTACATTTAATGAGTTGTTTCAGATCTTTGTCATCGTCATTGTCATACTTCCTTTGATTTGAAGTTGTAAGAAATATGTTAATTAATCACATTTTTTTGTAAGTTGTCTTAATTTTGTCCCTGTTTAGATCGAATATTTAATACATTAAGTTATATTAAATTAAATTACATCATGAATTTAAAGCAATTTAATTGAACTTAATATATTAAATTGGTGATTCAAACAGACCCATTAATTTAAAGTTGTTTTATTAATGGATAATACTTTTTTAATATAACGTGAGGAGAAATCAATTTATATTCAAGTATAGGAGGGAGCAACTTTAGGAGGTAAAAAATTGAATTGGCTCATGAGTGAGTCATGCCTTTGATTAGTGATTACAATGGCTTCAATGTTTTTTTTTGAAGGGAACGTCAATTGTTCTTTTCGCACATTCTGAGTTGGATTGACTACTATGTCGGGCACTATTTTTAGTGCTTACTCACCCAAAGCCTAAACTCGTTAGCGATCTTTCTGTTTTGATTGTTTGTACTTTTAGCTTGCTCTTTAATTTATTTTGTTAGTGTCTTTACCTAGCAAGTCTCAGTTATCGTCTCTTACGGCCTCTCGATTTATCAGACTTGTTTGATTATTGAATTTTTACCTTCTTTTAAAAAAATTGCTTCAATTTCGACTAAAAAAATTTGCTTCAATGTCTTGACAAAAAAAATTGCTTCAATGTTCTGTTACAATGACAATCTTTGTGTTTGGGCTAGGCCCATTTTCAAATACAAGTTTATGGGCTCCAAATTTGAGCCCAAAAGTTTCATTCTATTTTCTCCACGAAAAATCTGCCTTCTTATGTTAACATCGACATTGACACGTGGAAATTGACACGTCATAAGTGCAGATGGGCCCCTTCCAACAGCCGGGGAATGAAATATCACAATTGAAGGTACAATGATTTACTTCATAACGTCAAACATCGTACCTAGCTATCATTTAAACCTTCATTATTCACATGGTGTAATATTTTATAAGCTATGTTCACACATCTTTTTCTTGGCCTTGTTGGTGGTTGGAAGTTGATGATGTTGTGCATCTCTATGCTTTATTGCCTTCAAGAAAAAGATAAGATAGATTCAGATTTGACCAAAAACTTTTTGAAATCCAGATGATTATATACTTCATTCGCTAGCCATTCAAATGATATAGATAAAGATCTAAACTTAGACTCTATTTTATATATTGAGTTGAAGTTGGAACTGGATTTGAATATGTAGATAAAGATGGAGTTGGAGATGAATGAGTAGTTGGAACTAGGGATGTAAATGAACAGGGTTGTTCGTGAGTAACTTGGTGTTTGGCTCGATTAAAGTCTTGTTCGTGTTCGACTCGATTTGTAAATAAGATGAGCTTGAGCATAGTTTTAAGGCTCAAAAGATAAATGAACTGAGCTTGAGTATAGGAATATTCCGCTCATTTGTTCATGAGCAAACTCGATTATACGTTCAAAAGAAGGTAGATTATACGTTCATGAATAAAATACACTATATATATATATATATATTAATTTTTAGTTTCATTTGCTTGTATATATCATCGGGTAAATAAGATGTCTGTGAGCTAAGCTTGAACTCAATGAGCATTTAAATGCTTCATTCTCAAACAGTCAAACAAGATTTTAAACCCAAACCAAGATCGAGTTCGAGCTCGTCTATTTTTAATTGAGCCGAGTTTGAGTAATTCAAACCTCGGTTCGAATCGATTACACTCCTAACTAAAACTGAACAAGATTAACTAGGTAAAATATTTTTAAAAAAAAACTAGTTGAATGTTTGTTATCAAGAGATGAAACTGAACATATGAATGACGTAGCCGGACAATCGAATCAGCAACCAAATTACAATCACTAGGCGCATTCAACTCGTCGTGCTGATTGGAAAAACAAAACTTCAGCTTTGCCGAACAGAGCCTTAACATAGAATCTATAAAAAAAACTTTATAATTTAACCATCTACATATATTTATGATAATAATCGATCAATGTGCATGTATATATATTACTTCTATGCAATCTTAACTTCCAAGTCTAGAATAAGAGGAATCTAGACCTAGAAAAGCCAAGGCCAACTTGAACCCCAAACGGGTCTGGGCCCTGGTGGACAAATGAAGCCCGTCCCGGCCCAACTCGAGCCCCTTTGCATCCATCGTTTTCACGTTGCACAGCTTAATACCAAGTTGAGCTCTTCGAACCTCCTCTATGTACTCTCCTTCACCGGACGCTAGCGCCACCTACACAAATCAATATTATTTCTACACAATTAAACAATCTACAAGTTAAAAAAAAGGCTTGATTGTTAACAAATTACATGTACTTGCTCCAAAAGATTCAAACTTGCACCACTTTAGTTTTTGACTCGGTCAACCTTTGCCCATAAAATTATACAAGTGCTCAACTACAATATTTGTAAACTCTAATAGAACAATGTTAGGGTAGCCGGAGAAAGTAATTTTGGAAAAGTAAAAAAAATTAGTTTTTAGGTGAAAAGAGAACTAAGGCCTTAGGCTTCGTTCGACACCCGCGTTTTTTAAATTTCGTATCACTAGCTAGAGCTCAAAATCCTCGAATTTTGCACACTCCTATCCGAAAGGGACAACTTTTTCGTTAGCTTGTTGGGTAGCCGGAGAAAGCTCATGGACTACCGACGGACCCTTAAACTATTCAGTTTGACAACCCAACATCCGAAGGGGACAATTTTTTCGCTAGCTTGTTGAGTAGAAAAAGCTCATGGACTACCGAACGAACCCTTAACCGCTAGCTGGTTGGGTAGCCGGAGAAAGCTCATGGACTATCGAACGGACCCTTAAACTATTCAGTTTGACAATCCAACAGGCCGACACTATGTGCACTACTTAGGTTTGACTTTACCCAAAATTTCACACAAACTAGGCTACAAATTGGGGATCGAATCGATCAAAAGTTATCTACATACCTGGATAATCAAAAGTGTCGGATCACTCAAATCATTCCTCAAATCCCCAATCAACTTCTCCATCTTCGCCCCATAACTCCTCGCATCATCCACATCCACCGTATCACTCTCCCCTTGAAACCACAACACGGCCCCAATCCTCCCGCCGCCGCTCACGGCCTCACGGGCGCGCCTCACCATAACACCATACAACTCCGTGCCGTTGCCCCACTGCCCAATCCTCGTCCCGCCAACGGCGCAAGGCACAAGCCCGATCACCCTCTCGGCCCGGCCCGGCCCACGCCCGAAAAGCCTCACGGCGTTGGCGAAGGCCAGCCCGGGCCCGACGCCGCACGCCTTGTGAGGCGCGTCGACGTCCGCGTGCATCGGCTCATGGGCGCGCCTCCACACGCCGCGCGCGTCGAGGCGGAGGATGGCCGGGTTGGGCTTGCTCTCGGGCGGCACCACGCCGTCCCACTTGCCACCCTCGACGCCGCCCCGCCCCGCCATGTTGCTTTGCCCCGCTAGGATGAAAATCTCCGGCGGCGCGGCGGCGGTTGCCGCCGGGGACGGAATTAGAAGAAGCAAAATTGACGCCACAATGATTATTGTGGCGTTGCTATGCATTTTTTGAGGATTGGGATTTGAAGGGAAATTGATTCTAAGTTACTTAAGGTCTCTCTAGCACATGTACAGAATTAATTGTTTCTGATTAACGACAAACTGAACCTTTTCTTCTCTGTTTTGTTTACTTTTCGATTTTCCTTTTTCGTGGTATTGGGGTCAGGATCGGAGGCTCAATGATTTAATGTATAAAAATTTGATAAAGAAAAATATCTGCGTCAATATACAACTATAAATTATTGTATGATAGAATTACGGTCGAGAATAGTATGATATATTTTGAAAATGGTAATGAAATCTTGGGTACAGAGCACGAGAGATTCAGGCCCAAAACTGAATGGGCCGTCGCATAATGACGGCCTGTTATGGTTTAATCTTTTCCAGCCTGTGTACAAGATGATTTTTTTTTTTCCCTTTTTGAATTGTAATTTATAAGTTTGTGTTTTATTTGTTTAAAGTAAACTGGAATTGTGATAATTTTAATTTGTAAGTATAAAGAATGTTGAATGAGTGGTAATAAAGTATTTTTATAGTCAATCAAGAAACTAGGCGATGACTTATCGCTTTAAAAATAGAGGAAACCTTGTAATACTAGGACTTACCTAGATTCTATATAAAATATACTTTTATCGAAACAAAAATATACTTTTACTTGCCTCAAAATTTGTGAAAATTAACTATAATTCATGTTTATCCAAACAAATTAAGCATATTTTTGCCAAAAACTACTTTCTATGGAAAGTATAGTGAATCCTGTAATACTTGAATGGCTTACTAAGAAGGTTTGATAATGTTACTCATGTGTTGTCCATGCCATGAGATTCGAAGTTCGAATCCTACTGGTGACTTGTATAGAGAAACTAATATTGGGAGGGTCTCTCCCATAATGGGGCCACGAAATACCCGGTCCAGATGTAGAGCGGTGTCCGATCGAACCGGGCGAGCCAAAGGCAAGACCAACAAAAAAAAAGGTTTGATAATGTTGAATACAGATTGCTAATACGTTTTATTATGATAAAATGATATAATGTAAAGCATAAATTTATTCAAATTTAAGGTGTAGGTCGAAGTTATTTTGAGCTTTAGCTTTTTATATCCCTTAGAAAGTTATCATGTACACATATAATAGTAATAATCGTTACTTAAACCCATTATTTTTTTTATAACAATTCCATAAGGTTGACAATTCAAAACTAACAAACATGAAATAAAATCCGAATATGTATTTATATTTATCATAACTGAAATTCTAAAATCTTGTCAAAGAAGTAATAAACCCATAGACTCAACCTCTAAAGTATCGTAACAAAATTTATTAATTAATTACGACGATTTGACAAACAAAGACCAAAATCCTTCATTTTTTTTTTGATTAAAACATGCTTCATTTTGAAGAAAGAAACACAATTTTCGTTGGTTTTTACTTTTGCATTGCGTGTACCATAGAAGCAAGTATACATAAAATAATTCTTTTTTCAACTTTAAAAGTGAAGATAATTAAAGTATAGTTTGGATTAGCCAAAGCACAAAAGTTTATTTAATGGAAACACCGCTAAAAAAGGTGAAAGCTTTGCCTAATTGCAAGTTGTAACGCACCCATCTCAAGTTGGTTGGTTGGTTGGTTTTCCCTTTTTAGTTTAAGTATGACTTTTGTAATTAGTTGCGATTAGTTTACTTAATCCTAAAACGTGGAGACATCCGACATCAATGACGATCCACTTCCATAATTTGGTGGGCATTTTTTTTTATATATTTCTTTTATTTGGACTATACTTGTAACATTATTATTGTATCTTATGTCCAAAGGTGTAGGATAAAAATTGATTTTATTATAGAATTATTAGGGTATGGCTGACAACCCGCTAGGAGAGACTGATACAACTATAATAAACACGTAAAGAAATAATAACAGATGAAGAACTAGAACTAGAAAGAAACGATTAATGGAAAAGTGAGGGGTTAGAGAAATCAAATGCCTTTAGTAATTGGGTCTAAACGGACAAAACATGAAGAAAGGTGGACTACGGGCGTTGGCAGCAATGGATCGTATTCGGGTCGGATGGAGGATGATCCACATCCATCCGTTAACCAATTCGGGTGCATCCATCCATCATCCGTCGAGTGATTCGGGTGGGTCGGGTTTTCCATGAATGATTAAAAAATATACATTTATATAACAAGTGAAGTGAATTTAACATAATTTAACACATGTAATACAAAATTCTCGTTTTTACATATTTCTGCCAAATCCTTCTATATATCAAATAATATTATATAAATAAGATATAAAAAGAAATTCAAAATGCATAAGTGATATATTTAAATGAAATATTGGAGCAATAACCACAAGTTAAATTTTAATATTAATAATTTTTATACATATCTAACATAATTATATATATATATATAATCGGGTGTATCGGGTCGGGTGGATGGGTGAATGACCTTCATCCATACCCATCCATCACCCTACTTTATTCGAGTTTTCACCCGCTTTTCTGAATCAGATGAATCGGGTTTCCATCGGATGCGAATGAGATTGCCATCCTTAAACGTTGCCTCCACCAAAACGAACGATCTTCAGCAACGTCCAACAACCTTGTCAATCACACCAAACCCTACTCCATTCGAAAATCAAACCTTTTGGTACGTAACTTTTTAATTGTTTTTGCAAATCTAACTCCATATTAATTTTATAATGTTTGTGTTAAAATTGGACGGTCAGATAAATACTCGAGGTGGGCTCCACAATCCCAACTAAAATTCTGATATTCGCAGTTGGGGATTGGACGGACGATGATAAAAACGGCACGAGAAACACGACTTCTTCAGTGTGGGGCCCACTTTTTCAAAAGTGGGCCCGACCTCCCCGCCTTTCCTTTTGACTTGAAACCATTTTTATTGGGCTGGATGGCCCATGGGCCCACCTTTTCGGCCGGCCCGCCCTGTTATTTCGGCCATTTGCTCCCCCGGTTTCATCATTTTTTTTATTTTTTCTGATTTTTTTTTTCTGGAATAGTCGTTGTGATGTACTATATGTCGACTATAGTAGTCCAACAAACCAAGAAAAATGTAAATTAAATACAAAAATATCCCAAGTTTATGTCTTTTTCTCTTGATGTTATAAGAAAAAAAAATATAGTACTTGTAAAGTTTTAGCTTTTGTTATCGTGCCTTTTTTTCTGTTAAAATTGATTAAATTTAAGCATATTATTGTGTTTTTCACCCTCAAATTAGTAGGATTCGACTCTTAAAATAACGACGTTTATAACCGAATCATTCTATTTTAATTTATAAGTTGATAACCTTCTTCTTGTGGTATTCTAAGAAAAAAAATTGTTTTTTTAGTACACGTGAAATTTTGGCTTTTCTTATTAGTGTCCCTTTTCGGTTGAAAATGATTCAAATTTAAGCACATCATTTTGTTTTCTACCATTTAATTAGTAATATTCGACTCTTAAAACACCAAAGTTCATAACCCAAACATTCCAATTTGAATTTCTAAATTGATAACCTTTTTGTTTTGGTATTCTAAGAAAAAAAATTACAATATTCTTTTTAGTACCCACAAAGTTTTGGCTTTTCTTATTGGTGTCCCTTTCGGTTGAAATTGATCCAAATTTAAGCACATCAATGTATTTTTCAACGTTAAATTGATAGAATTCGACTCTTAGAACATCAAAGTTCATATCCGAATCATCCGATTTGAATTTCTAAATAATCCTCCATTTAAGGAGTTTTTACTTTTAAGGATAGTTGTTTAGGAATTCAAATCAGTTCAATTATGAATTTAAGTTTTTAAGAATCAAATTCTACTAATTTAATACTGAAGAATAAAATAATGGGTTTGAATTTAATCAATTTGAATCCAAAAAGGCATAAATTAAAAAATCTAGAGCCTCAAATATACCAAGATGATATATTTTTTTCTTAGGACACAAAAACAAAAAGAAATTAAAGGGTATTAAAAGTAATTTTCTATTAAATACGTTAAAGATACCAATAATGAAAAAACACGGTTCAGACTGCTCCCGACAAATACATAGCTCAGCAATAATTTTGCCCAGATTATTATTATTATTGATTGAATGTACAAACTTCACAAGATTGAGCCACCTAAATTATTTATTTTTTCTTACTAATGAATTATTCAACGAATTTATTTGTTTTTTTGGCCTGCATGCACAGTTTTGATGGTGATATTTTTGGATTAAGTTGATATAGAGAATCATATACGTAACGTAATAGTACATCAGTCCAAATGATTTAATTTTAATTAAGATATAATAGACAAATATAATTATTCCATAGAAGATACTTAATTAATGGAGTGAAACAATATACAATCAATTTGTCAAAGGAAGATTTATTTAAATTTGTCACCTTAATTAAATATATATTAAATAGGGAACGCATTTTTTATTTTTTATTTGTTTATTTTCGAGATATAAAAAAAAGTCCCATGTACCTAAAAAGAGTGTGAAAACAATTATACAATGTACCGACACTTGTTAGATATACATATCTATCAAGTATGTTACCGGTCTAAACTTGCATCTCATAAAGAAATAAAAAGTTTATAATATGCACTAAAGAATATGATGGCAAAGTCTAATTAGTAATTATGGATAGTTTGATGTCATACTCCAATAATTTAAGCTTTAATTATTTATAGGCAACACTTTTGGGGCTTCATATTGTTAGAAGAAAATAAATTTTTGTGTAGAAACAAACGAAACAACAATTGACTTTTGTTCAAAAAAAAGGTAGCAATTAACTTTTAGATGTGATAGTGTACGATTTGCTACAATTAAAATCTTGTGTTATACTGTATAATTTTGTGTTTTTACTCTCTAATCTCTATTGCTGTTCCGTGTTCACCCTTGAATTAATCAATCAAATATTTTCAGGATAAAAATTTACATCAAAAAAGTTATCAAGTTTAACTAATGAAAGTAGTAGAAAGAATTCAAGTATTAGGTTTAGCACGAATTGTCTTTATGTGCATTAAAAATATGTGTACGTTCATTAAAATAACTAATTTTTTTTATCTTATTTATATGTGTATTAAAGCTAGCCGAATGTGCATTAAATGTATGTGCATGAAAATATGTCGGTATAGTCAGGGATGGACCCAGGAATAAAAATTAGGGTTGGCTAAATTTCACCGATTTTTTCTGGGTGGACTAAATTACATTAATTCAGCTAATTTACTACTAAATTTATCTCTTTTTTCTAATTTTTTTACCCTATTTTTATTTTTTAAATAATTTTAGGGTGGATCGGGGCCTACCCCAGCCCACCTCTAGATCCGTCTCTAGGTATAGTTGAAGCATGTACATGGATATATGTTTATACATCAAAATAACTAAAAGGTACATCCTATTTGTAGCTGCATCAAAACCGCCTGAATGTGCATTAAAATTGCTCGAGTGTTCATAAAATAAAAAGTGCACAAATAGCTAATCGTGCGTGATGCACATATGAGGCAAAACTGATGCACAAAAGAGTCTTATTTATACATGTGCAATAAAATTAGTCGCATGTGCATCAAACCAACCATATAGTGTATCTTATTTTGCACGTGTGTTGAAACTAATGGTATGGACATCAAAACTAACTAACTATTGTTAGCGTTGTAATCGAACCCAGTCGAGCTTTGAGTTGCTCAAACTTGGCTCAGTTAAAAACAAGCGAACTCGAGCTTGAACATGAGCTTAATTAGTTTGAGCTCAAAATTTTGTTTGAGTTTGGTTCATTTAAATGTTCACCGAACTCGATCTTAGCTCACGAGCCTCACATTTAGTTTGTTGGTGACACAAATCCGTGAATAATTCAAGAAAAATAAGATTTTGTTGTTTTTTTTGTCTTTTTAATTAATGTATAATCTCGAAAGTCGATTTTTTGAAGAAATAGACGAAATTCGTTCATATTTCTCACGAGAACACTCATTCTCACATGATATTTTTGTTACTATATAATATTATATCAATCAAAATCCTTGTATATCACTTACCAATAGGCAATACAATAGTCTAATGTAACTTTACATAGACTAGTCCGAATCTTGTCAATGTACAAAGTCAATTTTTATCAAATTATATGTATATGCATGATAGCAATAGGACAAAAGTCGAACGTAGTAAATAAACAATCGGTGCATGCAAACTCAAAAACATACAAACAATATAGGACCCACGTGTCCTTTTATTTTATACGTAATGGACGAGACTATTACCGAATCCTCGAAAGAGATTTTACAATTTTGGCGCGAGTTCGTTGGGAAATGAGGGTGGGAAATAGCTGGCAAGTGGCAAACGGTTAAGACTCTATTTTTTAATATTAAATGGTTTCCAGCTGGCTGGCCCAATCTATTGATTGCACTATAACGGAACAGTGTGGCCCAATCTATTTTTTAATATTAAATCGTTAGTTTATAACTAAATTGGTATCTTTTCTAATGAAAAAAGATATTTTTGTATTTAACTAAATTAAAACAAAATTTTAGTTTAATAACAATTAAAATAAATCATACTCCGTATAAAATATTAAATAAGAATTGATACCGAAATTCAAGGCAACAATCTTTAGAAGAGTCGAAGGAGACCTCGGGGTATCCCCTAAGGTCTTAACTACCTAATCAATTCCTTCTCAACTTAATCACAAGTACTTATTTGATTGATGATACACCGCAGATACTCGACAAACGATTCATATTTCTCATCAACAAGCGCTTAGGATACAATAAGGTTTAGTATAGCCCCGAATACATACTATTTGAGACTAACTTCATACATTAGGAAACGAATAAGAATTGGGATTGAAATTTAAAACAACACCGTTCGAGAGAGTCCTGAAGTCTTACCTACTCGATTGATGCCTTTTCGACTCGACAAATACTTCTTTGATTGATTATTATATCACAATACGTCAACTAAAGGATTCATTTTTTCCTATCCAACAGCACATGTGAAACACCAATATTCAGTTGGTCTAGTTGTAAAGTGGTCCTAGATTCTTTAAGTGTTGTCCAGGAGATTCGAAGTTCGAACCCACAGATGACATGTATAGAGAAACTGATATTGGGAGGGTTTCCCAAAAAATGGGGCCACGAAGTACCCGGTCTGAATAGAGTGGATCGAATCGGGCGAGCCAAAAGACATGACTAAAAAAACAAGACATGTGAAACAAAAACCTCAATAATAGGTAAATTTGTATAATTTTCAAATTTAAGTGTTAATTTTGTATAATTTATCCAAATATATAAAATTCATTTTCGAGAAATTAAAGTCAATTGAGGCAGTTCAGATTTCAGAAGAGCGTGAAGTACACGTGCGGATGTAGTCCGTTGGTTTTGACAACCTGGAAAAACCCTGACGCCAACAAACCTCCCTGCTTCCCTATTTTGTCGTCTAGCACCTAGACACAGCTCACCATCACCGTTCAATTTCTTTTTTTTCCCTATTTTTTTATTACAGATTAAAATAAAATAATTTCAAATTATCGAAAAAAAATTAGAGTAAATCTTCCCCTAAACTAAACTACCATGTAAATCAACCACAGAAAACAAAAGCACGTCTTCCCAGTCCGTGAGGACTAGGCACGGACGGAAGATTGTTAAATGGGCAAAATTCAATGATGACTTTGCTAAATTGAATTTTGACGGTACAGTTAGTTCGGAAGACGTGACCTCATTCGGATTCTTCCTCAAGAACTTCGATGGCTCCCCATCCACTTCGACGGAGGACTGATTGGTCGACAGTCTGTGATTATCTCTGAGACCATCGCCTTGCGCCATTGACTACACGAGACTATTAGCCGTGGTATCTCCCAGATTCAGATTGAAGGCGATAATATTCAATTGGTCAAAGCCGTGCTTGCGACTAGCGCTGTCCGTGGGAGATCGAGTTGTTACGTTCGGACATGCACTGCTTGTTGGCTCGTTTTCGGGATTGGAGTATCACGCACGTGCATCGTGAGTGCAATTCGGTGGCGGACTACATCGCTGACTCTTTCCGCCACGTCTCCTCTATTCCACGCACAATTGACCCGAAATTACATACTCTCATCCGTCAGAATGCCCTTGGTCGATCAATAGTTCACTAGTGACCGCCCTAATTACTCTCTTTATAAAAAAAACTCCCATTATTAGTAGACCCCAGATAAAAAAAAATCATTATCATAACGATTAAAATAACTTCGTAACGGTTTCGATATTGTCGGTAAAATAATAAAAAATGCTAACTAAAATTCAATTTCAAAAATAAAATATCTAGGCAAAAAAAAAAATTAAATAAACGCGCTATAAGAAAATGCCCTCCAGGCTGTCTCGGTCAAAGTCTTCTTCCCGCCTCGCTCCAACCGTGCACTTAATCGCCCTCTTAAACCCGTTTTAAAACTAATTAATTAAATTAATTAATTCCACTCCGTTAATTAATTCAATAACCACCATAAACTGTCCCCGTAGATTGCAACTTATAACCGAAATATTCGATTTCAAAACGCGACATTAGCGTTTTTAGGAAGGGGTTTTGAAATTTAAACACCAACGAGTATATCTGAATGCTGTTAGGGCTGTTTGGTATTCATATCAGGATATCAGATATGGGTATGGATATGACTGATACCCATATCTGGTGTTTGGTATATTCTGATATCGATATCAAACTGATATCTGCTGTTTGGTATAGGAGTATATCGATATCAGCTGATATCTTTCTGATATCAGAGTGATATTAGAGTGTTATTTTAATATACCCCAGGAAATTGGTATATCAAAGATATCACTCATATTCATACTCATATTCGATATCTAGATATCACTCATATCGATATCTTGATATCCATACCAATACCGATATCCGATATCTCATACCTTAGATATCAATACCAAACGAGCCCTTATTATTCACTACACAGATTAGTAACTAAAAACGCGAGGTTAGTTTTTTGATTAACGAGCGTTACAACCGATTTATGTATAAAAATGGAAAACTTCAGTTAATACCCTATATTTTAAGGAGAGTTTCATTTAACGTCCCAAGGTTATTTTCTTCCATTTCGTGCCCTTGAGGTTTTGGATATTATTGTCGTGTTTGAATCGATCAAATTCAACTTGTTTAGTACTATGTTTCTCGTCTTCAAACTAGTTGAATTTACCTCCTAAAACACCTATATTTATATTTGAACAATTTTATTTGGAGTTTCTAAACAACAATCCATTTATAAGTACAATTTGGTTGATCCAGAACCTTTTTTAGAGTTGTCGTCCACCTCTCATTCTGTCGATACGCAGTCTAATCTTTCCTTAGCATGTTGCTAGTCAAGCCCTAGCCAAACAAGTGCATCTAAATCCGCATAAAGACTCTTTGCTAACAAAGGATACGAAATAAACAAGCCGAAAATATCGAGTACATCAATCGAACTACTCTAAACCTTAAGATATTATGGTCGACATCCCTATATCTTCGATTTGGTGGAATCCAAATTTATTACTCTACCAAGTTACTCACATTCAAATTAGCTAGGTTTATCTCCTAAAACACCTACATTCATATTCGAAACATCTCAATTTGAAATTTCTAATAAAAATTCATTTATAAATATATTCTTGTCGATTCAAAGTCGTTTTAGAGTCAGTAGTTCACTTTCCATATCCTCAAGCCGCCATCCAATTCTTCCGCCTACTTCTAACGCGCACGAACCCGAGCTATCTCCCAAGAACCCCTTCCCTGTCAAGCATTTTCTTGCTTGAACAGCTTAAGCTGTGCCTTTGCTTCATTCCTTTTTATTCGATGGAATCTCCACTACCAGTCCTTGACCAGAGCCTTGACTTGAGCATTGTACGAGTGCTTAAGAGTAAGACTCCTTCAGACCATGGCCACTCATATAATACAAGGCTTGGAGGCAAGCTACCAGCGCCTATCGGTAAGAACTAGGCTTTTCTATGACCTCGGGGAGTAGCAAAGCGAAGAAGGTCTTGAAGGAAGTACTGGGGATATAATATATCTTATAGGTAAGATATATTATAAAGACTCCTTGCTTACCTAGGGTAAAAAACAAACGACCCCAAAATATCACGCACACCAATCGAAATACCCTTAAAACTTAGGCCCTGAACCGTAATTCTCAGAAATAATCCTGAATTTACGTCACATGGAAGAACGAGCGACGAACACGTGTCCCCCACCAGCTGTAATCCGTAGTAACTGCCTTACCTGGAAGCTGCGCCCACTCCACCTCCCCGTTACCGGTTCACCCGGTAACCCTTCCATCTTCCCCCCTTTATATTCTCCATCTCTCCATTCTCCTCCCCAATTTCCTTTCTCAGGCCCCTGAGAAAGGCTCACTTTCCCCAATCTCAAATCTCAAATTCTCCATCCATGGCCACTAATTCCTCTTCTTCTTCAGATCGGGTCAAAGGCCCATGGAGTCCCGAAGAAGACGACCTCCTACAGAGGCTAGTCCAGGAACACGGCGCGCGAAACTGGTCGCTGATCAGCAAATCGATCCCGGGGAGATCCGGGAAATCGTGCAGGCTGCGGTGGTGCAACCAGCTCTCGCCGGAGGTGGAGCACCGGCCGTTCACGCCCGACGAGGACGCCGCGATCATCCAGGCCCACGCCCGATTCGGCAACAAATGGGCCACCATAGCCCGGATGCTCTCGGGAAGGACCGACAACGCGATTAAGAACCACTGGAACTCAACGCTCAAGCGCAAGTGCTCGTCCATGAGCGGCGGAGACTTCAACGGCTTCGATCCGGACTCCAATCCGCCCCCGTTGAAGAGATCGGCCAGCCTCGGGCCGGTCTCGGGCCTCAATTTGAACCCCGGGAGCCCGTCCGGGTCCGATGTGAGCGATTCGAGCCCCGGAGCTTGCCATCATCCCGTGTACAGGCCCGTTCCGTTGTCGGTTGCGTTTCCGGGCCCAGGCCCGAGCCCGAGCCCGATTCAGGAGCCCGAGACGGCCCTG
The DNA here is from genome assembly GCA_964016875.1 of Fallopia convolvulus. NCBI lineage: Eukaryota > Viridiplantae > Streptophyta > Magnoliopsida > Caryophyllales > Polygonaceae > Fallopia > Fallopia convolvulus. Next base: position 71,117,144 of record OZ024720.1, read on the forward strand.
TGCCTCTCGCTCCCCGGTTTCGAGGCTGGCGAGTCAAATCCGAGTCAGAATCAGGTTCCGAATCTTCCGCCGCTGCCGATGACGGAGGAGAAGGTTTCCGATGGAGCTCCGGCGGAGAAGGTGTTCGGGCCGTTTAGCAGGGAATTGTTGGCGGTGATGCAGGATATGATAAGGCAGGAGGTGAGGAGTTATATGGATCAGAAGGGGGAGAAGAATGAAGGAGGGATGTGTTATAATCAGACGGAAGCCATAGCCAATGCGATGATGAGTCGGATGGGGACGAGCAGAGTTGAGTAGATTTTGATTTTACAGAAGAAATTGGGGAAGATGATGATGATGATGGAGGAGGCATGAAACAGAGAGATGGTCTGTTTTTTTTTTTTAATCAGTTGGTATTTTTTTTAAGTTTTATGAAAATAATTTTGGTAGTGTACAGAGGAAGATCAAAGTGAAGTGAAGCCATGGATGTTTAGATGAGGAAGATGAAGGAAGAAAGAAATGAAAGAATGAAACTTTTGGAGTTTGGATTAGGCCCTCGAAATATAAATATTTTTCTGGATTTTTGGATTGGATTTGAACTCAAATGGCTGAGATTGAACATGAAGATGGTGATTTTTTTAATGGTAATTAAGGTGGTAAAATACTAGTTTTAATCATAATGATGAATGGATAGAAGTTATGCCAATTGTGGTTGAGAAATTGACAAATTGAAAAATATGTGTTTTTGCACTTAAGTGGCAAAGATCAAATTGAACTTGTTAGATTCAAATGTCTGTCTAATGTCAACAAAGCAAAAGTTCTTAGCTACATTATAGTGACTTGAGCTTTGAAATGAATGGAGACTTGTGGATTGTGTCACCTTTAAGTGAAATTGAATAACCAAGTGAGAAAGTGCAAGAAGAAGAAGGAAGAAAGGGATTGATTTTTTTTAAGGAGGAACCCAACTATAGTGGTAAACCGAGTCCGTAAACTAGCTGGCAAAATGCATGATCAAATAAATCAGTTTGCACCGACCAACTCGACCTAGTGGTAGGAAGAATGACGAGACTTGGTTTTTGACCTAAATAAAGGGCGTAATCAAGTGTCAAATTTGAGACCTTCCGACATCCTCATTCCTCTTACCACTAGGCCACCTCATGTGGCACGATAGAAATATAGGTCATATGTATAAGGTGGAGATTGCTTGTAACATTTACATACCTAAGTTTAAAAGAAGAAGAGAAACATAAAGGAAAAGGGAGTTATAACTTTTGAAGCTACATGGGTAATTTTGAGAGGGTTGGTATTTCTTGGCGTGTTGCAACTTGCAACTTGCCATAAAATTATTTCATTTGTCATTGTCAACTTTCTCTCCTACCAAAGTTTGAAGAAATTACTTTTTAATGTGGATAAGTATGTTGACACAAAAATGACTCTATTAAGCATCGAGGGTAGTATCCAAAGGTCTACGATTCGACTTTTCTGAGCAATGTCCTTCACCGAAAAAAAGTATGTTGACACAAAAGTCTTAACTAAGAAGAAGAGGATGATTAAATTGGAGTTAGAGGTTGTAAGTTGGTAGTTAAATTAATATGTATTAGAAAATCTTATAAATTAGGATGAAATATATGCATTTGGTTGAAAATGAAGTAAAATACTTAAAAAACATTTTCTTAGGGTGATTTGTTTCTATGCTAGTAATTGGGTTGGAACAAAAATCACTCATACCCTAGTTTTTGGTTGGATATGACCTCAAGCTTATTTACTTGGTATGAAAATCACAAATCTCATAAACTCATTCCTCGTACTAGAGGTATAGAAACAAACAACATAACCTTATTAATAATTTAAATTTATGCAAAACACATAAAAATAAGCATAACTAGACTCCCTAAGAATTTCTACTTTCACTCTAAATCCCCAAATTTTGATTCATAAAAGGTGTATTTTTCATTTACTTGTGAATGGGCCCTTAACCAGTAATCCATCGCTTTCATGGGCCCAGTCCATGAAGCTTCTGGATCGGCCTGTATAGTACAATCTCAATAATAACCAGACAACTACTATTCAGGAAACTGAACCAGTCAATATGAAGTGACAATTGCATGCTTTCATTAATCTGAGATGCCTATCCAATAAATTATGATTGCAACAGCACAAATATGCATGAGTAATGATAGTGCCAATTTTCGACCACATTTTGCTATAAACACCCAGAAGCTAGTGAGTTTTGTAGTTTAGTGTTAAATAAGTCACAACAGAAGATGTGATAAATATAAACAAGATTGAGCCCACAATATTGTTAAGTTAGATCATCCAAACCATAAAAAAGTGCCTAATGCAACGTTTTCATTTGTTTTTGCAGGGCTATATATACATTAACATAAAAAGCTCTACCTTTCACCTTAAGTAGCACCGTCTTTTTTCGGAACTGTCTCGGTTTGTTCGGGTAAGTGGTACGAAGCAAGGAAGAAGTTATGGTGATTCTTTCTGAGGAACCTGAAGTGAAAATTCACAAAGCCGAAAGGCGGAACATTAGGGCGTGTTTGGATTACCACATTTAGTGCAATAAGTTGTAAAAGAAGCAATGAAACACATACCTAAGAAGTTCTTGTAATTTCTGCTGCAATTGGATTAATGTGTCTTCTTCAATATTCAAATTGTACAGCAGTGCAGGCAACTTAACTACAAATCCAGAAGAAGCTCAGCATCAGACTTGATTAGTGACCAAACTCAAACTGAATAATTGCAAGTGCAGAATATGTGAAGGTGACATACCAAATAAGCGAAGTAAATGCTCAGCACCATATATTTTTGAGGGAGAGACATTATCAGCCATTGCTTGTTCATACTGTTGCCGCTCCTTGTTATAGAGAAGGAGCACGGGCAGAGCTTTATCAAAGTAGCCATGCAATCCGCTCAAAATCTCTTCAACTGACTCCGATATCCTTCATATGGATACAAGGAGGAAAACATCAGCTGTCACTGCTAAAATCAAATTCAGAATTTCTAAAAGTAGTTCTATAAGTAATTCAGATTACTTACACTGACACACCATCCTTCTGTTTCCTGTAATCACGATACTTTATCAGGATCTCATCAACGTTTGGGGTTCGTGGAAGCTTAACCAGCTGAAAAGAACTCACATTATAACAACAAGTATTAATATTAGTAAATTGTGATCAATGTAAATGCAGCACACAGCTGTAGGGGCAGGAAGCCTCGTATATGAAACCATAAGATACATAGAATTGTTCAAATGAATTACATAATACACGGGAAGCTAGGATGATAATTAACAAAACTACTAATTCAAGAAGAGATTTTTGTTTTTACAAGGATTTCATCACCAGAAAAAAAGTAGTATTTCATCTTAGTGGAACCAAGCTAGTTACATGAGTTGATATTTTAGAAATAATAATACTTACAGCATAATTAAGTCATAGATTCGTATTATATATAATTTTAGAAAATATTGACCCAAGTATTAGCAAGTCAAGTAACTTGCAGATACGATCAAAATTTATTCAACAGTGAAGGGAAAAAAAATGTCAGCACATTTATGTCATGGGCTACTAGGAGTCGGAAAGTGTACAAGTCAAGTACCTTGCCAGCCTTAACAAATTCGAAATCATCAATTAATTGCTTCCTCAATGCTGGAGGAATGAAGATACTAGTACTCTTTTCCATTGGAGCAGAATCTTTCACCTATAATTGATAGGAGATAAAGTTTCAGTTTTAATGCAAATAACTCCAAAGGTGCTTCCAGTTCCATATGACCCATATTTCTGCCAGCCACAAAATGGATATAGACTCTGTCGAGTAACACCCTAAAAATATTTTGATAGCTTACCTTAACGAGCTTCCTCTTTTTCTTTTGGTTTGTATCAGAAGTATCACCCACTTGCTTCTTGCTACCACCACCTGCACACTTCCCTTTGTCAAACTTATAGGAACACCAAAATATACTACTTTGCCAAGCATACAGGAGAAAACCATACAATGGACAATGAAAAAGAGATGTCATTGATCTCTATATTTATAATGTGTATAAGTAGATTAAAAAGCCAGCCTAATATAAAACACAGTATTTTAGGAAGAATTAGAGATGGTCGGTATTAAAACTCTATATAATCAATCCTGAGCATGCCTGTGTGTTTGTATCATGATGTTTAAAAAACTTATAAGCTGCATCGCCGTTTTAGGAAGCTACACCAGTGTGGTATGCAGAGACAATTAAAGATTAATGTTCAGGCACCAAAAAATAAGAAGCAATGCTGTTAAGAAAAAAATACCTAGCTGATGCAGAAGTGTAAATTGAAGTCACAAAATTATTCCACAACCCAAGAGGATAAGTTCTACGATCTAGGATTTGATCAAGGATAACATATGACATATTAAAAATGAATATGACATAACTTAAAAGCAAGTGTCAAAAGAAAAACATGACTCTTTTATCTTGATATTAATTCATAAAAAAGACATCCTCAATGCATAACATCTGCTGCAGTATCTCTTGATACAGCCTTTTCACATCTTACAGCCCTCAAAACACTATGAAACATGATAAGATTAAGTCATGTCAGAACCTAAATAACATGTATCTGAAACGAATAGCATAAGCAAAGTCTCACCATGCGACATCCTCAATTGTAATTTCGTTATTGGAGTAGCAAACTTGCAATAAATTTAATCATTATGGCTGCAGTCATCTCCTTAAAAAGTAATCAATCAACTCAAACATAGCATTCGAAATTTCATATATGTAACTATTATTGGAAACTGATGGCATACAAAGTAGCTATTGGATATTAATAATATGAACCATACATCCATACATGTGTACTGCTTAGAAGACTGAGAAATCAGTGTCTATTTTTGATGGAAGAAACTTATATTAACAGAGAAAAAGAAAAAGAATGGAAGACAAAGCTTAGCAGGAACTAACATTTCAATATAATAGAATTGAAGATTATCCTCACCAACTAACTTTTCGGTTCTGCCTTGGGATATACGTCCAGCTCTTACAGATTTTTCTGTGCCGTCTTTCTTGTCAAGCGTACTCCTTTTTTGAAGATTCTCTTCAGTGCATTTCATCATTCTATCAACTCCCATCCATTCATCCCAGCTGAAAATGAAAGTTATCCAGTCAGAAGTTCACAATCTATCACCAAACAGCAGCCAGAAAAAAAATGCTTTAACAGTCACTTTAAAACCAAAAACCCTGTTCCCTGAATATACACTGAAAAAATTGTCCTGAGAAATTCCCTTCAAGAGTTCATGAGTAACATAAGGAAAAAACCACTGAAGCATAACTTGAGCAAATAACTATGAAGCTGCAAATAACTAAGATAGTAATTAACTAAAATCATACTCATAAAGGCTAACTCGTTGAGCACGGAAATAAAAGCATTGCAAGAAATTGATAAAAAAAACACGAAGATTAGAAATTCGGATAAGGAATCCAGGTTGAATTAAATAACAACAAAATGTCAAAAGAGATTATAAGTGAAACATAGAACAATACAACCCAACTTGCTATGCACTCATATCACAGCTAAATGCATCAGTCCACAAAGCTGCAGAAAGCAATGGAGCCAATTTCCATTTCAAAGGGAAAGCAAGACCAAACTCAGTTTTTTTTAATCTAATCTATTGATCCAAATGACCTCAAGCTACAGCTATAAGAACCAAAGAACTTTCTTCCTACCATTATATTGGTATCTTTTAAAAACACCGAATTGGAAGGCAGTGGTAAAATAAGGCTCAAAAGATCCATTCAATGCTTATAAGTAACAACAAGCACTCAGTAGAAACAATCAAAAGAGTGGTGAGGTAAGAGTTGTTGGGACCAAACGAGTTGGAATTCCGACTTACTGTTTTTTCCACCCCTGCAAGATTAGTTGAATACTGAGTTAGAAGAATGCAAAATCAAGATCAAGACAACAGATATAAGGTGTTATCATCATCATCTGCTTCCTACCACAAACACATTAGAATCCCCCAAAGTAATCAATCGCAACGCAATGCCATATACTTACACGGTAATGAATGTAAAACATCCATTCCTTTCCGCGAAGCTCAATCTTTTCCACCTAGCAATAGAAAGAGCCAACAGAAGCTCAAACTCAACATCCACTACTCAATTTCATAATCAATTAAAGCTGCGTATATCAAGATCGTTCAGCTCGATTGTGAGAAAAAAGATTCAAAAGAAGCATACCTTAGCTTCGTAAAAGCTTCCTTTGTGATTGGCTAAGACGATCTCGCCGATATGATAAGGGCAAGGACCAGGCGAAGAAGAAGCGTTGCCGTCGTCGGAAGAAGAACCAGCTTTGTTGTTTGAATTTGGGGAATTTGCCATGTTTGCTATCAGGTCAGTTTTTGCTAGGGTTGTCATCACACTCACCAGGAGCTTGCGATTCCGGTTTTAATTTCCCGGTAATAAGTATTTATTTTTATAATTGCAAATATAACAAGTTCTTTTATGACTTAGTGTATTTATTTGAAACGATAAAATTAAATATGAACTCAGACATATTATATTTCCTTTGTTGGTATATTTGGAATCATAGAAATATATTGATTTTCAAGAAAAAGAGTGTGAATTCTAATTTAAGTCTCGTTGAGTTAACATTTAGAGAATTCTCCTTATGGAACCTTGCTAACTGTAAAACCTCTTGTAGGAAATTACATTCTAACAATAACCTTCGAAAGAGAAGGTCAAATGCAGTTTGGAGAAAACCACCTCCCCAATGGTTTAAATTAAATACTGATGCTTCTAAACAATCTAACTCTGACACTTATATAAGTAGTATAATTAGAGATAGTAATAGTTGTGTTCATAAAATAGATCGTAGGAAAATTTCTGTTGTTCCTATTATTCAAGCTGAATCAATTGCGATGATTGAAGGGATTACATTGGCATTATCACTTAATATTTCACATCTGATAATAGAAGGGGATAATTTAACGCTAATTAATTCTTTACGAAATACTTGGAAGATTCCTTTGGAAATAAATGATATAAAAAGTAGATGCTTGTTTATATGTACTAAGAAATTCATTTATCGTGGAGCAATCTTGCAAATCTGCTTTAACGATATAAAAAGTAGAAGAAATGATAGTATCCTCCAGAGTAAATCCATGGAACCTCCTAGGGGCGGTGGCATGGATTTTGTCCAAACTAAACATTAAAAGATCCAAAGTAGATAAAACTGCACTAAGAACTGATTCATGACACCAAACGACGGTGTAGAAAGCGATGGTGGTGGTGGGATTGAAAGTGGCATCGTTGAGGTCTCCGGTGATATTAAAGACGAAGACAATAACATCAATCAAAGTCAAATAAATCAAGACTATGTTAGAGAGCCCTTGACATTGATTGCATCAACGATGGCAAAAATCGCAACCTCAAGTGCGGGGACACATGTAGAATCTATTATGAGATCTTAAACTTTAGCAAGTTGTGTTAGAAGCATAATCTATTATGAAATAATTTTATCAAATATAATAATGTTACTAATATATAATTATATTTAAAATTCGGCCGAAAACATACTCTTCACTATGAATTAAAATTTTGAAATATAATAATATGACTAATATCTCTTTTGTTGATTATATTACATAATCTATAATTACTTTATTCACAATTATTCCACATATAAAATTCTCTTAATTATGTCTAATATCTTTTTAAAGATTGACTACATAAAATTGACTTAACACCACAATATAATAGCATTAATATTCTAGATTTTTTTTAAAAAATTATTTGTTCACAATTATTCAATATAATAGCATTAATATCAGGTAACCGCTCCAACGCGAACTCCGATCGTCCCAATGGAGGTGCGAACTCCGATCGCAACAATGGCGGTGCAAACTCCGATCGTGGTGGTGCAAACTCCAATCGCGGCGGTGCGAACTCCGATCGCGACGGTGCGAACTCTCGTGCGAACTCCAACCGGTCTCTGATTGCCAATTGTCCTCAAATTGTATTCAAAAGACCGGGATCTTGCGGCGCGTCGTCGTCCGGCGCAGGCACATCCTTCGTCGGCATATCGCGTGCGCCCGACGCCAGCACATCCTTCGTCGGCACCTCTTCTTTGGTTGACAATCTTGGATTCTTCCTTTTGCTAATTAATCATACATAATCCAATCTTTTTAGGGTAGTTTGGGTCAGTGCCTAATTTTTACAAACATAAAAAGTGACCAACAACTTGTGATTCGAATATCCGATCCCATTTTGTGTAATTGGATTGGCTATAGTCGGCTCATACTAACCTTGATCTCTAATTGGACAACTCATTTGTGTAAAGATTAGGTATAGTTACCTAGAAACTCTAATTGGACACTTTTCTCGTTATATGTTTTCATTTCATGTAGAAAACTCGAAAACTTGTTTTCTAATGCTGAATTATGGATGCCTATGTTTTCTCGTATTTGTAACGGTTTCCATGTAACAAAACAACTACCTAGGTATTAAGTTTTCAAGATCATATTACAATCACAAAAAGGTGAACCTATGAAAGGTGGAGATTGAGGTTGATGCTTTGGAGGCAATAAAGTTGGTCCAAGATGGCATTGCTCTGCTAATTGTTTTTCTTCCCATACTTATAGTATAGTAGAGCTACTTGCTTGCACATCGATCGTCGATGTGGGAATTTTCATAATTTTAATTTATCAATGTTGGTGTTCTGAGGTGGCAAAGCCTAAGTGGACCAAGCTTTTGATTTCTTTTACAAGATGCGGTTGGGGAAACTAGAAATTTCCATTACGAAAGGATTAGTACAAAAGCTCGCATCAAGCAGGGTTCCCATTACAATCAATCATAAAAAAATTACAAACAAACAACTCTAGATAAAAGCTAAGTTGACATACTACACCATACTCGCAAAACAACTTCTACACTTCGATGCCATTGCTTGTCAATTCCCAATCCAATGCTTTAAGATGTTTCTTTTATCCTTCACCCTTGCATGGAGTCTTTGTTTGGTGAGTTGGATGATCTTCTAAGTGCTTTCCAGGCTGCTTGGTGTGTGGTCTTCGAAGCATAAAAGGTTTCTAAGGTGCCAAATCTCATGTGAATTCGTGGTTAGAGCGACAATGTGAAGTTGAAAGATTGGAGAACTTTGTCGGTTGCTATTGGAGAACCAGGTGAGCCACGCATTGATGTCATTAAGATGGATGTGGACTTCAGTACACCTCATAAAAGCTGTGAGGATCTAGATGGAGAAGTTGCATTCAAATCATATGTGTCTTGTTGTTTCTGGGCAAGCCTTACAAAGCGCGCAGATGTTCGATGCTGTGACGCCCATGCTATTCAGCTTATCTAAAGTGGGAGCTCGGTTCTGGATTGCTAACCAAACAGTGAAGGTGCATCGAGGAATGACTTGGGATCTCCAGATAAGCTCGCCCCATTGTGTTACTTCGCCTTTGTGTCTCCAAGCCTCATAAAGGAGCTGGATGATGCAACGAGCCTTTCCAGAATGCCAAATCCTGTCCGATTTTGCATTTTCGAGGTTAAGTTGAAGCAGCTTGATCTCATCTCTTATTCTTAGAAGGGTTTTCCTAGTCCACGTGTCTTGGTCTCTAGGAGTGGAGTTCTAAACACTATATTGGTTGAACAGAATTGTTCGTGCCCAATGCACCGATATGGTACTAGTATTGAAATCAATTTCGAAAAGGCATTTTGCATCTTGAGATTTGTTCCATGCAAGGAGCTCTTTAATTCCAAGTCCTCCTTCAATTTTTGGCTTTGCCACATCTTTCCAAGTGACTAGGTTCCTTCTCCCCTCAACAGCTCCACTCCAAAGGAAATTTTTCATCAATTTCTGGATTGTTTTTATCACTTCCTTGGGCAAGATGAAAATTTTGGACCAAAAATTGCAGATTCCACTCATGACAGACTTTATCAACTCGCATCTGCCAACATAAGAGAGAAGTCTGGAAGTCCATCACTGAATTCTAGTCATGATCTTGTCAATTACAACTTTGTATTCGCTAACTTTCAACTTACGTGAGTGAAGTGACGTGCCAAGGTAAGTGATAGGGAAGGAACCAATTTCCAGCCCAAGCCCATAAATAATAGCTTATCGCCTTTGTGTCTACAAGAGACAGTTTTTAAGGCTGGTCATGGGTCGGGTTATGGGTGGGTGGAGCACTTCCACCACCCGACCATCGAAATAAATTGTATCACCCGACCCACCCATCGTCAGTGGAACCTTTCACCCATATTTGACCCACCGTCACCCACGGGTGAGTCGGGTGATCCGTCACCCACGAATTCTAAAATTACAATAAAATTTCAGAATTAATATAAAAAAAGTTAATGCAACACTTTACTAACTGAAGTGATATCCAAGATATTCTCAAACATTTTATCCTTAAAGATTCACATATGTTAACCCACAAATTTCTATATCTTTCATTTGCTTAAGTTCCAACAGTAATCCTCAATTTTCTCTCGGTAAAACAAGTTTCTAGATCATTCGGACCCCTTACCAAAAACGTTTACATATCGTAATGGCATTCCATTAGGGATTTAGCCTTTAGGGTCCGAATAGTTTTAATATTTTTTTAGAAAAAACCCATTTTTTTTAAAAAAGCCCCAAATTCCCAAACTTTCTTTCAGGAAAAAACTAAACCTAATTTTAATTTAGGATTTAATTTTTACGGGTGCTAGACCAGTGAAACGGGTGGCGGATGATGAGTCCTGTTAAACGGGTGTAAAATGGATCGCGGGGAGCAACAATGGCGACGTGGCTTACCTCAAAAGCCTGCGCCAAGAGAAGCTATCTTGCCCACATGTGTCACTCGCAAGATTCAAACTCAAGACATGATTCACATTAGGAGAAGACCCAACCATCCCACCAAATGTGCGGGGCATAACACCACCTTTTTATAATAATGTCAATCTTACCTTTTTAGATATGAAACTTGCCTTAATATTAATCACGTAGCACATAATCTTACCTTTTTATAATATAGTCAATCACGCATAACAATATTAATCACGCATAATAATCTCGTAGCACACAATCCTTGATATTAATCACGCATAATAATATTACTCAAAAGTAAAATTCCTATCTAGGGTTGAAATCGAATGGCGGAAGAACGCGGTGGCGGTGCTATGAGGACGAGAAGCCATAGAAATCTACCAGAAGAATTGCACGAGGAGATTCTCCGTCATCTCCCCGTCAAGTCTCTCACCAGGTTCGAATCCATTTGTAAGACATGGCGCGCCAAATTCCATTCCCGCCGCTTCATCGCCTTGTACGGCCGCCGCCGCCACCCCGGCGGCGCCGCCGTCTATTCAATCCCTAGAAAAAAGCTCTTTCATTGGATCACGGAATTGAGACCCGACATGACGATGATTAACAACGCTATAGAGCCTTGGACCTATTGGAAGCACATGACTCGAGTCTTCGGGCCCTCGAGCAACGGAATCTACTGCTTTACCTCTCATCCTTACGATAAATTCAGCGATCGCTTCTGCGTTTTCGAAGGCAAAATCGCGCTGTGCAACCCCGCGAGACATCGATACAAGGTGGCGAATCCTTTCCCTTCCGGGATTCGTTCTCGATTGTACCGCATTGCTTCAATGTCATGTCAGCTCCACTTCGGTTTCGGTCAAATCGATTCCGATTCGGATTATAAAGTTGTTGTGATCGTCCACTACTACGGCGACTACTACTCGTACCCTTCCTTTCTCGGCTTCGTCTACAGCCTACGAAGCGGAGAGTGGAAGACGGTTGTTGATTATAAACCCGGTAGGAGGCGCAGAGACGCGGCCACAGAGGCGTTCTATAGGTCAAGGATGGTCGATATCGAGGATCCCGTAGAGGTGTGTCCTCAAGGCTTCTTTCGAGGATGCTGGCATTGGGCGGCCCGATGCGAGGATAACTCGTATTGTGTGTTGTCTTTTGATTTTGCTGATGAGGCGTTCAAGTTAATAGGCGCGCCATTGAAATCCTCAGACGGCCTCTTCTGGGGCTCGGTTCTCACCTTGCGTGATCATCTTGCTTTTATTTACTTTCAGGACGAGCCTTTATATGACGAGCATGTACTGCCGCAGTTCGTTGAGACTGACGTTCATGTTTGGATGATGATGGAATATGGCGTCGAGGAATCCTGGACCAGGATTTATAAAATTAATCCTAATTTCTATGGCAAGTTCTTGAAACTTGCTGCAATAGATTATTACACTTCCCAACGGCAGGGAGGAGGAGACGAGGAAAGGGGTGGGGGTGGTGTTATTCGAATCAAACGTCTCTTCTTTGAAGATGAGAACCATCAGCTCATCTCTTGTGATGATGCCGGGTCTCAAGTATGTGAAGCAAGTGGTCGTTGGAGCATTAGTACACATTTTTTTTGGAATACTCCTGGAATTTCGACTTATGTTGAGTCTCTTGAGCGCCTCTAAAAATAACAGTAGCTTCTTATTATGTACCTATTTATTCGAGTAATATTATTTTGCATGAATTCCTTTTAAACAACACATTGTGCATTGTTTCACCGCAGATTGATTTTCTCTTAGAGTGTAATGTCCTGCAATCCTATTATATCATTCTACTGTGCATTAAATAGTCAAAACAATACAACATATTGTAGTAATTAATTAATTAAGCTAACGTGTTCTTAATTTGAAGTGTGGCACGATGTAATTACGATGCTTAGTGAAAGGGGCTTTCATAGTTATATATAAAATTTCAATCTGCAAAATCAGACCCAAGTCACAAATTAACTTGACCCAGAAGTTTATATCTAGAACTAATAGATTCTAGGATATTGACAGATTTTATCAAATCATATGTGTGTTCAATGTCATAAGTTTTGACAATTGCCAAGAAGGGTAACATAAAAGTGGAGATAAATTCAACCTAACATGTACTTGTATATATGTATTAGCCCATTCATATATACAAAGTGCATGTAACGACTATTAGCTTGAAACTTGCTCCTCTTATATATGTATTAGCCCATTCATATATATGTAATAGCTCATTCATATATGCAAAAATGAACCGGGTTGGGATCCTTATTTCAATAAAATTAACCGTATTCAATCAGTTTTTTCAGAAGCACAAGCTTACTCTATTGATCACTCGGCCTCGTTGATTTGTGTCATTGATCATTGGATTTGGGCCTGATTTCGGAGAGCCCAACACTATTACTTTTAGAGGCGCTCAAGAGACTATACATAAGTCGAAAATCCAGGAGTATTTCAAAAATAATGCGTTGTAATGCTCCAACGACCCCTTGCTTCACATACTTGAGACTAGGGTTGGACATTATTCGCGGGTGACCGACCCACCCGATTCACCCGACCCAATTATAAGGGTGAACAACCGTAAAAAAAGCGGGTGATGGGTGGGTCGGATGACGGGTGAAACGGTTGATGGGTCGGATATGGGTGAAATATTACACTCGTTTCACCCGACTCGTCATCCACCACCCGCTTACCACCTGTATAAGATTTTTCCAAAATTAGGTTTGATTTTTATCTATAAGAAAGTTTGGGACTTTGAGGCTTTTCTTAAAAATATTTGGGATTTCGTTTTAAAATTTAGAAGAACTAGTATATATATAACCTTAGGCCTAAATCTTTAATGAACGAGCACCCTTTTGTCCTCCCTTCTTAGGGAAAGAGAAGAGCGTCGTTGTTGAGTCTTCCCGAGTCCCGACTCCATACGTTCTCACTCTCACATTGTTAACTTATGTTTACATTAATTTTTAGCTTTACTACCTCAAAAATTATGTAGTTAATATTGGAATATTATTTGAGTAAATAGAACGTTTGCATTAATTTATTTTCTTATTAATTCCATTTTGAAATTGTATAAATTTTTATTGTAATTAATTTAAGAATTTGCGAGTGACGGGTGATCGAATCGGATTTGGGTGAAAAGTTTCGCATATGATAGGTGGGTCAGGTGATCCATTTTTATTCACAGGTCGGATGGTGGTGCTTCAGTCACCCATAATCCGACCCATAACCACCCTACTTAAGACCCGTCGTCATCACAAGAGATGAACCGGTGGTTATCATAGAGGCGTTTGATTCAAATAACACCTTTTTTATAATAAGGTCAATCTTACCTTTTTTAGATATGAAACTTGTCTTAATATTAATCTCGTAGCACATAATATTACAAGGTCAATCACGCATAATCTTATTCCACCAAAAAAATCACGCGTAATCTTACCTAATTGGAAGTGAATAATTAAATTTCAAATAAAAAATCCGGACAATAAAATCTAGTAAAAAATAATTTAAATAAAATAAATTAGATTAGATATAAACTTGCTTGAAACCAAAAATTCATATTTAGGTTGAAATCGAATGGCGGAAGAACACGGCGGCGGCGGCGGTGGTGCTAAGAGTAGAAGAAGCCATAGAAATCTCCCAGAGGAATTGCATGAGGAGATTCTCCGTCATCTCCCCGTCAAGTCTCTCATCAGATTCGAATCCGTTTGTAAAACATGGCTCTCTAAATTCCATTCCCGTCGCTTCATCGCTTTGTACGGCCGCCGCCGCCACCCCGGCGGCGCCACCGTCTATTCAATTCCTAGAAAAAAGCTCTTGGAGTGGGTTACGGAATTGAGACTAGAGAAGACTATGATGATTAACAACGCTATAGAGCAGCCTTTGACCTATGGCAAGGGCATGACTCGAGTGCTCGGGCCCTCGAGCAACGGAATCTACTGCTTAACCTCTCATCCGCGGAAAATCGCCCTGTGCAACCCCTCGACACATGACTACAAGATCGCAAATCCTTTCCCTGCCGAGATTCGTTCTCGGTTATCCCGCATTGATGATTTCATGTCATTTGAGCTCCACTTCGGTTTCGGCCAAATCGATTCCGATTCCGATTCCGATACCGATACTGACTATAAAGTTGTTGTGATCGGCCACTACTTCGACGACGACGACGACTTGTACTCCTCCTTTCTCGACTTCTCCCTTCTCGGCTTCGTCTACAGCCTACGAAGCGGAGAGTGGAAGACGGTTGTTGATTATGATCCTTGTAGGAGGCGTAGAGACGCGACCTCAGAGGCATTTTATAGGTCAAGGATTACTTATATTGGAGACCCCATCGAGGTGTGTCCTCAAGGCTTCTTTGGAGGATGCTGGCATTGGGCGGCTCGATGCGAGGATAACTCGTATTATGTGTTGTCTTTTGATTTTGTTGACGAGGCGTTCAAGTTAATAGGCGCGCCATTAAAATCCGCAGACGGCTCCTTCAGGGGTTCAGTTCTCACCTTGCATGATCATCTTGCTTTTATTTACTTTCATGACCCGCCATTTTACGACGAGCCTGTATTGCCGCAGTATGTTGAGACTGACGTTCATGTTTGGATGATGATGGAATATGGCGTTGAAGAATCGTGGACCATGATTTATAAAATTAACCCTAATTTCTATGGTAGGTTTCAAAAACTTGTTGCAATAGATTACACTCCCCAAAAGTCGGGAGGAGGAGACGAGGAAGGTGGTGGTGGTGTAATTCGAATCAAACGACTCTTCTTTGAAGATGATAACCATCAGCTCATCTCTTGCGATAATGACGGGTCTCAAGTATGTGAAGCAAGTGGTCGTTGGAGCATTACAACACATTATTTTTGGAATACTCCTGGAATTTCGACTTATGTAGAGTCTCTTGAGCGCCTCTTTTGAGTAATATTTTCGAGTATAAAAGATAAGACAGTAGTTTTGAACTTTAGGTTACCAATTTCTGAACTTCAAATTGCTTGATCATCATTGTCAGAGAAAGCCCATATACTCGACTTTCTGATTCCATAATTTTTTTTGAAGAATTGTCAAACAAGAGAAGAAATGATATGACACCATTGTGTCTTTTATGGTTCTCTTAAGAAATAGATTTGGCCTTGCATCATTCATATGTAAGAAAATTACTTACACCAAAGATGTGTAAGAATAGTACTATTAGTAAAATTACATTTTCACTATCCCACAACACAACAAAAATACCTTACGGCTAGAAATGCATCAAAAAAAAACATGTCAAACGTTGAAAGAATAATTAAAGTAGACAATATTTCAAGCTTGACATACAAAAAAAGGTTTTGTTAAATGTGCTTTATAATCGATAATAAGTTTCGAGCTTTATAATCGATAATTGATGTGTTTGAAAACTCACCTCCTTTCCTTTGGAAGATTAATCTACAAATGCCAAACCTAAAAAGAGATCAGGAACTGAAATTGGCTTATTAAGTTATTTACTTGAGAAGTTGATTTGTTAGGAAAGCTTGCTCTGCCACTCAAAGGATCATGTTTAGTGTCTCTCTTCTTCCCATCAAAAGCTTTAAAACACATATCAGCAAATATGAATGGGAAAATTAAATGAAAAACAAAAAAGGATTTATTTTTATCTAAGTTAGTTGTAATCACTTCCCCAGAAGGGAAATTGAGATCATAAAGTGCAAAGAACAATAGAATTCCTTATACTGCCACTTTTATATAATGAAATGATATTTAACTGTACATAAATTTTTATACAAAATAAATTTTTTACCACTAATAAAAAAAGCCGGTCCCGACCGGAAACTTCTGTTTCAGCAGTTGCAAGGTACATTGCTCATTTACATGTTCATAATGCAGAGATGGTAATTGAGACACTGGTCATGGTTTTGTTTAGGAATATTGTCTAGTCTTATTGTTTGATACTTGTCAATGACAAATAATTGCCCTTTGGTCCAGCATCTTTGGTTTACTCTAGCATAATTGATGGTACCAAAGCTGTTTTAATGATCATCAAGCAATTAAAAGCTCAGAAATTGGTAAACTAAAGTTCAAAACTATTGTCTTTGTCTTTTGTACTTAGATATTCAATATGTGGTTCACCATTCACCAAGCCATGATGTAAGTTTGCAGAAGTTGTAAAAACTAAAAACTTGTTCTAAATTTTACTAACACATATTCATTGTATTAATGCAACACACAAAAGCATTCCAAACTTATGTTATTGATACAAGGACTTGCAAGATAAAAGCTTAATTGGAATTCATGCATAATAACATTACTCGAATAAATAGGTACATAACAAGAAGCAACTATGTTTTTAGAGGCGCTCAAGAGACTCGATATAAGTCGAAATTCCAGGAGTATTCCAAAAAAAATGTGTACTAATGCTCCAACGACCACTTGATTCAGATACTCGAGACCCGGCATCATCACAAGAGATGAGCTGATGGTCATCGTCTTCAAAGAAGAGGCGTTTGATTCGAATAACACCACCAGTTTCGTCGTCGTAATAATCTATTGCAGCAAGTTTCAAGAACTTACCATTGAAACCAGGATTAATTTTATAAATCATGGTCCACGATTCCTCGACGCCATATTCCATCATCATCCAAACATGAACGTCAGTCTCAACTAACTGCGGCTGTACATGCTCGTCAGGTACAAGCTCTTCGCGAAAGTAAATAAAAGCAAGATGATCACGCAAGATGAGAACCGACGACGAGCCCCAGAAGAGGTCGTCTGTGGGTTTTAATGGCGCGGCTATTAACTTAAACGCCTCATCAGCAAAATCAAACGACAACACATAATACTCCGACTTATCCTCGGATCGGGCGCCCCAATGCCAGCATCCTCGAAAGAAGCCTTGAGGACACACACCTAGGGATCCTCGAGTTCGAGGAGCCTTGTCCTATGGAACGCCTCTGTGGCCGCTGTGGCCGCGTCTCTGCGCCTCCTACCGGGTTTATAATCAACAACAGTCTTCCACTCTCCGCTTCGGAGGCTGTAGACGAAGCCGAGAAAGGAGGAGAACAAGGGGTCGCCATAGTAGTGGACGATCACAACAACCTTATAATCGAAATCGGAATCAATTCGACCGAAACCGGAGTAGATCTCGCAGGGCGATGAAGCAATTCGGTGTAATCGAGAACGAATCGCGAGAGGGAAAGGATTCGCCATCTTGTATTGATGGCTCGCGGGGTTGCACAGGGCGATTTTGACTTCGGAAACGCAGAAGAGATAGCGGTGTTTGTCGCAAGGATAGGAGGTAAAGCAGTAGATTCCGTTGCTCGAGGGACAGACAACTCGAGTTGCCTGCTTCCGATAGATCTTCGTCTTCTCGAGTCTCAATTCCGGAATTTTTCGAAAGAGCTTTTCTCTACGGATTGAATAGACGGCGGCGGCGCCGCCGGGGTGAAGGCGGCGACCGTACAAGGCGATGAAGCGACGGGAATGGAATTTAGAGTGCCATGTTTTACAAACGGATTCGAACCTGCTGAGAGACTTGACGGGGAGATGACGGAGAATCTCCTCGTGCAATTCTTCTGGGAGATTTCTATGACTTCTCCTCCTCCTAGCGCCGCCGCCGCCGTGTTCTTCCGCCATTCGATTTCAACCTAGATACGGATTTTTCTTTTTGAGATTATTATCAGGCAAGTTTCATATCTAGAAAATTATGTGCTACAACATTAATATCATCTATCTATAACTTCTATCTTTTAAATTTAAAATATTAATTTATATTTTTATTATTATAACTTTTTTTTATTAATTTTTTTTTAACTATTTAAATTTATCTATAACGACTAACATCAAATAAATATCTATTTAGTGTAACAACTAGTTGTACCCGTCTGTCGTGTCATGCACGACTATGACACAACATTTTTAGACATATTATAAATATAATATTCATAAAAAAAATATAATATAAAATTTAAATTGTTAAGTTTAAAGTTGAGAATAAAGATAGATTATTAGATAAAATAATTTACAATTCTCTTTTTCCTTAACAATATTTAAAAAATAGGTTTAATTTAAAAATATGAGATAAAATATGAATAAAATAAAACAAAAAAGATATATACTTTTAAAATATGGAATAGATAAATTTTGAAATATGAAAATTATTTTAATAAATAAGATATAATTTACAATAAATGAAAAAATATGAGTTATTTATGAAAAATAGGTAGAATATAATTAATTTAATTTATGGTGGTGCCAAAATTATTCTAGTGGCTAATTAAACTAATTAGATATCTTTAAATAATATACTATGTATATTTTTTTTATTACTTTTCATGTATGTAAACTTTGTAGAATATTAAATATTTTAATATTCCTACACCCTAAATATTATTAAATATTATATTGTTCGTATTTTTAATGTAAAAATCAACATATATCTATAAAGAAATTGTCATTAATTTTTTTTATTGTAAAATAAAATCAACATCTATCTATATATAAAGAAATTGGTAAAAAATATCATGCTAAAAGATAAAAGATATTTATCCTTATTTTTTATCCATAATTTTTGAAGAAATTGATCATCATTGTCAGAGAAAGCCCATATACTCGACTTTCTGATTCCATAATTTTTTTTGAAGAATTGTCAAACAAGAGAAGAAATGATATGACACCATTGTGTCTTTTATGGTTCTCTTAAGAAATAGATTTGGCCTTGCATCATTCAAATGTAAGAAAATTACTTACACCAAAGATTTGTAAGAATAGTACTATAGTAAAATTACATTTTCACTATCCCACAACACAACAAGAATACCTTACGGCTAGAAATGCATTTAAAAAAAAAACATGTCAAACGTTGGAAAGAATAATTAAAGTAGACAATATTTCAAGCTTGATATACAAAAAAAGGTTGACTTGTTAAATGTGTTATTAGAGGCGCTCAAGAGACTCGACATAAGTCGAAATTCCGGGAGTATTCCAAAAAAAATGTGTTGTAATGCTCCAACGACCACTTGATTCAGATACTTGAGACCCGGCATCATCACAAGAGATGATCCGATCGTTATCATCTTCAAAGAAAAGGCGTTTGATTTGAACAACACCATCCGTTTCCTCGTCTCCTATTTCTATTGCAACAAGTTTTCGAAAACTACCATAGAAATTAGGGTTAATTTTGTTAATTTTATAAATCATGGCCCACGATTCTTCGACGCCATATTCCATCATCATCCAAACATGAACGTAGTCTCAACGTTCTACGGCGGCAGTACATGCTCGTCATAAAAAGGTGGCTCGCCATGAAAGTAAATAAAAGCAAGATGATCGTGCAAGATGAGAACTGCACAAGGCGATCGCGGGATTTGTCGTGAGGATGGGAGGTAAAGCAGTAGATTCCGTTGCTCGAGGGCCCGAACACTCGAGTCATGGGGCTCTCATAGGCGCAAGGCGGCCCTGTAGCGCTGTTAATTATCATCTTCCCAAGTCTCAATTCGGTAACCCACTGCAAGAGCTTTTCTCTAGGGATTGAATAGACGGTGGGGCGACCCTCCCAATTCAATTTTTTCCATACACGCCGCCAGGAAGATTCGAACTTCGAACCTCCTGAACAAACACTTAAGGAGCCTAGCACCTCGTCCCACTAGACCAATTGGTTATCGGTTTTCTAATCTTAATATTGGGAGGGTCTCCCCAAAATAGGATTAGGAAGTACCCGGTCCGGATGTAGAACGGTGTCTGAAAGATCGAACCGGGCGAGCCAAGAAGCAAGACCAAAAAAAATGATTTTGTCTTATTTATATACTCTAATCTAAATACAATACTCTATTTAATTTACATTTCATTTACTGCAATATAGATTTGAAATCGATTTCGATTCTATATTTTTTATGATTTATATATAGTTAATAGCTAAGATATTATTGATAGAATTATTATGCATGTAAAGTTTTTTTTATGTGAGCATGCTTAGCTTAGAGGTTAGAGCATCACATTTCATCCATCGATCTTTTACGATTTATCTATATGTACTCTTTTTTTTTGGTAAAGTGCACCACCCATGAGACTCAAACCATAGACATGTGAGTACTACTTTAAGCCAACATTAAAGACAAAAGAGAAATCAATGAACACGAGAATGTGAAATTCAGGAGAAAACTAGCATTATTGATTTATATTTGGGCTGTGCTTCTGACTTGGGCTCTAACTGGATTCGCAAGACGGGCTTATGATATTTGTCTTCATGTGTGGTATATGATGCCACAAAATACCATGTTGTAAACTATGTATCTATACCGAACAAACAGCTTTTTTGGTCCATCAAATTGTATTAACAAATCAACTACAGTTTTAACAAGGCCCAAAAAGTTTAACGTGACCAAATGGGGGAGACAATTGGTCCTATCAAAAGATTTCTCGCGCGAGATTGAAATGCTCGTGTCACTCATGTCTCCAGGGAAGCGAACGTCGTCGCTGACTCCCTCGCTAAGCTCGCTTTTTCGTTTCCTTTCGGTTGTCATTTCCTTTCCGAGCCGCCTGTTGATTCATTGCTTTTTATTTCGGATGACATTTCGGGTCGCGCCTACACTCGGTATGTGAGTGTTTAGGCCGTCCCCCTGCTGGGGTTTCCTTGGCTTTGATAAAAAGGGTAATCAAAAGATATTTCAGATGTCCAGTAGTAAAGAGTAAGATGTTCAGTAGTAAAGAGTAAGAGTAATCAATAGACACATCAACTCCATCGGGATCGAATCTCAATAGTAAGCCTATAATGAAATAGTTACTCGCAAGCATTTGCAAAGTAGTAAAACATCAAACTATAAGATATGAGCATATTTAACATTTAACATTTAACATTTAACATTTAACATTTAACATGGTCATGCTTTAACACAATGTAAGGCTTTGATATGAGCATATTGTACTCACATATAAATTCACAAGTATGAAAAATGCTCAAACATTGAATTACATAGTCATTCTTCCCATACAGTCACTAATGCTATCATTTTAGCTAAACTCATAACCTCTAATAAGGTAATGTAGCATGAAAAATGCTCAAACTAAAATCGCAATTAGTACTTTCTAAATTTGTATTGTTAGTAAATTGTATATAAGGTCGTTTTAATAACATAATAAAGAAGATCTAAACTAAGTGTGAAATCTTCGCTCAATAGTCTAAACTATCAACCAGATAAGTACTTACCCAGTCATCGTAGTACATAACCGTACCATTCTCATAATCGATAGACACTCTATCAGGCTCGTGTCACTATCATATTGTATACAAACAAACAAAACCTTCAATTACAACCTTTTTAAATTATATCAATTACCTTTTTAAAAACAAACAAAAATAAGGTGACTTCATAAGGGCAGCGAACAAACAATTCAAGGATAGACATGATATATCTAAGGCACAAAGTTAATGAATCTATGAGAAGAATTCTTTAAATGCCTTATTTGGAAAGTTGGTGATGGACAAACAATAAGATTTTGGAAAAATAAATGGCTCATGTCGGAGTCACGAGATAAATTTGCGCTATTCCCGGAGTTTGTGAATGAATCTACGCATGCTTTCAACACACATTGTCAATCAAATTAATGAAATACCAATACCGGGTAACTGGATCCGAGATCGACTATATTGGGCCCCTAGTAAAAATGGATGGTTTTCGACGATTTCAGCCATAGAAATAATAATGGGAGTACATCAGCAAACCCCACACCCTAATAATTGGGTTTGGATGTTTACCCTAAAGTAAAAAAATTCTTATGGAAAGTTGTTCAAAATGGGCTTCCGACGAAAACAATACTACAAGAGAAAGGTGTTGATACCTCTCCAGGATGCCTAATCAAGGTTCGAGTACATAATTCATAAACCAATTTTGAATTAAATTAATTGAATGACAGAAATTATCAGTGAAACGACAATGAAAAACACAAACAAACAAACAGTCGCTAACAAATAATAGCAACATTTATATCTTTCTACCGAATTCTAAGGATCGGCGACGACGAACGGATCGACGACGAGATGGACGAGTGACTTCATAAGGGAAGCGACGATGAATGGATCAACGACGAGATGGAGATGGATCTGTGGTAGATCCGACATGAGAAGGACCATCAGCGATATAAGAGGAACCGCTAGTGGTAGATCCGCCATGAGAAGTACCAGCGAATTCCGCCACATCAAGAATCTTCATAGCTCCAACTCCAAGAGCACCTTCTGGAACTTCTTGAGCAAATTCTTCATCAGCCTCAACGATCGCCGAAGAGACGGCTAAAGACGAGTCGCCGAGAGAACCGTCGATCGGAGAGAGAGGGTCGCTAGTTGTAGATCTGCAACGAGATGGATCGGCGACAACAAAAGGCGAGCCGTCGGAAGGGCCGCCAATCGAAGAAGAGGACGCGTCATCGGTCGACGAAAGGCCGCCTCTCAAAGAACCGACGGGAGAAGGCTCCGCGGATACGATCGCCGAAGAGACGGTTAAAGACGAGCCACCAAGAGAACCGTCGATCGGAGAAAGAAGGCCGCGCCGATTTTGCACAGAATTTTTCCAAGCACTCCTTGATAACTTGCATTTGTTGGACAGATGCCTCAACACATAAAATGATGATCATCTTCAAGAAGACAAGAAGATAATCTTAAATCTAACTCATCACTCGTCTGCGTACACAATAGTACCATCCTCATACTCGATAGAAATTCTATTTGGCTCCTCAGGATAGTCCATATCACCACTATCATTCGTGTCATCACTATCATCCTGTATTTGAAACGTTGTGTCATTGCCATGGTTTAGAACAACAAACCAGGCCAAGATTGTAGAGACGTGTGCAAGTTGAGAGAAGAAAAGATGTACTCAAGACTATTACATAAATTAAACATGAACACAAAGAGATAAACAAAAGTTTCAACCCATATATTAAGGCTTTGAGGTATTTTTCAATTACGATTTCAACCCATATATTATCCGATTTCGTAAGGATTTATCACAAAAGTTTAATCCGGAGTGCTGGATTTTTCCGGAGTACTAGGAGGACAGTCACAAAAGTTTAATCCGGCCGTGATCGCGACGGCCGAAAGACGGATCGCGACGGCGGGAAGACGGATCGCAGCCTGAGCGGCGTGGTGTCCGATCTCTTCCTCTAGGGCTGCTAGAACGGCGATTGTCGCGGCCGGAGCGGCGTGGTCTTCTATCAGTCAGATCTGCTCCTCTAGAACGAGAAGCGCTTCCGCCGGAACGATAAGCGTGTCGACCGGAACGAGAAGCGCGTCGACCGGATCAAGAAGAGCGTCGACCGGAGCGAGAAGAGCGTCCACTGGAATAAGCGACATTGCGTGGAGAAGACATGATTGGAGAAAATTAGGGTTCATTATAGAGCAAACATAGAGCTTTTATAGGGTGTAGATCATTATCCGACAAGGAAGCCATTGAACATAAAGAATGGCATGACGCTATGGCAGCATAATTTAAAGCACTAGATGCTAACTTTACTTGAGATTTAGTTCCCTTACCTAAGAGTAAACATCCTATTAGTTGTAAATCGACCGGTGTTCAATGTTAAGCATCCCTTTCAACCATTCAAATTAACCATAAGCAAGAACAAAATTAAAAAAAAAGACAACAGGGAAAGTACCAGGGCTTCACGAGCAGAAAGATTATGGTCAGGAGTCAGATCGCGACAGCCGGTAGACGGATCGCGATGACCCGAGAGTCAGATCGCGACGTCCAGGAGACGGATCGCGACGGCCGATAGACGGATCGCGACGGTCGGCAAACGGATCGCCACAGCCGGGAGACAGATCACGACAGTCGAGAGACAGATTGCGACGGCTGGGAGACGGATCGCGACGGCCGGTAGTCAAGCTCCTATTCAACATAGAACCTGTAAAACAATAGGAGATGGATTAGGGGGCGGAGACCCCCTAATCCATCTCCGATGCCTAAGTCAGAAAAGCAATTGTCGATTGAACGTCGAGGTAAAGGACAAGACTTGCGTCCGAGCTCAGCGAATATGAGGTGCTCATCATACATGGCGAAAAAATGTATTTATAATGGAGGAGTGAGAAAGAAAAGGTCGAAAAACTCTATATCTCATGGCGGGACGATAATGCTCCAGACCCAACAAGTGATTTCTTACTCCCCGATCCACGTGGAAGTTCTAATTTTGACTAAGATAGAAATTTTCATTATAACGAATAACCGCCATATATAATTTTATAATAAAATACTTAAAGATAGAAAGATAAAATAAATAAAGTACATTAATAGCGGATAATAGCGAAAATAATTTTACCCGATCACAATGTTCAATGTGTTTTTAGATAAATTTATATTTTCAATGTATTTTAAAAATGAAACATGGTAAAAGAATAATGTAATCTGTTATTTTTAGAATATTTTAACATTAAAAATAAATAAATATGCGTTTATAATTTTTATATTGTTACTTGTTTGTAATAATACCATCATTAGTAATAAGAGCTCGAATGGCGCAAATTAACCCGCCTAAAATCAAAACCCAAAACAAAAAACCACATCGAAATTCCCAAATCCAGGAAGGCGCTCACTCAACACTCTCTCCTGCCGCCACCTGTCCTCTCAAAATTCGAATTTCCCAAAAAACCCCTCCCCTTCCCTCCAATTTCCCCAGAATCAAATTCCAAACAATGAAAACACCTCCCCAAACGACACCGTTTCACCATTGCGCCTTTCCTCCTCGCCTGAAATTTTTGGCAAACTGCAAATTTTATTTGTTTTCAAAATTCAACGCAAAAATGGCGCTTCCCATCCTCCTTACAAAACCCCATCTTCCCTCCTCTCTCATTCCCAATCCACCTTGAAACACAACTGAACACTACTAGCTTCCTCTACTCTCTTAATCAATGGCGGACAAGGAGAACTCCGTGAGGGTGACGAGGGCGACGAAGAGGAAGGCCGTGGAGGCAATGACGTCGTCATCCAACAACAACAACCACCCTCACCTGCAAACCCCGCAAACGAAGAGGAAGAGAGTCGTTCTCGGTGAGATTTCTTCCAATATCTTGGCCTGCTTGAATGGGAGCTTGCAGAAGGAGCAGCCTCGGCAGAAGGCGAAGCAATCTGCTTACTTTATTGTGCCGACGAAGACTCCGGGTGAAGAAGATGCGGTCAATTTGCGGCCGCCGGCGAGTAAAATTGGAATTGATACGATGAAGTCCGACGACGATCCGCAGATGTGCGCGCCGTATGCTACCGGGATTTACGATTACCTCAGGGGAATGGAGGTATTTGGATCTGACTTGGAATTTGATTTCTTCTGCCAATTGAATTGGGGCTTAGGGTTTCTGATTTCGTATCATCACTGTCCTGGTTAAAAATTGATGAAATTTGTTGCTGTTTTGCTTTTTGATTTTTAATAGAAAGAGGCGAAGAGACGGCCATTGCCGGATTACCTAGAGAAAGTTCAGAAGGACATTAGTGCGAATATGAGGGGAATTTTAGTCGATTGGTTGGTTGAGGTTACTGAGGAGTACAAGCTGGAATCTGATACCCTTTATCTGGGTATTTCATATATTGATCGATACTTATCCAAGAACCCCATGAATCGGAGGAAGCTTCAGCTACTTGGTGTTTCATCAATGCTAATTGCATCGTACGGACTCTATACTTCCATATCTCAGATCTGTTCATTTTCTGTAGTTTTCTGATTTGATTGCATGCTTACATGGTGCTTGGATTGTTCAGGAAGTATGAAGAGATCAATCCACCTCAGGTGCATGACTTTTGCTACATAACGGATAACACCTATACCAAAGAGGAGGTAGATGTCTTTACTTGCTTCATCTTGTTAGCTATATCTGCTTGTGATTTAGTGTTTGTTATTCAAGAAATCTCTCTGTTGAATTTGGTAGGTTGTAAGCATGGAATCAGATGTGCTGAAATCCCTTAAGTTTGAGATGGGTAATCCAACAGTAAAAACGTTTTTGAGGTGTGCATTTGCTGAGCAACAATCCTTTAGTCATTGACATTGTTAGACTAATCTTGAGTCTGTGCTTAATGCTGTTGTTACCTTCTGATTTGTCTAACAGGAAGTTCACCAAAGTTGCTGAAGAACATTTTAAAGTAAGTTGCCTTGATTATCTGCTTTAATCATCATATTGCCTTATGCAGAAGCATTGATTTGCAGTTTGAGGTTTATGGGTTCTCAAAACTATTATTATCTTGCCTTATGCAGAACAAGAATTTAGAGTTTCTTGGATACTACTTGGGTGAGCTAAGTTTGTTGGACTATGGTTGCATAAGGTTTCTACCATCTTTAGTTGCAGCAGCTGTAATCTTCCTTGCAAAATTCACAATAGATCCAAAGAAACATCCATGGGTAAGCATTTCATCTTTATGACCACTTTCAATCTTCACATGTTATGTAGAATGTGGAATTCAATATCATTGTGCAATTGTGCAGGATTTGACAATGCAGGAATACTCTGGGTACACACCATCTGACTTGGAAAAATGTGTTTGCCTTCTTCATGATTTGCAACTGGGCAGAAGGGGTGGTAACTTAGTGGCAATAAGAGATAAATACAAGCAATATAAGGTAGTAATATTTTGCTTCTAATAACTTCATGCTGGTGCATAGTAATTAATGTGTTTGAATAAGTTTTTCTAATGTGACCCTTTATTCTTTGGATTTGGAACAGTTCAAGTGCGTATCGACATTGTTGTCTCTACCAAAGATACCGACTTGTTATTTCAAGGAGATCATCGACCTATAAACCGATTGTCCACTGTCGTGCTAGGATGCAACCCTCATTTTTGGATTTGGATCAGTTCAAATGGATATCTAGTATCTACATTGTCATTTTGATTGAAGATTGGTTGAAGGGCTCAAGTACTTAGTAATGTGGGCTCTGGGTTTTGGTAGTGTGGTGGATGACTACTGAATTTGCTACTAGGAAGTGTTATTTTCATTAGAAATCTAACTTCAGAATTATAGACCACTCTCTTGTATAGTCTCTTGGTTAACAAATTGAGTTACAAGCTTCAACAATTGAGTTTCGAGTACCTTGCTATCTTTGCAATTGGTAGTTTTTCTGGTCTTGATTGGTACCTTAGTTTCCACTCATCTTCAAGTCTCCTTACCCAATTTGCTAATCAACTTTTCCCAATTTGCTCATCAAATTAAGCAACCCTAAAAGAAAAATCTTTTCTTGAAATTGGACAAATTTGGAAAAACTAGTCATATGGCCCATTAATAACTTTTGGGTTAGTAAGTAGAGTTGGTGAACTATCCTTACCGATCATCCTCATAATAGAAATATTGTCCAATATATCTTTATCTTTTTCTTATATATAGAAGAGGCACAATACAACCACAACTCCACAACTCTTTATACATCTTATCTTGGGATACTTTACTAGTTGGATTGACCCAAACCCAAAGCCGAACCCAACCCCACAATAACTTTACTAGTTGGTTGACAAAAAAGAATCAACCTAGTAGATTGATTTCAGAAGTCAAGATATATGTAGTCTTGTTTCGAGTGGAAGTCTGGAGGGTGTGTCTCATAGGACTGAATCAAAGAAAAAGCAAAAAAAGAGCAGAAAAAAAGGCGGAAAACGTACACAAACACGAGGAACGAGAAAAGAACGAGCGACCTAAACCCACATTTAGGGGTGTTCAAAAGACCCGTTGACTTATAACATGATTCGACCCGTCTGTAAATTTACAGATCAGTTGTCCGACCCGCAATTTACAAGCCAGGTCATAGGTCCATTTTTTTTAGTTTATAGGTTGATATTTATAACACATAATTTTTATTTTTATTAAAAATACTCCACATATAACATTATATTTTTTATTTTGTAATTTTTAATTAAACAGTATTCAAAAAATTAGTTAATTAGGAGCTACTTAATAGAAACCTTTTTTTTGTTATTATGGATTAATTAATTGAACTCCGTGACCCGACCATTAAAACTCATAAATCACATTACGGGTCGGATCACTGATCAATTTTTTTTTACAAATCGGGTCGACTCATTAAACACCCCTACCCACGTTAAACTAAATTTTAACGACCCGATTCCAACCCAAACCCTAATCCATCCGACCCATTTCACAAGTCCAAGATTCCCTCCAAGCCCTCCCCACCATCATCCGACACCAATAATACAAACCATGTCAAAAACACGTTTATTTTATACATAGAATAGCCACCACCACAATTCCACTACACTTATCTCCTTTATATAGCTAGCCCACCACCCACCCAATCTTCAACCCACTCACGAGAGCCCAACTACCAAATCCATGGAGGAGGAAGAGCTCCTCGGAGCCAAGAACTGGGAGGGTCTCCTGGACCCCCTAGACCTCGAACTCCGTCGCCTAATCCTCCGATGCGGCGACCTGATCCAGGTCACCTACGACACCTTCATCAACGACCAAGGCTCAAAATACTGCGGGTGCAGCCGTTACGGCAAGAGCCGCGTCCTCGAGAAGGTCCTCTTTCCCGAGGCGAGCGACTACGACGTCGTCTCGTTCCTCTACGCCACGGCTCGCGTGAGCGTGCCCGAGGCGTTCCTGCTCAAGTCCCAGTCACGCGAGAGGTGGGACCGCGAGTCCAACTGGATCGGCTACGTGGCGGTCTCGAATGATAGGAGAAGTGAGGAGCTTGGGAGGAGGGAGATCTACGTGGCGTGGCGGGGCACGTGTCGGAATTATGAGTGGATTGATGTGCTTGGGGCGGAGCTTGACAACGCCGAGGAGTTGTTGAGCTCGGAGCGTGTTGGTGGTGGTGGCGATGACGACGACGACGGTGTGCCGAAGGTGATGAGGGGGTGGTTGACGTTGTATGTGTCGAGTGATCCTAAGTCGGAGTTTACGAAGACTAGTGTCCGAACTCAGCTACTTGCCAAGCTCAAATACCTCATTCAAAGGTTCTTAATTTTTTAATTAATTTGCTTTTATCTTTTTTTTGGGTGTGCAATATCGGTAGAAGTCGAAACGGTCACCTCATGGTATTATCATGAAATCTTAACCGTTTGACTATATGGTCGAAGATATTAATTTGATCTTAATTGGTTTAGTTTAAGTTGTGCTTAATTGGATCATATTTGCGCTTGAATGCCATTAAAAAGGAAAAATTGCAAAAATGACCCAATATTTTGGGATAGTTGCGAGAAATAGCTTAAACCTTGAAAAGTTGCGGCAAAAAGCTCTAACTATGGAGTAGTAGGTTTTGATCGGTAGCTTAAAAATAGAGTTTTTTTGGTACTATGTGACATTGTCATGTTTAGTTTGTTAAGATTAATTATGGATAAGATTAAAATATCGTGTGATCATTAACGATAAATTAACATCTTACATAGTACTTAAGTAATTAATTGCAACTTAACTCATGTTTGGGGTTATTTTATGCAACTTTAAAAGTTTGGGCTATTTATAGCAATTAACCTCAAAATTTGGGTTACTTTTTATAATTTTTCCTAAAAAGAATGGATGGTGGAAAATCAAATGACAATTATGTATTATCCGGAACGGGCAGTCGAGAAAGCTATAGAGACCGAAAGGGAGGCCTTATTATAAACCACTGCATTAGTTTATTTTTAATTGGTTAAATTTGATTTTAATTAGTGTTATTTAACTTGCTTTTATTGGGTAGTTGTTGTTTTCATTTGTTCTTATTGGATAGTTGTTGTTTTCATTTGTTCTTAATTGGTTTAATTTAAGTTGTTCTTAATGGATGGTTGTTGTTTTTATCTGCCTAGTTGATTGAGTTGATCATATTTGCTTTGAATGGCATAAAATTAAAAACAGAGGACATTGTCAAGAAAGCTAGATAGGGACCAGGGGAATAATTAATGTACTCAATTTGCATAATTGCGATGCTTTTTAGCTTTTACTTAAGCTTTATAGGATTAGGAATTAGGATAGGATTCTCCCATGGAAATGTTATTTGCAACCTCAAATTCGTTTTTTTTAATCTAAAGAGAGACGACACTCTCCGAACTTTTAGTTCATATCATAATGATTGAGTTTCCGAATAACAGGTACAAGGACGAGAATCCAAGCATCAGATTCACAGGCCATAGCCTAGGCGCGAGCTTGTCAATAGTCAGTGCCTTCGACGTAGCGGAGAACCTTACCCAAACCATCCCGATTTGCGCTATCGTCTTCGGGTGCCCAAAGGTGGGCAACAAGAACTTCAAAGAAAGATTCGAGTCCTACTCGAACGTCAAGGCCCTACACGTAAAGAACGTGATCGACCTCATCCCACACTACCCGACCCGGATCATGGGCTATGTCAACATCGGCACTGAGCTACTCATCGACACTAGGAAGTCGCCCTACCTCAAGGACTCCAAGAACCCGAGCGACTGGCATAACTTGCAAGCCATGTTGCACATTGTGAGCGGTTGGAATGGCAAGGATGGCAAGTTCGAGGAGAAGGTGAAGCGGAGCTTGGCTCTTGTCAACAAGTCGTGCGAGTTCCTCAAGGACGAGTGGATGGTGCCCGCCTCGTGGTGGATTGTGAAGAACAAGGGCATGGTGCTCAAGGATGGGGATTGGGTCATGGGCGAGCCTGATGACAAGGATAAGCCTGTTCCTGAGTCGCCAGACGACGATGAATAGATATTCTTTACCACTCTTTTGTTGTTTGATTGCTTGCAAAAATTCAAATTTGTTGATGTGATTTGTATGTGTTCTTTCAAGTCCAAATTGTCTGTTCATGTATGTTCACTTGATAAGATCCCTTTTGAAATCATGAATGCCAGATACAATTAAAGCTATTATGACAGGAGTGGCCATTTAGAACAAAAAGCATGAAACTAATTTCTGTTTCATGAATGACAGATACAATCAACCAAACAGTTCTATACAGACTATAAGTTATAATGAATCTCATACTGTGGAGAGTGATCAAAAGACTTCATCATGTATATTTCTTCTAGTTAAAACTCATGAACTGCAAAAATTGGAAAATCAGCAATTTAGACTTGGGAGGAAATCAGAGCACAAAAAACACTTCTGAACCTGTTTTTGACCCGAACCCGAATCACCTTATGTCTAGGTATACACAAATCTCTAGAAGACTGGCTTAAAACCCGACTCGCCTTGCCCATTTGACAGGTCTAGGCATACCCAAAAGCCTGGCTTAGAATGTCGTTGTCTACAAAAGGCCGTAAAGACCACATTCAGCAATAGCTATCCAATTCTTCTGTAGAAGTACTCAAACTTAAGGCGGATACAGATGACTGCCATGAAAGAGGCATACTCAGTAGCATCATTTTCAAATCCATTCCTCTCTTCATCTTCATTCATATCAGATGAATTTTTACACAAAATCAGCTCAGCATTTCCAGCATTTATCATAAGAGTTATGATGCCCTTCAAAGCACTTGTTCATCTCAAACCTTCGGAACTAGTTTCTAACCCGAACTCAGCTAACCTGAACCTGAACCCGCTGAGCCATTTACCAGGTCCATATACCCGAAAGCCTGGTTTACAACGTCGTCATCAACAAAAGGCCGTAAAGACCACATTAAGCAGTATCCATCCAACTCCTCAGTAGAAGTACTCAAATTCAAAGCATTAACAACCTTCTCTTGCATCAAATAATCCTTCTTCACCATACTATAAATCACCACCATAAACGAGCAATACTCAGTAGCATCAACTTCAATTTCACCTTCATCCGACGAACTCTTACACAAAATCTGCACAGCATTTCCAGCATTACTCAAAAGAGATTCCAACTCACACATTATCTCCTTTCCTTTACTTAAACAGCCATGAAGCCCTTCAAAGCACTTGTTCATCTCACACATATAGCTCACTCTATCATCTGTCTTAGCCCAACCTGCTTCTAAATAAGCCCTAATCCTCTTATTGTCATTCTCTTTGATGACAGATTTCACTAACTCAGATGTCTCATTCGTTTGCGGCCGCCGTCGGATCAGATCAAGACTGTACTGAAATCTGCTCAGAAACTTTCCCCCAATTGCTACCGATTCTTCAAGCCTTGTGACTCCGGTCATGAAATCTGCGAATATCTGCTTCATCCCAGTCTTGCTAGAATCATTGGATTCTCCTTCTTTGTTGTCCATTCTGCAGAAAACACAGATTTCACATTAATCTGAAGAAAGCTTAGCAACAACAATGAAAATTTGCATCTTTTTTCAATTGAGAAATAAGAACCACAGTTTGACGTAAAGAGATTAGAAACAAAATTCAATTGAGAGAAGGAGAAGTTCGAACCGATCAATTTTGGAGACGAATTTGTAGACTTTGATCGATTTCTCCCGAATCCGTCGTTCCGTCTTGATTCTGTATCTGTTCCTTCGTAGGGTTGTTTATCAGATGAATGAACTTGGGCCTGTTTAGACACAGGCCCGCTAGACAGCTTTGGATCGGCCCGTTAGATAAAAAAAAAAGTTGAGTGAATTTGGAATTATATATTTTTAAGATATCTCTATTATCAAAATCAAATTAAGACCCCTATTATGAAAGTAATGATATATTAGGATAGATTAAAGACATACATATATATATAATAGTTTTATTGTTATAAGTTTTAATTTTACAAAATCAGATGATTAATATAATTGCAAAAGATAATTACAACACAACATAGTTTCCTTGCCGCCAATTTCCACACCAATTTCCCATTGAAGCGCCGGTTGGATCGTCTCCACTGGCATCCTTCTTAAACTATGAAAATTGTAACAAGAGTTTGAATCTAAAATTAGTTTCCTCAATCTCTTTCTAGTTAATTTCATATTATTATGTTAGGAAATAAAGACTCATGGTGGTGTATGATCCTAAAGTGTTGGAAGTTTTTGCCTGATAATTTGATTCTTGGCCACCATAGTAAAGAGATGAGCTCATGTGACATAGTTGCTGACCATATTTGACATAAGTGCAACAAATTCTTGAACCTAATGCTTTATACTATTCAAACAAATGTAATTTTGTCAGCTCACTGATCCTGATTTTTAAAACAATGACTAAAGGCTTTGTTATTTGGTTAGGAAACATCCAGTTACTGAACTTTAGATCACATGTCAACAAAAAATGGATAATTTCTAAAATAATGTAGGCAACTAGGAAAAGAAAAACGTGCATAGAATGCATGTAAATGCAAACACAACTAATAGGACAACAAAACAAATCTGTTGCTTCAGCTCAATCGTAATCATACAGATACATCAGGTAACAGAGGAAAGTATAGCACAAGAAGTCCGAAGTTGGATAATGACATCAGAATATCAAAATAGAACAAAAGAACAATAAGGCATAAGGTTGACATACAAATGTGACCAAGTATCAAGCTGTTGTTGCTTAAGCTCATCAATATTTTGATGCTGCCTCAAGATGTGACTAAAACATCAACACTAAAACCTACCAAGATTGGGGAATTAAAACCCTAATAAAGAATTGGGAAGGGTAGGACGAATTGGAAAGAAAAATTAAACCCTATTGAAGAATTGGGCTATATTGGTAGGGTAGTGTCATGCTCTCTTGCGATCGTTGTAGTACTTGTTCGTCACTCCTCCCATGTGGAGATGCCTGATGTTGACGCCGCCATACGACTTCCATAGCGTCCGCGCCTTCTCGACTTCGTCGCCGTCGGTTGGAGGAATCGAATCACCTTCATCGGTTGCCAGCCGGAAAGGAGGGACTGGAATGTCGGGACGACGGATGAAGCCTTCCCCTTCCCAATTCCGTAACGGATTTCGCGCTGGGGCGAACGCTGTTGGTGTTCGGAAGAAGGCGGAGTGAGAGCCATTCCATTGGAGCGGTTGCCATCTTCTCCCAAACCGAAATCGTCGTTCTTGACAGAAGCATCTTGAAAATCATCGGCCGGAGTGAGAGCCATTCCATTGGAGCGGTTGTCATCTTATCCCAGACTGAAATCGCCGTTCTTGACAAATTCATCCTGAAAATCATCGGCCAGTTGAAGCTTCAGCTGTTTGGGAGGGGAGAGAGTTTGCTCCGGCGAGAAATGCTTCTTGTGGTTCTTGGAAGGTCCGGAGGTTGTCGATTGCAGAGGTCCGACGGGCGCTTTGAAGATAATCTTGGCAGAGTGGTGTCAGTTACGAGCAACGGAGGCTCGATCATGGTGCGATTATCTTCTAACAGCGGAGGCTGAAGAAGGGTGGGAATGAGATCAGTGGATCCCGTCGCGATCGGCGATTTTCTCGCCTTCTCATCTTCAGACATATCTCGTTTGGAGTTTCCTTTTTCGTTCGCGAGATTGTAACAACTTTTCGTTTTCATCGGGGTAAATTTAATGTGAGAATTCTAATACCGATATCTTGCCCCAAATTTATTTTGAAATTCTTAAAATATCAATTTTACTTGAGTTCAATATTTTTATTTTTTTTATTTTTTTATTAAGAAAATATGCATAAAATATTTGATCGGCAATTTTTTTTATTAAGGGGTTAGATTGGAAGTCTCTTGTTTAAAAGTTGTAAAAAAACTCTTGGTAAAGAAGTGCACGAGTTAGAAGAAAAGAAGAAGAGAATGAAATTTCAGACTCGTTACCGATCCTGTAAGAGTCGGTACCAAGATTATCCCAACAGAGGTAAAAGAATAGAACACCTAAGGTTTTGTCTTTTCCTTATTTTAAAAAGGGAATTTCCTTTTGGAAAAGGGGAATTGGGATGTTCAAAATTGTTTACAAAATTCAAATTGGGATGATTAAGTTAAGTACATGTGAACAAGCGACCGGAAGGGGATAGGGATGTGAGGACGACCGGGCAGTAAGCCAATAAGTCGGACCGCTAAGTACAAGTGAACAAGGGAACAAGGCGGACCGCTAAGTACAAGTGAACAAGGGAACAAGGGACGTAAGAATGTTCTCAATTTGAAGAAGGCGATTTTGTGTGGGTGCATTACAGGAAGAGAGGTTTCCAAACAAGCGCAAATCTAAATTGGATCAATACGGAATACGGAATTATACTAAATACTGGTAGCGCGATCTCACACGAAAATGAAATACCAACGAATCTAGGTACAAAAAAAGATCCTAACCGGAGAGATTTATAGATCCTTTATTTCGATCCACCTCCAATCTATATATATTAAGCTGGTTGCTTGAATGTGATTTGATCGATGTGGGAAACGAGAGCTACATGCTTGCATTAACTATCTTTGATGTGGGAACGATTTGTAGCTTTCTCATGTTTATGGTGATGATGTGGCAACATGAAAATGGATCAACTCCAAAGAAGATTTACTCGTACACATACGAGAGGGGCTGTTTTTACATGCCTAAAGTTTTGTACATCTTATCCTTCGGTTTGCAATATTGGGCTAGGCCCACAAGTTTGATTTTTGGGCCAAGCCAAATGTTAAGTTCATGGGCCATAGATGCCAACGAGTTGCCTCAAGCCCATTTGCATCATATAGCCCATGCATGGGAGACATGGGTCCATGCAAAAATGCCCATGTAGACTAGTTCACGTGGTTTGCCGAGCAATTTAATATATTAGATTAACTGGCGGCTATTTCGTGCACCATTAAAGCCGATTGGTCCCAATGCATTCGAGATAACACAAATTTGAGGCCATTAAGAACTATATATTTGTAGGATCATTAGTACTTTAACCAGTCTCCTTATAAACCAATTAGTTTAATGAGAGAAAAATCACCCTTTCCGATCTTCTCACTCAAAGGTCAAACAACTAGATCCCTACGTTATGTATGTATTCTCCCGGTTATTCTCCCAATTTTTTTCCCTTTTGACATCATCAAAAAGATTACTCAATCAAAGAATAGAAACAGAGACAGTCATAGGAGCTTAATAAATATAATACCAAAATATCATGATAGTCAACCACCACAATAGAAGTTAAAAATGTACGATGCAACCACATACAATGTAGGAAAATACAATTACGACCAAATCGAACCAATTAATCAAACGAAAATTATTTAACTCGGGAGAGATGTGGTAGGGATAGAAAGAGAGGGGAAATGGAAGACATGGACAAGCACCTATCAGTGACTCGGACACCGAGAATAACAAGCCTTTCCTCGAACTCAAAAATTTCTCTATCAATGTGCCACACGAGTTTTTAATCTTCACAAGCATTCCCTATAGTTCCAAATTCTGATCCTTCATATTCTACAATTCCTAAAGCAAGAGAGGCTTATCCTTGTCACAGACCTTTGTAACTTGCTCAGTAGCTTTAGAAGGAACCCATTCACCATCAATTAGATTCTAACCAATCTTCTTGATCATGTATTTGGACAAGGTACGAGACAAAGTGATTTCACCTCCATTCTCATATACTCGATGGTCAGACATGATGAACATCACAAGCCCTCTATAAGAAAGATCATGCTTGGGACTCCCTGTGACATGCTTCATGTGAATCATCATCAACCTCGATAGACAGACCTTCTCACTACTCAAGATATTGTCCATGGCCAGAAAATCTTAGATGTAAGCTGCATTCCTCATCTTCTTTTCAGGGAGGATGTTGTTGATAACATAGTTGAATAACACCTTATTTTCAATTCACATATTGTTGACAAGATAAGGACTAGAAGTAAGATCCTCATTATCAGTGAAAATCTTAACAATCTCATTGTCATTGACTCCCATCCCCGAGGCCATGAACCCTTGTGATACTCAGTAAATCCTTCATAAGGTAGTTCCAGTTGGCCACATCATTGTCAGTGAGAGAGTACTTCTTCCTATTGATGGTGTATGTCCCTAAGGTCACATTCTTTGTATCCTCAATCACAAGTGACTCATTAAATAATTTGACCATTCTAGGGTTGTATCACTTTCCCCTTACACCAATTTGTCCCATTGTTGCTCTTTCGACCAATAATCAGCCTTTTGTCAACTTAAACTTCTTAATAAGTTTTTTCCAAGTGTTGGAGAGTGGTCGAGCAATTTCGACAATGTCTTCGAAGTTAAAGGATGTCGGAAACCACCTACATAAAAGTAATATGTTGACCGCATACATCCAGATCTAGTGATGGGTGAGAGGCTGAGAGCAGGTGTGTGGTGACACCGCCCGAGGTAGTTGATGTCGGTATTGGATCTAAAGATCACAACCACCCTTTATAACTTATAAGGTATATAAATATATGCACAAAAGTTTATGTTTTAAAATCTCCATTGAAAGGTTGATATTAACTAAAAAATTTGCACGTCATCTTTATCATGCCACCAACAAAAACTATTGTACGTTAAGTAAGGACGTCCTAGGCTGACTTAGTCGACCTAACTTTCATCTATTAAAAAAAAAAACTATTGTAGGTTATAATGTACCTATCTTATATAGTCAACAACTTTTCGTAACATCTACTTCAAGATTTCATAATATGAACTCTCGGTCGATTGTAAAATGAGGTGAAGAGTGGGCCGTCCAATTAAAGTGGGCCCAATTACAGGCACATTTTACATTTTTACCCTTTTCGAGAAGTTTCTATTAAAAAATAGTAAAATAAAAAGAAATCTCCCTCTCTCGCCCTCTTCTTCTTCATCCCAAATTCGAAACCCTAATCTCCCAAATTCTCCCCAACAATGGCAGAAATCGAAGACTCTCAGCACCAGCAGGAGGTATCTTCTCAGGCCGAAAGCGTCACTCAGAAGCTCGACAAGATGAACATTTCGTCTCCATTCAGCATCTGGCCTCCATCCGAGCGCACGCGCGAGGCTGTCCTGAACCGATTGATCGACACGCTCTCGAATCCATCGGTTCTCTCCAAACGCTACGGATCCATGTCGCCGGAGGAAGCTGCGACCACCGCCAGATCTATTGAGGAGGAAGCGTTCAACGCCGCCGGCGGACCGTCAGCTGAATCCGCCTTCATTGACGAAGGAATCGAGATCCTGCAGGTTTACTCCAAGGAGATCAGCAAGCGGATGCTCGATGCTGTGAAATCGAGATCTTCTGAGGCGAATCAGGATGAATCTGTGGTGAAATCGACCGATGAGGCGCAAATTGTTTCTGGTGAGGAGGTTTCTTCTGTTGAAAATGAAGCTTCCAATTAGGTTATATAGTTGTATCTCCCTTGTTGTTGGTGACTTGTTCTATCTCTATCGAGCTAAAAGTATTCTTATGAGTGATTTTTGTGTTTGATTTTTATGCTAATTCGATGAACTGGTTGAAGAAATGAATGTTTTTCGTTTTGATTTGAGTATCAGAACAAGGCCAAGATTTAGCCTGTATCCTATCCTAAAAACATTTTTGGGATTCGAACATTGAATCCGAATTCTTAGAGATTCTGTATTTAATTTGTTTTAAAGACAACATTTGGCTAAAGGATGCAATCCGAGATGCTATCTCGATTTACCATGAACAACGACCAACACTTTTGAATTGATTTATCACATAGTGTTGTCTTCTTCAGTGAAATGTTTCCCTTAATTGCAATTACTCCATGTGTGCTAGAGTTTTTTGGTTTGTACGATCGATGGATTGGAGGTTTAATGATAAGGTTTAGCAGGTTTAATGAAAGAAATTTGGCCCATCTAAAATTTCAGTAGCTAAGAATTTAGTGCTTGTATAACCCAACTAGTTTGAGCTGGTCAGCTGGTGTGTGATTTCGAGTGTGAAGTCTCCTATCTTCACAGAAAAGATAGCAAATATGTATCAGAGTAAGTTCTTAATTCGATGAACAATTGTTGATTTGTGTAGTTCGATTATTTGTTCTCAATTTTAGAGGCGCGATTTGTTGTTGGGCCGTTTTAGTGGGCTTGTTGGTTCATCTGTTATCGGCCCGGTTGTAGTTCAATTCCATCCAAACAAAGGAATTTCACTTACCTTAGTAAGATACAAAAGGAATTAAAACTTTTGAAGGAAGTAAAACTAAGGAATAACCGTTTTTAAAAAAAAATCAAGTTAAGAATTCGATTACCAAACATACTTGATTACTTGGTAAGTAGTTGATAGGCCGTCAAACAATGTCAAACGGGATAGGGACTAAACTACAACGAAAACTACATGCAAGGAAAATACAACAGCCGAAAAAGGGACACATAAGGTAGAAAGGGATAGCCGGATAGGGAGAGTAAAACCCGACTCTATTCACACCCAAAACTTCGAACCCAATCGCAACGAGGTACAAAATGCCAAGCTCGAAAACTACAAGCAAAGAAAATACAACAGTCGAAAAAGGGACACATAAGGGAGAAAGGGATAGCCGGATAGGGAGAGTAAAACACGACTCAAACCACACCCAAAACTTCGAACCCAATCGCAACGAGGTACAAAACACCAAGCTGTACTGACAAGTTTTAAGTGAATGTGTGAAAGTGAATCACACATTAAAATCCCAAATTCACATCTAAAGAAGCGAATTGGAGCCCAGGCTCAGTAAATGGGCAGACGAGCAAGAACTCCAGAAGGGCACGTAAGAGAGAGTCATCCACATCGTCAATTCTTGTCCTCAAAACCTTTGGACATAAGTTACAAAACTCATATTAAAACATAATAATTTTAAGCTAAGCATGAGTGCATGACTTTCAATTTCACAATAAATTTTAATTTTTGGAAATTTAAATTCCCATGTTGAACCAAACGAGGAGCAAAGTTCAAATACTTTTAAATTTTAATGGAACAACGATGTTTGTAAATGAGAGGGGTCAATTGAATATAGTGACTTTGACCAATTGAATCAAGCTAACTCAAACAAACAACATATCAAGTGTTAATAAAATGCCATGACATACACAAAAAGTCGAGTATTGTCCTCAACGCTTGAGTTGATAAGCTTGTAGAGGTATGGTACAAAATATATAATTTTGGATCATGTATCTTAGGGTCTCACACAAATATAATCGGAAGAGGGGCATTGAAAATCTACTAATTTTCTTATAAATCTTAAAGTTAAAATGTGAATTGAAAAAATAATGTTGACAATGGAAGTCCACCAAGAATATTGGCATGTGACATATGTGTATATATATGTTAGCACTTACACATTACTCCACCTCAAAGTACATACCGATCTACCATTACCACTCCAACTAGAGGCTAGAGCAGTCAAAACTTAGTACTTGTTTCACTTTCTTCACAAAAGACTTTTATATTAAAAAATTATTTTTAATATTCTTAAAATTCGTGCAATTCTATATACTTTTTTTTTACGTTTTTTTAAGATATTAAAAATCAATTTTCATCCAAAAGTCATTTTGTATAAGAAGTGAAAGTGTGAAACAAGCCAAATGAGGGTTGAAACCGACCTGAAAATCAATAGATAAAAAAAAAGTCTTGAATTTGATTGATCCGAATTAAATATTGTGCAACTTGTTAGGTTGATTGGTTTATTCTTTTGACATTATATACACAAATTATTTTTTAAATTATAATATTTATTATTATTAAAATATATTAAATGGTATTTTGTTATTGAATTTTACTATTTATTTGAAATATTATTTTAATAATCATAAAAATTGATATCCTTGACCCACTGGGTAGATCCGGCTCGCCCAAAAACCCACAACGATCCGATTCAATTGACATGTGACCAGTAACTATTCGAACCCAAAATGGCTCAACCGACCCGATTAACATGTCTAATTACAACGTGTGCACACCGTTCGGCTTATATTATTATCGATATTTCAAAATTGTTGTTCACAAAATTAAATTATTGATATTTATTTAACAAAATTTTGTTCACGAATATACATTAATAAATTAAATTTAAAAATAATATTTAAACTATTTTCTAAACTGAAATTGATGAACCCTATTTGAAAAAGGATCCAACTAATGTGCTTCCATATAAAATAAAAATACTAATTTTAAAAATTATTTCAAAACTTCCTAAACAATTTTTTGTATTTTCTAAACTTGGTATAGTATTCGTAATCTCTACATTAGAAAAATCTTATCACTAGTATACTTTAAGATATTAAGTAGTGTATTTATATTCTAAAATAGATTTGATTCCTTATATCTTATTTTTCTCAAGATAAGTGTGGATTTATGATATCGCTTTGTTCTTTATAAACCCCTCTCTCTCAACTCTACACAAAACCCTCCATATTTCTTTCTCGCCAAGCCTCCAAATCCTTCAAATCTCTCTTCCTCGATCTCTTCTTCTTCCTTCCTCGGCCTCCTTCAACAATGGCGGCTGCATTCGGCTTCCCTAGCCAGCATTCTTCTCCTCCCGAAACTACCCCTCCTCCGGCTTCTCCGATCGCCGGCACTCGCTCTATTCCGTTCCGATGCGACGATCGCCTCTTCGATTACAACAACCCTAACGCCGAATCTCTCCGGCAAATGTCGACGTTTCCAAACCCTAATTATTACTCCGCCGAAGCGTTGCCGTCTGAATTCTCCGGCCTCTCGCTATTCGACGGGAAAGAGCTTTATCCACTCGACGCTACCTTTCGTCGGATGATGGAATTGTACGCTCTACGAGAAAGGTCGCGATTTGACGCTTCGAGATCGGTGTTGCCGCGGATTCTTGACGATCAAGTGACCGATCCTTACTTCTTGGCTAACCATGGCGTCGATTTCGTCCCTTCTGGAAGAAATTTGTTAGGTTCTAGCTCTACATTGCTTGCGAACGGGATGATTCAGGGACGTAGCCCCTGTGGGATGTTTGGCTCTAACTCTCAATACAATTTGCCCCCTTTCCAATCGTATCCACAACCACAAAGCGGTGCAAGGACGTTCTTGAATGGTTTTACGGATTATGGGATGAAGAATCGTCGTAATTATCGGTCTGATTTGGAGATTGACACGAGTTCAGTCAATTTGACGCTCTTGAGAGGAAGACTGGTGTCTTGTGCCATGGATCATAGTGATTGCAGGATCTTGAAGGCCAAGATTCAGGTTGCAACGGAGGAGGAAATTGCGATGGTTTTTGATGAGGTGATTGATGATGCATCGGGCTTGATGAGGCATCCTTATGGTGCTAATTTTATGCACAAGTTGATTGAAGTTTGTAGTGAGGAGCAGAGGTCTCGTATACTTGTATCGATCATAAAGGATATCAATCAGTTTTTACGTATATGTTGTAACAATGGGTATGTATTTTTAAAACTCTTAGTATCAACAGTGAGTTTTTCTGTAATCTCGATTGAGAATTCATGTTTAATTGTTGCAGGAGCAGATGTGTCCAGAGTTTGCTGGAGAATCTCAAATCTGCACAGTTGATTACTAAGTTCATGTTGGCCATTCGGCCGGGAGTGGTTGATTTGATCAAAGACTCAAATGGATACCATGTAATTAAGCGTTGTTTGCATTTGTTCTCTGCTCAACAGAACAAGGTATGACAAATCTCGCTTAGTTGAAAATTTCAAGGCATACACTATAATACTATATGTATATCACTGTTTGCAATTAATGGCTCCTTTGAAAGTGTTTTTGCA
Source organism: Fallopia convolvulus (assembly GCA_964016875.1). Classification (NCBI taxonomy): domain Eukaryota; kingdom Viridiplantae; phylum Streptophyta; class Magnoliopsida; order Caryophyllales; family Polygonaceae; genus Fallopia; species Fallopia convolvulus. Next base: position 71,160,220 of record OZ024720.1, read on the forward strand.
TGATAACACTAACACACACTACAAGTTATTGCAAACTGTTTGAGTTTATGCTGAAAGAACTATTGTCTCCAATAACTGTGCTTTTGGGGATATAGAGATAGCTGAGATAGTTGATACAACTTAGTTTGTAGCATTACCACTAGTTTTATGCTTTATAAATTTGGTGGCATGATTGAACTTTGATCTTTTTAGTGCACATTCTCTTTGCAATGGCTGTAATTTCACCTATCTATGACCCACAATATACTAATCTGCAAAGTGCAACAGTTTACAGTTACACACCCTTATAATTGTCTTTATCATTTCTAATTTTTTTCATTAGTGTGCTCTTCAGTATCATGTTATTGTTACCTATTTGCTTTATGTATCCTAAAACAATGTTTTTTTTTTTTTTTTGTAGTATATTATAAAGGTGGTTCTAGAAAACTGCTTTAAATTAGCAACAGATACGTATGGGTGTCGGGTGATTTATCTTTGTTTTGAAAAATCTGAGGGAGAAGATAAAGAGCAACTCTTGTCTATGATAATAGAACGGGCATTGTCATTGGCAAAGGATTGTTATGGGTTTGTATCTACACAACTCTCAACTTATTCTCTCATATGTGTTTTTTTTTGCTAAATCCAACTTTTGTGTTTGATTCTTTGGTTTTAATTGATTTTTTCTAGCAACTATGTCGTGCAATATGTTCTCGATCTGAAGGATGATGAGATTACCTCAAAGATCTGCAAGAAGTTATCGGGAAATTTCGCTTCACTATCTTTCAACAAGTTTGGTAGCCATGTTGTGGAGAAGTTATTAACTGAAAATGACATTTACCAGTCGTCACGTATCATCAATGAGTTGGTGCAGTGTCCAGAACTACTTGTTGATCCCTTCGGAAACTATGTCATTAAGACTGCACTATCTGTTGCTCAGGTTATTTGCCCTTGCTTTCTGATTACCACTTTTTCTTCCTGAGTTCATGCTCTATTACTAAAAATGTCCCATTTTCCTGTGGTTCTGTTTTGATACGCTTAATGGGTTTCGCTTGATCCTTTTGAAACAGGGTGATACTTTGAGGGCCTTGTGTAATGTGATAAAGGACAATGAACCATTCTTGCTCAATAGTCAGTTTGGAAGAAAGGTGATTGAATCTTATAAAAGGAAAAGGGTGGCTGCTTATTCTAGCATGTACAATCCACAATCAGCATACACGGAAGATAAAGCGATCCCAAGTAAGCGACTTCTTGTTTAGACATGTTTGACATTTTAAAGTTTTAGGTAATGATCTATCGGCGAGTCACTGTTTGCTATTGGAAAATGCATAATTTGACTTTGTTTTAGAGAAAAATGCGGTTAGTTTTGTAATGCTCTAGAACTTCTTAGTAGTTGCACAACACAACAACAACAACATTGATCTGGTGGACTCCTTTCAGTCCTTAGTGGTTGTGCCAAAACCCTAAAATCACAATCTTTAGTGAAGAATATTAGGTTTGAATAATGATCATCTTCAAATTTTCACCTGTAACTCTGTGAGGATTCCATAAATTTCTCTAAATTTGTTACCTTTTTCTTTGTTAGGATTCGAACGGAGAGCTGAGGAGGCACACCGTGATGTATTTCAAGTTGGTGTTTCCTTGAAATCAAGCTAATGATATAACTCAGTGGACTTGGTAATGTAGAGTATTCTTGTTTCTTTGCTAGTTTCAGATAGATTTACAGATAGAGTCATACAGATTTGACTTTTGTAGCCTCAAAAACGGTATCAGAATAACCTGAAGTGATCGATGACATAGGTAAAGTAGTAATCCGCCGATGGGTGTAATTCAGTAATTGTGTTATTTGTTTCTGTGTATTCCACTGTGGTTGTTAAAACTGTAGCCAGTTTCTTGAGTGTTGTTTTGTTCAATAGAGTACATTGAGTTGCTATAGAGTGTTGACTTGTGTGTTGTCTGTCTTCCTTGATTGCTTTTTTGTAATGATAGAATTGGAATAATCTGCATGTAAATTTTGGAATATAATCTGCATGGAAAGATCGTCGTAGAGGACATATAATAGTATAATGTTGGCTTCAGAGTTTCCAAGATAAGATAATATAATGAAGAAAGACACAACCAAGTTTTTGATATGGTGGGCCGGGCAAATAAGAGAGGGTGGTGGTGGGCCGGGTCCGATTGTAAAGTGCAAATTTTGTCATGTTGTAGTAAGCTACTAAGCTTATTCCCAAGAAACACTAATAGAGCAAATCAAATGAGTTTAAAAATTTCCCCACATTCTTCCTTCAACTAGGTCGAGCTGTCAAGACAAGTCAGTTTGTCTGGTTCTTGTGCTTTATCGTCTAGTTTATAAATATGAATTTACCATCGAAGGTGGGTCCTCGTTAGAAAAAATGAGTTTCAAAACCAAAGGAGCGACATAAGGAGCTTATCTATCAGATGCATGTTGGAAAAACACTCATCTTCGAGGCATTATGGGCAAGCCGAAAAGGGAAGTAGAGTGGCGCCAAACACGATTATAGTTGCACAAAAATCAACCATGTGAAATCAAGTATAAAAAGTGTTGCGCAAGAACATACTAAATATACTTTTAGATTTGCTCCAAGTGAGTAGCGTCTTCAACTTTTTTGACAAGAGAAGACGCCAATTTTGTAGAAAAACACTCCCAAAGACCTCCCTTTCTAATACACCTTGTCAACCGTCTCGACCCCATTCCAACTCATACTCATCCATATATTCATCACAGTTGCACCAGGTTAGTCTATTAGTCATTAGGCACCGGTCAAGATGCAAAGTCAACGTGAGAAGACAAGAAAAAGTATCTAGTCATTATTGATTTAAGGAAAAAATACCAACTTTTACCTATTGACTCAAAATAATACGAACTTTTAAATTGATAAAAAATAACATCAACTTTAACTATATTAACCAAAAACAGTACAAAGACATTTTCGGTGGAGATTTCGGCAAAACATATGATTTGTCTATCAAAATTTGTTGACTATAACATTAAAAAATATCGATGGCTAAGATTTTGATGTGATTATCACAATCATCATATAAATTACCATTTCGCATATAATAGTATCGATTTACATTATATAAACTATCATTTCACCTTGTGGCATCAACAAAACTTGGTATTATTAATTACCAACTAACATATTTCAATGGCCACATCACATATTTTGCCAAAATTTTCACAAAAAACACCTTTATACTTTTTTTAATTAATACAATAAAAGTTAGTATTATTTTTAGTTAATATGATGAAAGTTGATATTATTTTTAGTCAATTTAAAAGTTCATATTATTTTTGGATAAATAGGTAAAAGTTGGTATTATTTTGAGTAATTTTTCCTTGATTTAACCCTACCATTTTAATGGTATGTTTAAACTACACAATTTAATACATTAAGTTGTATTAAATGACTCATCTAAATTGGTCACTTGCTTATTTTATCTTCCTATTATCACCTCCCCTCATTACTTGTGAGTTATATAACTTCTTAGACATAGAACTAGTTGTCCCCGTCGTGCCCTGCACGACTATGAATCGATATTTTTTTAGATATACTATAAAAAGATATTAATAAATAATAATATAATATAAATAATAATTGTGAATTGGTGATTTATATAAATTGTAAAAAAAACATGATTCTAAATTAAAGATTTTGATAACAAAAATGAAAATAATGGGACATTTAATATGGATTGGCAAATAAAATTGACTTGACATATTATAGGATAAGATCTCAGTATATATTATATGATAAGATCTCGCTACATATTTATATTATAAGATAAGATCTCGGTATATATTTATATGACTTTTTTTGGTAGATTATATTGGAGAGTTATTAGGATCATAAATATATGGTAAAAAATATTTTAATATGTAAATAAATTTCCAAAAAAATATTGTAATCCAATATAAAAAAAATTAAAAAATTGATTGATATTTATAGATTATGTGGCAATATGATGTGTACATAATATATGAGTGATATGGAAAAAATTTTACATGTGGACTATGACATGGAATATTTATAAAAACGTCTAAATTATAAGAAAATGACACGTGTAAAAATATGAGGTGGCTTAATATAGGATCGACATGTGGCAAAATCCTAGGTGGCGTAATGAGAAGACTTCAAACCTTATTACTTTTATATATATAGTAAATTGGCTTCATTCCCCAAAGTATTGGTAACCATCAATAAAAAAAATCATTGGCTTCATTTACACTAATGAATATAGTAGTAATAAACAAAATTGGTTTAAAAAGGAAAATTTCAAGGACTATCCATTCTCTTTGGGAAATTTTGGATAATTCATAATAAATAAAAATCTCCAAAATTATATAATTTCCACTCTTCAACGTCCAAAAATTGCAGATTTTATGCCATCTTTCTCTGTGTGTATTCACATCAAACTCCCCCTTTCTCAACATTTCTCCGTTTTCGTCTCCTAGATCTCTCCGATTCCGATCTCCTTCCCAAAAGCTAAATCTCCCGCCGTTCACATGGCCGGAAAACTTATCCGGCTGAATTGCGCGGTTATCTTCGCAGCTCTTATCTCCTTAGCCTCTGGTTCCGTTGATTTCTCCAGTCAACTTATGGCCGGTGCTAATGGCCCGTTGATTCTACCTCTCTCTCATTCGATGTCGTCGCCGCGGAATCTATTGCCCCGGCGTGCTCACAGCCTCAGCTACCGGCGGCATCTGGAGAAAGCCAGCGGTCGCAACGCATCTAATGCTCGGATGCCTCTTTTCGATGATCTTCTCCGCCACGGGTTTGATATCGTCCCAATTTTTGCTATTGTTGTTGTTTTTGTTTGGAATTTGAAGTGAATTTGGTATTCTGGTGCTTGTAGGTACTACACGACTCGACTGTACATCGGTACGCCTCCGCAGGAATTCGCGCTAATCGTTGATACTGGAAGTACTGTGACCTACGTTCCCTGTTCCACCTGTGAAAGTTGCGGAAAACATCAGGTTAGGGTTTTCAATTCTAATTTAGGGATCGGTTGATTTTGTTGTGTTGGTAAGACTGGTTCGTGTGGATCGAGTTTATCATAGCGTTAGGTAATCGATCGATATTGTTTTGGATGAGTGATTTCGCGGGCTTTCATGAGAGCACGTTTCGACAATACAACAATTTCTAAATCATGTGATGATTCAGAATTGCAATTTTTATTTGGTGAATTATGCAAAGTAAGATTTGCCTTTTTAGGGAATAAAAAAAAAAGAGGAGATGTCTGTTCTAATTGCATTCGCCTTTGGTATGTTCAGGACCCACGTTTCCAACCAGAATTGTCAGATACTTATCAAGCTGTGAAATGCAATATAGATTGTACTTGTGATGAAGAGGAAAAACAGTGTACTTATGAGAGGAGATATGCTGAGATGAGTTCAAGTAGTGGCGTGCTTGCTGAGGATGTTGTATCATTTGGCAATGTAAGCCAGCTTGTTCCACAGCGTGTTGTTTTTGGTTGTGAAAATGTTGAAACTGGGGATCTTTTCAGTCAACGCGCTGATGGCATCATGGGTTTGGGACGTGGTCAGTTAAGTGTTATGGATCAATTGGTTGACAAGGGTGCTATCAATGATTCATTTTCATTATGTTATGGTGGCATGGATATAGGAGGTGGTGCAATGGTTCTTGGTACTCTATCATCTCCCAATGGTATGGTCTTTACCCATTCAGACCCTTACAGGAGGTAGGCAATCTTATTTGACATATAACTTGCATTTTTTTCAGTACATTAGTTAGTCTCATATTTACCTTCATGTTGGGATGACAACAGCCCCTATTATAACATTGAGCTCAAGAATATACATGTTGCTGGAAAGCCATTGAATTTGAATTCAAAGGTTTTCAATGGAAAGCATGGCACCGTCTTGGACAGTGGAACGACTTATGCATACCTTCCGACAGCAGCTTTTTCAGCCTTTAAAAAAGCTGTAAGGTTTCATAACCCCTTCTGCACGACGAGAACATTTAGTTAGATCTGGATAGTACAGTTTACTTATGATTTTCATAGTTTTCTCTAAGCACTTTATTTTGTGAGAATCAACAGTGATCTCTTAGGATAGTTTTGGAAGCTGATATATTGTTTCATCTGAAAATGTAATCAATTGAATTTAGTGATCTCTTAGAATTGCAACAATGGTTTCAATTGTATTTCTTTTAACTGTTAAATTAAGTGTGGACAATCATGTTTTCTACCCAATTCTTGAGAACCAATCTCTGTATTCAGTCTAGGTGTGGAGAGTTTTCATGCAGTATTGCATTACTTCTGTTCCTTTACTAACATATCTCTTCCATTCATACCTTTATTTGGCGCAGGTTTTTGAGAACACTCGTTCTCTCAAACAAATTTCCGGTCCAGATCCAAGTTATGGGGACATATGTTTTTCTGGAGCTGGGAGGTATGATAAATAGCTTTCATACTCGAATACTTCTATTTTAACTTTTATAATATGCTCTATTGGCTGTTTTTGGTGTCGCAATTGATATTCCTATTTTGAATACTTTTCTTTAGGAATGCATCTCATCTGTCAGAAGCCTTTCCTGCTGTTGAAATGGAATTTAGCAATGGTCATAAGTTGCAATTATCCCCAGAGAATTATTTGTTCAGGGTAATTTGATGGTTTCTTTTCCTATTTTGAGCTCAATGATATAAGCGTTAAAAATATTGCTCAATATATCTTTTCAATTTTGTTTGTTTCTCCGTTTTTTGTCTGTGGTTTGAAGTTCAGCACACAAAGGTTCCTGGTGCATATTGCCTGGGAATTTTTCAAAATGGGAATGATGAGACAACACTTTTAGGAGGTATGATAATGATAAAATCTCATCCAGATTGCTGAAAAATGTGATCCTAATTTTATCAATTCTGGAACTACCCTCAGGCTCTTTTTCGGGTATTTATATTAACATAAGCGTTAAACTATATTTCCAAATCTTTCTAATGTAAAAGGAGAGCTTATTGTTAATTCATAGAATTGGCTACATAACCTTTTTAGGATTTTTTTTACCGTTGTTTTTATCATCTTTCCTGATTTTATTCTACTATGTGAGTATGTTCATCATCATTTTTAGCCTCTCCCATATTTGTGACAGGTATTGTTGTCCGCAATACACTAGTAACTTATGATAGAAAAAACGAAAGGGTAGGGTTCTTGAAAACAAATTGCTCAGAGCTCTGGAAAGGTCAACATATGACTATTCCTCCGACACCAGCACCATCAAGTTCCCAGACACGAGATGATAACACAGAACTTCCTCCAATGCTATCTCCAGCCCCAGCTGGGTTAGAAGTTGATGATGTCTCAGGTAGGTCCAGTCAATGGGAAATAAATTGCAATCGACAAGTTATAATCATTTTGCAGTTTTGCTTGTGTTGGATTTTTTAAGGGAGTTGGTACATCAGTATTGCATTTGTTTGGTGTAATGCATCAGTTTTATACGAATGGTCATGCTATGTTCATTTGGTTATTCTCCTATGTGTTTTTGCTTGCATCTCCTTGTAAACTAATATTTCCATAGTAGTTTCATGAAGTTAATGCTCAACTCTCTTCAGGTGAAATTCTCGTCGGACAAATAACATTCGACCTGATTTTTCCCGGGGTTAACTCCAGCTCGATGCCTAACTTTACTCAACTTGGTGATTTCATTGCCAAGGAATTGGATGTTAATCCTTCACAGGTATGATCTCTATCTTCTCCAAGTAAGTATGCCTGTGAATTAGTACAGACTATAATTTATTGAAAGTGGTTTACAAGTTTTGGGTTGCTTTTGTAACTTCTAGTTTCTAATCTTTCTTGCGACATTTTTCAAAAGATTATTGACTAAATTTTCTAAAGCTAAATGGAGCATCTGCTGCGTTTCAGGTCCATTTGCTGAATATCACAACTGAAGGCAACCATACATTCACTAAGTGGGCCATATACCCAGACAACTCTTCTAACTACATATCTGGCTCTGAGGCACAGGTAACTCTACTGCACCTTATCTGAAAAGCACTGACCTTTCTGCTCCTGTGTCTTGGTCATCTGACTCACACATACAATTCTGCACAGAACATAATTGTTAGGTTAAGCGAGCATCATATCGGAGACTATGAAGTGGTAGGATGGAAAGTCAATCCTCAAACTGATGGGTATTTGCACTTCTACTGTCCTGTCTCATTTCAAACTTTCATGAAGCCTTTCACATTAAGGACTCGTTTGGTATTGATACCAAAGATATGAGATATTGGTATCAGTACCACATATCGTGATATGGGTACCAAACAAGCCCTTATTTTCATATACCAAATACATATGATATGGGTATGGCCGAATGGATCATTTTTCATATCCACACGGATCATACCTGATATCATGATATGGGTACCAAACGAGCCCTTATTTCATCTAATACTGTCTCACATTGCTTTGCATTTATATTAGGAAACAATCTCATCACTATTTAGCAGCAATTCTTGGAGGTGTTGGTATTCTTATTATAGCATTGTCATCCATTGGGGCTTGTTTCATCTGGAAGCGTCAAAAGCAAGCAACAAATCCATACGAGCCCGTCGGCTCGGCGTCTCCTGAACGAGAGCTTCAACTCCAGCCACTCTGAACTCTAGAAAGCAAAAATTGCATTCTCTCACACCTGACCATTTCATTCAGATTTTGGACTGTAGAGGACAATTTGGAACTCTTGAGGTATAGATAAATAGTGATGATTTAATACGAGCTTCGAGTAATTTTTGCTTGTCAATTTACCCAACACACATAAGCAGAATGTTACAAATGACAAAAAAAAAGAAAAGAAAAAAGAAGCATTCTCTTCTTCAAGTTCTTTTGGTGGAATAGATGGATGTATAAGATTTGTATATTTAAGATTTTTAACAGGTTAGAGAATCAAATTCAGGACCTTTAGTGATCACCTGATCGTTCTGGGGTTGCTAAGATTTGGTACTGTTCTTCTTTTGGTAGTTCATTCGAAATTGTTACATATGTACAAGTTTCTTGGCACCATCAATAAATGTTCTTTGTATGTGTCAATGAATTGGCGTGTAATGTTATATTTTGATCTGGGTGAAAATTTTAGATGAGATAAGGGCTTGTAACGTTATATGTTGGAGCGTATCCTTTTACTCATTGGCTGATACATTACCTTTAATAGGGATATAACCCTTATATCAATTGGGTGCATTTTAACTAAATTCAGTTATTATTGTCACATAGTTGAATTTTAGTTATCCTTGGAGCTATCGAGCACATCTTCCTCATTATGGTATGGGTGCCCCCATAGATCCTGTTTGTGCGGGACTATACTGGGCGTATGATGAATAATGAATATAACATTTATACCCTATCATTAAAAAATTTAAAGTATCAAACCAAGTCGGTAAATCGAGAGACTGAGATAAAATTTGATAATCGAACAAACCGACATGAAAGTCAACTAAAAGAAAATAAACAAACAAATCAAACAAAACCAATAACCAATTGGTCTAGTGGGATGAGGTGCTAGGCTCCTTAAGCGTTTGTTCAGAAGGTTTGTTCGATTATCGAAGTTCGAATCTTTCTGGCGACGTGTATGGAAAAATTGAATTGGGAGGGTCGCCCCCAGCAATGGGCCTCTGCAGTACCCGGTCCGGACGTAGATTGGTCCCGGATAATCAAACCGGGCAAAAGACCTAAAAAAAACAAAGTGACAAATATCGAACCGAAAATTTAAAGAGGCTTATACAAGGTAGGAGAAAGTCATTTCGATGGATTAAAAAAGACCTAACATATACGTATAGAGCCACTAGGGAGCAAGACAATCGAAATTAAAAAAGACCGAACACATACGTATAGAACCACTAGAGAGCAAGACAACGAGGAACCGACTTAGGACATGTTTCATACACAATTACACCTCTATTATGTATAAAACATGCATATATACCTGATGAGAACAATGCCAAACATAATATGACAAAAAATAAAACATATGACAACTCTTGTGGCATTATACATTTGTAGCATCTCATGTGACAGAGAAGGAAGCACATGCTTATTTAGTTGTTTATTTTGTCTCTTCAAATATAGCTATAGTATGTAATAAGAAATTCCAAAAAAATGAAAGAATCAGATTCTTCATTCTTCTTATAGTTGAAGGTTCAATCAATAAGTTAGTCTCCTGGAAATTACTTCTTGTGTTCTTACTTATAAATACCCAAATCATAATACTAATTTTGGATTTATTGACATGTGCCATGAACCATCATTAGAAAAAAAATATCTTCAAAAAATAGAGAAAATGATCAACTATTATTTTGATGCAATAATTAAATACTATAATATATAGAGAGAGAGATACTACCTCCGTTCAAAAATAATTATCATTTTATGAATTAACAAAATATTAAAAAATTGCTTGATTTTATCTAAAATATCCTTCTATAATTAGTTTGTTTAATTATTTTTTTAAATTAACGAAAGAAGTTGTCGCCTTTATAATTATTTTTAAATGTTAATTAAATATTAAAAAATTGATAAAAATGTATAAAATAATAAGTATTATTGAATAAAAAAGGCTAAAATTACAAATATTTATGAACGTAGAGAGTAAGAGATGGATGTATAATTATGTTGAGGAATTTTTTTTCTCTAAACATACATATATAATAAAACTAGATGGCTTATCCCGTCCGATGGACGGGATTAAATTTCGTGTTTATGGTTATTAATTTTATAAGCGGACATAAATAAATGTGTATATTATTTGAATTAGAATAGAAATAAAAAATATATGTTTGATTTGATGAAAAAGGTGATGAAAGGAAATTGGATTTAAACCTTAATTTTGAATGGTTGATTTGGTGCAGAAAAAATATATTATAAGTCGTAAACATTTGTTTATGAAAGGTTAAACATATAGATACAAGTATATAGTTGTATGATTATAATTGATGTAATGATAATTATTTTTACTTTGTATTTTTAGGGTCGTGTATTTCAGTTGTGATGTTTTGTGGAGCATGTTTAATTTTGACATTTTCATAAAACCAACTTGCTTATATTTTTCCATGTTTAGTTAGATTATAATTTTTATTCATTTTTATTGATATTGATCGATTGAGAAATATAAGATCGTTTATACATTTAAGTAGTAAGAAAGAAGCGTTATTAACTTAAATAATATTTTTCAATATTTATTAGAGGCCTTTTGTAATTTAGAGTATTTTTAATTATTATTTTAATAAGGAGTATATGTAAATTCATTAGAATATATTAATAAAATAATTAGTTTGTATTTAAAACATAGAACATTTATTATTCTTAAAAGGGAGAGTTTTTATAGTTGTATAGATATAGATAGATACTATTCGAATGCATGTTATCATGTATGATATGAAAGCTTTATTATCTTATGTACATATAAAAATTCCACGAGTAGTAGAAAGGAACAAACCAACCCAACATTTTGGAAACAGTATCATAGTACGAATAATGTTTGCTTAATGGTCACTATATAATTCAAATTTAATAATGCTATTTTAGAAGAATCAAAATCTTTGTTGAAATAAAACTAAATTATGTCTTCCCTCTACTCAGATCTGCTACATATAATGTAAATATACAGTATGAACACATGAATCTTGATCTAACGATTTTGTTTGGTTTTGAAATTAGGGAACTATATAGTAATATCACATTTGAAATCAGCTCTAGTAGAGTGGTAATTTAAATTCCGTTCGGCTAATGTGTACTCATGGGCACACAATAAAAGTGTTGTTTTTTTTTTGTAAGAAAAGAAATTAGGGTGATCTCTAACAAGCTAGTGGTCGCCCTAGAGCATCCTGACGGATGAGGGTAAGGAAGCCCGAATCAGCTGCAAGTAGGACGGAGGAGACACGTCTAAATGAGCAAGCGATGAAGTCCGCCACAGAATTGCACTCCCGCATAACGTGAGAAATGCTCCAATCCTGGAAACGAGCCAACAAGCAATGGATGTCCGCACAAGTATTACCTTATGGTTAATTTGGGAAATTATTTCAAAACTATTCCCTAAATTGAAATTAATGAACCCTTTTTAAAAAATCAAAATTAACAAACAATATCAAAATTTACCAAGATTAGAATTCTAATTGTGTGTTCATGGGCACACATTAGAAAAATCCATTTAAATTTATCGTTAGAATTGATAAAATCTGCACAAGTATTACCTTATGGTTACTAACCAATTCTAGAGAAGATTGGGCAAACCGACGCCCGTGTGGTTCGAAACGTTGACTTCGGGGTACTACTCAACAGGCTTAACCGTTAAACCAAATGCCTGAAGTCTAACATTGTTCCATTAATGTCCATTCGATCTTTTGGTAGTCAATTCAAGTCTTCTTGTTCTTCGGGTATTTAGTCTAGTGGTTAAGCCTTTAAGGATAATATCCAGAGGTCTCTGGTTCGACTCTCATAGACAGTACCATTTACCCAAAAAAAATTCAAGTCTTCTTATTCTAATTCATACGAACATCCTAAACAACGTTTAAATAGACCGACTAGTTCCCTCTAGGGTTGAGCATCGGTTCAAAACCAAACTGAACCGACAAAAATCGAACCAAAAATCAAAATTTGATTTAAGGTGAACTGAAAAACGAACCGAATTTGGTCCGGTTTCGGTTTTGTCGATTTGAGATGGATAGAAGATTATTCTTTATAAAATTTAAACCGAACCGAAATCTAACCAAAAGCGAACCGAAAATTAAAAAATTACTAAGCCGAAACGAATAATATCGATTTCGGATCAATTCGACTTTAATTTTCGACTTAAAATGACCCATGCTCAACTTAATTTCCCCAATTCATAAATTTAAGCCGTGTTCTTTGTCAACTTAATTTTCGGCTTAAATTTATGAATCAAAATCATCATATTTTAAGTAATATGCATGATTAAACTCTACTCTCTTTTATGACTTTCCGCACCATCGCCATCATCAATTGTTATAAGAGTATATAATTGCTTATTTTTCGAGACAAGTGAGGAATTTAATTTATGGATTGACCCACTCGTGGACATGGGTGGATTAAATGTGTATATCTCGATATGTCTTCCTTTTGAGGCGAAGCAATTTTGAACAATTGAATGGTTGCACTATAGCTACATGATACCAAGTGTATAAACAAAACACTCACTAATGATGAAGTGCATGTTGGATTATTAATTGATTCCTTTGAATGTTGAATGGTTTTTCTATTTTTTCTTTGACTTTAAGTTGTGCCTACTTTTGTCACCTCCATATGTTCCTATTTCCCTAGCCTTTTTAAGGGCACACTACCTATGAAAATCAAACCGAAAATTTTAAAGTATTACTATTAGACATTTAACTGTTTGGATTTAGTAGCTGAATTTAGGGGTGTTCATGAAAACCTGAAATCGAAAAACCAGTTGTTTTAAGATTAATCAAACCGACTTTTTCTGAATTTTCGGTTTGGTTAACCGTATCGAAACTTTTTCGATTTATCAGTTTGGTTTAGATTCGCGACTTTACATATAATGGTTAATCGAAAAACTAAATATATGTTAATATTTTTTCAAATATTAGTTATTTATTTATTTATTTAGTAGTTAAACTCTATGATCTAGTTTGATACTTTCCTTCTCCAATTTTAACAATTTATACACTATTTTTTCATTTTTCATTGATATAAGACTGACTTATTAAATTTGATGGGATAAAAAATAATTATTGTGTTTGATTTCACACACTATTGTATATACTCTCGATATTTGTTTACAACAACCAAAATAATATGTTATAACTACTGTATAAGTACATATTTAAAATAAAAGTCAAGCTTGATTATTTTTTTTAATTCAAATTTTATTATATTAGTTTGAATTATTTAAGGTAAAGTTACATGAATGATTATCGATTAACCGAGAAAACCAAACCGAAAAATTGGTTAATTGAACTATATTTTAACCGGGTTCACGGTTCGATTATGATTCATGATTTTAACTGACCGAAATCATGTTTAGCCGAACTTCGGTTAATCGAAATCTCGGTTAATCGGGTTTGGAAAGTCCTAGCTGAATTTAGTAGGGGAAGCTTAAGCTGAAGATGAAGCTCAAGTTAAACCGTAGTTGAAGCTGAATTTTTATTTTTTTTGGTCATTGCCACCTCAGTTCAGCGGAGAGCTTTGCTCCATCAAACGCCTACGTCTGGGGTTCGAGTCTCGCGAGGGCCCCTTTATTTTTGGTTTTTTTTTTTTGGCGTAGTTGAAGCTGAATTTAGTATTTGGATTTGAATTAAACTTCGTATTCGATATATTAATTTAATATCAATGAAATTCGTACAACTCTCTCTACTTTTTTACGTTTTTTAAGACACTAAAAATTAATTTTCACCCAAAAAACTTCTTTTTGCACACAAGTGAAACAAGGCCGAAAAGTGAAAAACTTATATTTTTGTGATTTTTGCTTTTCTTATCTAAATCATTTGAAAAAAAAAATTGGGGTAAATTCTCCTACGAGTAATGATTTTGCTTTTGAAATTTATGATGGTTGAAAGATTTTGAAATCTCTGATGGGTAAAATTCTCTGATGAAATCATACAACTTTTTATCGAATTGACTAGTAAAATACTCATACCCTATTTCACATTTCAAATTCAATGAAGTTTTTAAAATATTTGATATGATCACACTATATGCTAATTTTTTAATTCGGTTTTTCTATCCTATATCTTAAAGATTTAAAAAAATCATTTTTAATTAAGTCTCACACAGACTAATTAAATTAAACACTTTTTTTTGGTAGAATTATTAAATTAAACACTTATGTACTATGATTGGTACTACTAATTCTAAATTTCAGACCACCAAATTGCCTGGTTGGTGAAGACAGGATATGAGAGTAATGAGCATGCACATATTGATGAGATATTTTCGGAATTAACATTAATTAGGTGAGCTTGGTAGTTGGAAGTTTGCTTCAACTATTCTTTAGATAAATTGAATACTAGTAGTATTAAATATGAAGCTTGTTCGTTTGAGGCGTATTCCCGTGTTCATTGGTTTTTATACACTGTCTTTGAGATGGATTTAGTCTCTATATCAATTTTGGTGTAATCTAAATTCAATTATTATTGTCACATAGTTGAATTTCAGTTTTACTTAGGTCTATCGGGTGTACCTCTTTCCATTGGGTAGACCGTAGGGGTACTCCATATTCCACTATAATGAAACGTCATTGGATCAATGATGATGACGATGACGATAACCCTAAAGTCACACTATTAATTATAAGAATGTTAGTTTTAAATATGAGTTTCAACTTTCAACTATTCTTTATAATGTATCTTAAAGTCCTCTATGATCATTAGGGAAAAGTACTTTACTATGAATGAGTCTTTTTGGAAGGCACCTTGTGTTGATGGCTGAGGTCGTTGCATTTCAATCAGAAATTCTCGAGATTATTCAACGTGGCGTCACCCACATTCAAATCGAGCACGACAATCTTCTTCAGGTGATCAAAGTCGCTCAAGGTATGTGATTGGAGCTTATTTTCCCCTCTGCTTCGAACTGTCTCGCGATGCCATGTAACCGAATCTTTTATTTCCACGAGTCACTGTTGTCTATGAGAGATTGAGTTGATTTGAATAGACATCGTGTACGCCTGTACGTGCTAGTTAGACCGGTTTCAAAGTTGGTGCATCTCCTATGTCTTTCGTGAGGTTAACACTCATGCGGATTTCATCACCATCTTGTTTTACGCCATATGTTCTCTTTCGCTTGCTTGCAACTGATCCAAGTATTTAGGACCTCATCCGCAAAGATGCTCTAAGGTTAACCACCTCCTCATTAATGTTGGACAAATCCTAATTTATTTAATTCCTTATAAAAAAAGTGTTAAAAATTAATAAAACCATGTAAATAAATTTTTGTACAAATCTATTTTTTTTAACCTATTTTTACCTAAAAATTTAATCTTATGCCCTAAAGACTTATTATAGGAACGTATATCTACCGTTACATTTTGATTTTAATTCGTGGAGTCATATTTTTCCAACCGTACACACGAATTGACTTGTAATTGTATCTTGTCTCCTAATTAATGTCATCTTTGTAGGTAAACTGCATTAATTTCCTAAGCACAAAAAAGTCAACACATTTGGCCAAATAATTGATTAAATTAAGCCAATATACATAGATTAAAACAAAAATTAACCCTAATTGCGTTGACATGGCATACTAAAAAGTCAAGGCAATCGAATCTCGTTCATACTTGGAACTTGCATCTTCAAGAATTCATCTCTCGATCGAAGAAGAAATGGACACCCATCCTCTTGTAAGTAAAAAAAGATAACAAAAAAATGTACACATTATTAAATAAACACCCATTTAATGATATCCCACAGGGTCCATTAAACAATTATCATACATCAATTTCGACGACTCTATTTAATGCGTTACTTCGCCGACACCCACTTTTTTTAACAAAAGAATACGTACACCCGTCAAAAATAAGTATCGTTTAAACACTTGATGTTAAAACTGAGTATGGCCGATGAAAATAAAATTTTAAGTTGAACCAACTGAATCGAACCGAAACCAATAATTTTCGGTTTAGGAATTTCTCCAATTTTAATTTTGGTTTCGTTCGATTTTTTCTAAAAAACAACCTTTTATCCACAAACCGACGAAACTGAACCCAAATCGAATTGAACCTATTTGATTTGATGTTCGGTTCACCTTAAATATTGGTCAAATAGTATAATTTTTTATAGAAATACTACACATATCACTCTTGATTAATTGACAAAAAAAAAACCTGAAACAACAAATAAAATTAACAAAAATATAAATACAATTACAACACTTATTTTAGATTTGAGGGTGTATTTGTTTTCCCCAGATTTCAAGGTGAATTGTTAAAGAAAATTCGCACGTAAAAGGGCAATAAAATAAATAAAAAGGCATGTGATTTACGAACAAGAAAAACAATGAAATTACTAAGAAAATGATGGAGCATAAAAAAAGGAGAAAAATAAATGACACTGACATATGAAGACGAAGACCCACACAATGCATGTAATCTTGCACTGTTCTTGGACGTAAAAGGAGAAATTTCCACTTCAATGCAATGCCAGAAATGTGTCTCACCAAACAAATGAACAATTCGTATAATGCATGCTTTAATGGAAATTTCTTAGAATGTGTTTCCCATGGAGATTGTGTAGTAAACCTTACTTGTTTTCACATAACACCATAACAAAATGAAATTGGTGTGGATTGTTTTGAGTTTCACATAATTATAACAAGGGTTTTTCCCTAAAAATTTGGATGAATTAATGGATAATGATGTGTGTTTTAAGTGTTTTAGATATGTAATTCTATGGATGAAATTATTGTGTTACTAAGAAATACTCCCTCCGTCCCTTAATGTTTACAAAGGAAAAGGGACAAACATTAAGGGACGGAGGGAGTAATAATAATAAATCATGAAAAAGTGATATTATTTTTTTAAAAATGATTGAAATCATAGTGAAGTCTATTGTAAATTTATTGTCAAATACTATTAGAGGATTTGGATCGGAGCTTAGCTCATTCTGATTTCAGGAACGTTCGATAACTAAGTGTTTATCGGTGCTGACAGTGTTGAAGCTTTTCAGTGCCGAGTGCTATCAAGAGGGAAGCCAAAGTCGTGAGCGTCTCAGACTCATCGAAGATAGGCTTGAGTTTGGGCAGGATCCCATCAGACAAGTTCGATCATGCCGCCGTCGTGAAAGTAGGGTTTAATTTTCCTTTGATAAGATTCTTTGAAATGATCCAATTGATATGTATGCGAAGAATGGTTAACTAGAGAGTGTCTCTCATGTGTTTGACGTAATGCCCAGAGAAAGCGAGGTTTGTTCTTATTATCCTAGCGGGGTTTCATCCTAAAATCAATTGGCAATAGAATTAAGGAGTAACCCGTCGAGTTATATATTAGTCCAATTTTTTCCCAACTTTCAGATGTGTGATGGACATATTCTAACCACCTAGCCTCCTCCTACTATTCTACATAACACAAACACTCTTAAAATTTTTTCCCCAATTATGCTCGTAATTTTGGTTCCAACTACAATCACAATTTCAGCTCCAACTCCAACTACGAATCCAACTCGGGTTTCAGCTAGTTATTGCCGAACATAACCTAAAACTCTTTTTTTTTTGGTAGAAGGAGAGACATTACTCTCCGTCCCCTCAAAGAAGAATTTTATTGAATTAAAAAGAGGACCAAGTAGTAATCAAACGGGGGGATAGCCCGACCCCTAACATCATCAACAAGTAAAGAAATAACACCCTCCGGCGAGTCAAGCAAAACATGAGTTCTTAGACTAAAACCAAAAGCAAACGAAGTAAGAAAGTCAGCTACACAATTTGCTTCCCTAAAGATATGACGGAATTGGACAATCCAATCCCTTTTAATTAAATCCTAGCACTGTGTGACCAGACTAAAAAGGGGAGGTAATGATCCACGAGTTTTTACAAGAATGATGAATCAATTTCCAACAAGACCCTCCTTTACCCCTTATCCCATGGAGTTCTATCCATTACACACCCCATAACTCAGCCATAAAATCATTGCAGTAACCTAAAACTCTTTTAATAAATCCTTAAAACACTTACCAAACCCACCCTAAAAATACAAAGAATATTCCAACCATCAAATCTCTTTGAAGTCAAAATTTGGTAGATGTAAAAGAAGTCATCTAATTTGTATCGGCCGAAAAGACAAATAGGTATTTTTAATAGACCCCCCGAGACACTTTGGTATTTAAAAATACCTCAGAGACTTTAAGGTATTTAAAAATGCATCTAATAGACAATAAGGTATTATTCCCATCTGAAATTAAAAAAACCGGTTTACAATATATAAAACCCGGTTCAACACAAAACATTTCTAACCCTAATACACCAAACCAGCCAAACCCAATCCTCCCCATTTATGTACGCATTTCAACACGATGGGCACAATTTCCTTCATCATCTCCCCCATTCCCTCCTCAATTCCAATCCATCTCAATTCCTCTATACAGAGGGTGCCCACAATTTGAAGATTGAGAGAACTCAAATCTTTGCTTCCATGGAATACTCAGAAGGCTCCAGCAATGGAGGAAGTACCACAGTAAGTGAAATCTGAAATTACGTTTTGAATTTGGGCAAACCTAGTTTTCTCGATTTACATTTCGATTTATCAAAAATCCATTGAGCATTAGCAGAGGCTCATGTACGAAATTCCTTTGCATAATATGCATTGAAATTTAGTGCTTTGAATAAGGTATGAGTGTCAAAAGGCTGTATGTACAAAATTCGAAATTAGGGTTTGAATCTGAAACTTTTAGGTTTGTATATGGGATGGTAGAAATTATTGGTTGAAATATGGGGAAAATTGATAGAATTGTCTACTTGATAATCACAAGTGTTCAAAAATGGGGAAATTGGATAAAAGTGATCACTTAAAAATCTCACCAGAATTCTTTTTACAGAGACGTAGCTTAAACTCATGTTTATTCATGAGAAAGTGGAATGCTGCAGCTAGGGAGTCCAAATTGGTGAGATGCTCTTGTGGTAGTGAGTGTCGATATCTAACTTCCATGACAAACGAGAATCCGGGAAGGAGATTTACTACATGTGTGAATTACCGAGTATGTACCTTGATTCATTTTTTTTGCTCGTTGATATCTAGAGCATTCCCAATATGTATGTACTTAATGAGATGGAAAATTTATTGTTTATTTTTCATTGGCATGTAGATTGGTGGTTGTGGATTTTGGGCTTGGTACGATCCTCCATTGTGTCCCATTGCAAAACAATTCATACCTATGCTAAGGGATGAGTTAATTCAAGTGAAGGATGCATTAGAAGTGAAGGAGACTGTAATTTCAGCATATGAGTTTGAGATTGAAAGGCTTAAAGAGGAGGTGGCAAGACTTAAAAGTGTTTCAATGAGTGTTATTAATCATGATGAAGGGCATGGAGTTATGACGTGGAGCTTTTATAGTAGACGTGTATTGAAATATATCATCTTCATTGTTGTAATCTCATTTGTTGTAAAAGTATTTTGTACTTAGTTGTAATTGAAGCCTTCTAAAGACAAATATATCGATGTAAGCTTTTAGTGGTCGATGTCGAGAAGTAGTAGTTGTAAATGTAATTGATATTTTGGCAATTGAATTCGAGTGCTTTGCTGAATTTTAGTTGTTGTTGTGCTTGTTGAATGAATTGGTTGCTAGCATGAATGAATTGTTGCTAGCTTTTAGTGGTCAAACCTGAATCTGAAGCTTGTTAACCTGATCAACTTGCTGATTTTTCAATGTGCTGATTTCTAGTGTGCTGATTTTTAGTGTGCTAAGAAGCTGTCCAACAGAAACTACAACAGAAGCTGAATTTTGGCTGCTGTTTTTTGCTGCTGTACAGATTTTTTGGCTGCTGTACAGATTTTTTAGCTGCTGATTTTTGTAGGCAATAGAAACTGAAAATTAGTGTGTTGATTTTTTGGTTGCTGTCAAAATTTATCCTCTTCTCTAAGTATAATAAAACCAAAATATACACATCAGAAACTGAATTTTGTAAATATTAATCAAACTATATACACAAAATTAGACAAGATAAAACCACTGCATAAAACCACTAAGTAGAATAATAATATTGTTTTACAAATGCGTGCTTGCAGTACTTCACATGTCAAAAAATTAAAGCTGATGACAACACTATATGGTGTCCATAAAGATAGTGCCATAAAGATAGTGCCAAAAAGGGGTATTCTGCAGCATAGACTGAGCATCTCTAATAAAGCCAAAAAAATAAAGCTACTACATAGAATATCCAGCAGCATAGAATATCTTTTCTATGGCTGAGATTGAACATCTCTAATAACAACTCCACTAGAATTCACAGAAGATCTGAAAACCATCTCCCCACCATTTCCATAATATATGCCCATTCCTCCATGGCCAGCAGAAGCAAGTGATGATCTACCTCTTCCACCAAAAGAAGGTACTCTTCCTCTTGTAGATGTCCTTCCTCTACCTCTTCCACTTGTAGTTGTAACTTAAAAAAAATTATGTTAATACAAACTTGATTGTTGATTAGGTTAATATAAGCATAAAAGAAAATCATAAAATGTACATACCAGATGATAGCCAAGAACTTGATTGTTGATTAGGTTGAACAACACCACTTGTTTGCTCTAATGGATGACTTGATTTTTCCTTTGTCTTTCTTATATTAGCAAGATATTGGGCTGGTGTTGAAATGTCATCTCTGCCAATCCTATTTTTGCTCCCCTTTGGTCTACCTCTTTTGTTGGACTGATTTTCAAACTCCATTTGTTGTGGTCTAATTTGTCTTACCTACACAAAAGAAGCTTAAGATACTATAAACATTTATTTTCATAATTGCAGAATCGAGTATAGGTAATATTGAAGACTTACAGTAATTGGAAGATGACATTTTCTTTTGTCATGACCTGTAGAACCACAATTGTTGCATTTGGTAGGTAATCCATTCCTACAATATGTGGTTTTCTTCTTTGGCTCATTAACATCTTTTCTCCGGTTAGTCTTTCTTCTACCCGGTTTCCTCCGCTCAATATTTGGGGGTAACACCATTCCAGCACTATCATGAGCCCAGAAAATACTGCCTTTAACTGGTTGCAACAACCATGAATAAGTCTCTGAATATGTTTCCAAAGTATACCACTTGGCAACGTAGTCTTCAGGTTTTTTGTTCATGTATAAAATTGCACTCATTGTATGACAACAAGGTATTCCAGTCAAGTCCCAGCCTCTACATGAACATGTTTTTTTCTCTAAATCAACTGCATGGTTGATGCCATTGTGCAAAACCTCAAAACCACATTGGTTATCTCCACCATTCCATCTGCACTCACAATTTTTCTGCTCATTATAAGCCTCAACCATCTTCACACTAATCCTCGGAGCAACACCAGCTACAAACTTAGAAGACAACTCCTTTTTCACCTTCATTCTATCCATTAAAGCTAGTCGTATATCCTCAAACATGGAAACAATAGGCTTGTATCTAGCCAAGAGAATGAAGGAGTTAAAAGTTTCTGCCATGTTGTTGTCTACCACATCACAACTACTATGCGTCTTAAAGTGAGACTTGCAAAAAGTGTTAGGATCTCGAAGCATAAAAGATTCATAGGCTTCACGAGACAACTTCTTTAACTCACCAGCTTCAACATAAAATTGCCCCATTGTTGTAGCTTTAACACACCTCCAAAATTGACGTTCAAGCTCCTTGCCCTGGTGTACCTTTCTCCAATTTGATAAAATGTGTCTAGCACATTGTCTATGCTCAATGTTTGGCCATAAAGCATGAATTGATGGTACAAGTCCCTGAAATATTACAAGCATATATTTAGACATTATTGAAGGCACAAAGATAAGTAAAAAGCTTAAAAGAAATTACCTTTTGCTGGTCTGAAATTATAGTCCATCCATCCCCTAGTTCCATGTTCTAATCTTCTCCTACTAGTCTAAGGAACCAATCCCAGCTACTTCTATTCTCCACTTCAACTACAGCCCACGCAATGGGATACATGTGATTATTTCCATCACGACCTACTGCACAAAGAAGTTGTCCACCACATGCATGCTTAAGGAAACACCCATCAACCCCAATGATTGGTCTGCAAGTCTCGATAAAGCTTTTTTTCAATGCAGCAAAGCACACATAAAATCTGTGAAATATTGCAGGCAGACCTGGAGGAGCTTCTAAAGTCTTTAAAACACAAGTAGTTCCAGGATTTGAGTTACACAACTCCAATAGATATGGCTTCAGAATCCCATACTGACGCTTCATCAAATTATTCACAGCCGTAAGGGCATTGTTTTTAGCCCTCACACACATCTTAGTGTGGACCCATATATCAAATCTGATCTTCACATCATCCTTTATTTCTTTCGACGTCATCTTAGGATTTCTCAAAACCTTCTCAAGATATTGTTGTGCAAGCCAATTTTCAGAAATCATTTTATTCTTAAAAGTCCTCACACATCTATGTTCTCCTCGTAAAGACTTAATCTGCCATGCACCCTTGTTATCTAAATCTTTTCCTGCAGACATCTCCCACATACAACCATGACAACCTACATGAATTCTTTTCTTATCATTCTTAAGATACCTAATGTCTTTCTTTTGTTGTATACTATACCACAAAATTGCATCTTTTAATACCTTTTGAGACTGAAATCTCAAGCCAACCTCAAAATAGACATTTCTCATGTCTGTCTTCTCATTAAAAAAGGGATAATCCACCTTCATTTTTCCTTTCTTCTTCTTCACCAACTCTTGATCAACTTCAAAGACTTCATCCTCATCAGGCACAATTGGATCCTCATCATCTGTATCCCTCTGATCTGATTCATATCCCCCTTCATAAGTAGTCCAGAATGATGGCCATTTGCTTGATGGAACACTTTTCCTGCTCCCAATTTCCTCCTCCATGGTGTGAATATTATCAGTTGGCTGAGTTGTTTGGGTAGGAGAATTGTGTATATCACCTATTTAAATAAAACCATAATATGAATGCAAGCCAAATTATATCAAGTTTGAAAAATATAATTATACATTCATTTTAATAACAACATACTGTTTTCATATGATTCAATTGTTGGAGAAGGACCAATTCGGTCCTTTTGTGCCCTCCTTAAATTCATGTTCATTTCTCTGATAAGCAACAACTCATCGGCATCATATTGCAACTCCTCTTCAATTTGATCATCACATTCAACAGAGTTATCTGAATTTACAACATCATTGTCATCCCAATTTAACTCATCTTCCTCCATGACAACATCTTCTGTAAAATCTTCGACATAGTCATCTTCTGCCATAAAATCTTCGACATAGTCGTCTTCTACAAAACCTCCACCATCATCTCCTAGATTTCTATTACCATTATCTAGAGCTCTCCTTGGAAACAATTTTTTTCTTCTACCTTGCGATGAATCATCCATCTAAACAATTAGATTCCAAAATAAAAAATTAGAAACCCTAATTGTAAAATATAGATACCCTAAATCATACCAAAAAGTACAATAGATCGAAATTACACTTATTACATACAAGAATGATAATTTCTTTTGTCGCTTACCAGGTAATTGTGTGTTGATTGATAGCCTTCAATGTAGCAGCCAGGAGAGAAATACGTTGATTCGTGATGAACGATTATTGAGGTTGGTTTATAAGCAAATGAGGGGGAGGATTGGGTTTGGTTGGTTTGGTGTATTAGGGTTAGAAATGTTTTATATTGAACCGGGTTTTATATATTGTAAACCGGTTTTTTTAATTTCAGATGGGAATAATACCTTATTGTCTATTAGATGCATTTTTAAATACCTTAAAGTCTCTGAGGCGTTTTAAATACCAAAGTGTCTCGGGGGGTCTATTAAAAATACCTATTTGTCTTTTCGGCTAATTTGTACCAAAACAAACAAACATAATAGTGTCCTAATTGACCAATCACAACCTACCTTCCTCCCCCCTCCGTCACCGCCGTTTGAATCTTCCGTCAAATCTAACCCCAAATTAAAAAAACAATTAAAAAAAATAAAAAATTCCCAAAAATTAAAAAATAAAATAAAAAAAGATTCACATTCTCCTGATTGCTTCTCGAAAACGGCATCCTCACTCTCTTCAAATCTCACTCGATTTCCATCTGCAATCTTGCTCAGTATCAGTGAGATCCGGGTCGGGTCGGGTTATCAGCGCCGTTCTCCCTTCACCTTCCATAAACAAAGAAAATGCTCAGACTCGCAAGCATTTCGTTTCTCTGAAATCCCTTCAAATCCTCCCCTCCCATGGTTCTTGCATGACTCAGGGGAGTTGAAAGATTCAAACTTTAAAGGCTAGTAGTTGTGCTAGTGCTATAAAACGTTGCAAAAATCAGTGTTCGTTTTCAACCCAATCGATGGAGAGGAAGCAAGGATTCTTCTCTTCTCTCAAGGAGGAAGTCGTGAGAGGCCTTTCTCCGGGGAAATTCGGTTCCAGGATGAGGAGGAGGAGTCCCGGTCGGAGCAGTTCTCCGATTACTTCTTTAATCAGGCGCCGCCGGAAGGGCCACCGATCGGCGATTCCGGAGGTGTTGATTGCGAGATCGGGGAGTATGAGGCCGATGGAGGCGCTTTCGCCGCTAAGGGAGGGGCCGATTCAGGGCGGCGCCGGCGAGTCTAGGGTTGAGGGAGGCGTTTGGGCGAATTTGATGAAGCGAAATGTCTCCATTTCGGCGGGATCGTCGGCGTGTAAACGCTCCGATCTGAGGCTTTTGCTTGGCGTGCTTGGTGCGCCGCTTGCGCCCGTGCACGTTAGCCCTAACGAGCCTTTGCCTCACCTCAGCATCAAAGACACTCCCATTGTTAGTTTCTCTGTTTGAATTTCTCCCTCTCTTTTTCTCTGAGTCTGTTGAGGTTTGAAAATTTTGCTTTGATCTTGCTCGATATGGAGAGATTTTGGGATGTATAAAGCGCATTTCGCATTGATTTGAGCTTATTGTGCAAATGCTGAATTTCTGGATTATTTTGGGGATAATGCTGTTGTTATTGTATCCTGCTGTTTGTTGTGTTTTTGGTTACTTTGGGAAGCTGATACTGTGTCTTTTACTTGCTGTTTTGCATATGTGTTCTTGATTTCTTTTGAAAAGGCAACTTTAATCAGATGAAAACTTACTTCTCTTAATTAAGTGGACTAATGATTCTCATGTCATGTTCATCCTCTTATGTCATAGCTTTGATCAGTATTAAATGGACTAATGATGGTGACATTGTTTTTTTTCCAAGTTTGGCCAAGTTATTCCCATTTTTGTGCATTATGCTTTTCTTATTACATTCATCTTCAACCTATTGCAGGAAACATCATCTGCACAGTACATATTGCAGCAATATCTGGCTGCTTGTGGAGGTTCAAGGCTTCAAAGCACCATCCACAATGCTTATGCTATGGGAAAGCTGAAAATGCTGGCTTCTGATATCGAAACACCGGATAAAGTTGTAAAGACTCGAACTTCATCTAAGGCTGTGGAGTCTGGTGGGTTTGTGCTGTGGCAAATGAACCCAGATATGTGGTATGTTGAGCTTGCTCTTGGTGGTAGCAAAGTTCACGCTGGCTGTAATGGCAAACTTGTATGGAGGCACACTCCTTGGCTCGGCGCACATGCTGCAAAGGGCCCGGTTAGGCCTTTACGCCGTGCTCTTCAGGTAAACCCATTATGTGGTCAATATTTTATGAATTGGTTACATTTAATTGCATTGCATTTAGACCCATCAAAGGTAATGTGGTATAATAGGATTTAACCAGATCTGGAGATCCAGCATTGCATTCTGCTTTTGTTGATAGTGAAAATTGCAAAAGTATCAGTGAAAATGACATGAATATCTTTCAAAGTTTGTTTTTTGGGAAATTACCCAGCAAGTACTACGGTAGCTGACTGGTATAGGGTCATCCTAAATCAAAATGACATGAATGTTGTTTCAATTGGTTCTTACTTCTTACAATTTACTTTACACTTTTTGATTCAGGGTCTTGATCCAAAGACAACAGCAAGTATGTTTACAAATGCAAGATGCATTGGAGAGAAGAAAATTAATGGAGAAGATTGTTTCATCCTTAAGCTATGTGCGGACCCACAGACATTGAAATCCAGGAGTGAGGGTCCAGCCGAGATCATAAGGCACGTTCTCTTCGGCTATTTCAGTCAGAAAACTGGTCTTCTTGTGGTAGTAGAAGACTCTCATTTGACCCGAATCCAGACCAATGGTGGGGACGCCGTCTACTGGGAGACCACAATCAACTCGTTTCTTGATGACTACAGACCCGTTGAAGGAATCATGATTGCTCACTCGGGTCGTTCAGTTGTGACCTTGTTTAGGTTTGGTGAAACGGCAATGAGCCACACCAAGACTAGGATGGAAGAGGCTTGGACAATTGAAGAAGTGGCTTTTAATGTTCCTGGTTTATCAATGGACTGCTTTATACCGCCTGCTGATTTAAGATCTAGCTCGGTTAGTGATGACTTTTCTCAAGCTGAGAAGGTAAAGAATGCTACAGCGGCTTCAGCTGTTTATCGGGCAAAGCTTGCGACAATGGAGAAATCATACAACTGCAATGTCAATAGCCTTACCTGGCAAATGGATGACATGCACGTTTGAATCATCATACAGGTTAGTTGAGAAGCTGAATTCATAGGAGACAAAAAGGGAAATATTTAATTTTAAGTACCCGACCGACATCTAGGAGCTTAGTTTCTTACTGATATATTTTAATTTCTGGTTTTTCGTCTTCGTTTTTACTTAATTGGCCATGTCTTTGGATCCTTGATGAATTTGAAGCTGTAAATAGAGCACAGTGATTCAAAGAAGGGTAGATGTTGACTCTGAAACTGCTAAATGCTAATCTAGATGCTGTCTCTAGTGTGAATTTTCATCTTCTGTAACTTTTGTAATCTTTTCAGAACTGTAATTCATCTGTGAGAACATTTTGAGATGCCCTTATTGCTAATTCCTTTTTACCCTCCCATTTGCTGGAAGAATTACGTGGTAAAAAGTGTGACTGAATCACTGGCTTGTGGGTAAAATTGACAGAAGTGAATTGAGAGATTGTATGAATGAGTGAATGTGATTGGACCCACTTTTTACAATTGTAGCCCAATGGTTGTTGAAATAGCAACAGTTGGTATTAATTGGGTGGGCACATTTAATTGAAAAAAACCCATCATCATATATCCTTTTGTCCAAAACGTGTCTTCGTTCATATTTTTCATCAGTGTCCTTGTTATTTGATTGGTACCTACAAAATCCTTCAGTTTTGCAGAATTCAACCACCTCATCTCTTTTTACCTTGCTCATAGGTTTTTAAAAAAATGTAAATGAGTGGCTGAATGATCTTAAATGGATCAATTCAAGGGTTGTACATTGACCAAGTAGCATTGTAGCAAGGTTGAACAAACACAAGAGAAAGAGACAAGGGACAAAAGTGAAACTCACTCTTGGATTACGCAAGAATACAAGATAATGCATTATCTTGCATTATAATGCATGGTTTAATGCATTAAATTTCAGTATTTGCTTGCTTTTTTTTCCATAGGGATTCCAAGAGATGGATATAACCCTTACATTACTTTTGGTGCATTTAAGTAAATTTCAGTTATTATTGTCATGTAGCTGAATCTTAATTTTTCTTGGGTTTTTCGGGCACATCCTCCTGACATGTTCAGGCTACGTACGAGTGCCCCTATCTCGACCCCCCGATCCTGCTAGAGCGAGACTTTACTGGGCGATAATGTTAATGTTTAGGGACTCCAAAAGATCTATCATGGGTTTGGACTAGATGAGCATGGACCCTATAAAAACTATATTCTAGGCCCAGCCCAACTTTGAAAGTTCGAATCTATGTAAGAATTCACAATCACGTATTCACGTTCATATATGATAAGAATTTTATTAGCTACACTAGTACGAAGTGACTATTGTTTTGATTTTTAAATCCAGGTGCATACCTTAATTTTCTGTAAATGCATTACTAGAGATCTCAAGAAGCATCCATTATGATCTCAAGAACTTACTACTATATGTAGTTTATATTGATGCTTTTGGTGACCTTAATCTAAGTTATGTAAGCAAGGGCTCGTTCGGCACTAGTAGAAATTTCGAAGCGGAAGGCATCCAACTGCTCCTTCCCTATTCGACACCGCGCTTGTTGACTAACACGAGCAGCTTTCGAGAGCCGAATTCTGCAAGCTTGTCCCCGATAAGCTCCCCCTCCTCCCCGAGCTTCTCTAGCTTGTCTCCACTAGATTTCTCTGACAACTCAGCCGAACAAAGCCTAAGGCTATTGGCTATTGCAAATTTATGGATAGCTATCAAGTTGCTTCCACAATCTCTTCTAGTCTCTTGCCTCCCTTTTTGGGTCCGAGACTACTAGCACCCATCTAGTCCACGTTCGGTCGCGTTGAATGGGCCCACACAAGGACCACCCATGGTACAATACTCATCATCGAGAAAGTTCGAATCGGAGATCTTTGTGTACTGCTCAGAAGTCTTTGACCGGCTGAGCCATATACATCTCGACTGTTACCTTATTAAATTAAGTTTTCGAGAATTAAATTCCAATGTTGAACCAAATGAGAAGTATTACATTAGGAAACAAGTCCAGATACAAAGGGATTAGAGCTGTTAAACGGGTCGGTCAGGTCGAATTCGGGTTTGGTTATTTCGGGTTCAGGTCGTAACGGGTCACCGGTCAAATCAGATCAAGTCATTGTGTGTTTTCGGGCAGGTCGGGTCGATCCAATAGGTCAAGAAAATTGAACTTTTTACAATTATTAAAATATTTTTTTATTGAAAAAATGACATTTAATAATAATATATTATTTTAATCTATTTTAATAATAAAAATATTATAATATTCAAAATATATCATATATATTCTTAAAATATAACAAATTGGATCAACTCAACGGATTTCGGGTTTCGGGTCTATCGGGTTCGGTTTATTTTGAGTTTCGGGTTCAAATTTTCAGGTCTTGACACTAAAAATTTCGGACAGTACGGGTCTATAATTCGGGTCGGATCGATAACTCTAGAGATCTTTAACACGAGGCAAGAAGATTCCTCCTAAATTTGGAAGGTTCCCATGAAGTAAGAAGTAGGAACCCACCAAGAACCCCATCCACCTCTTTTTTATTCTTATTTTATTAGATTAGATTGATCATGGATACGTATATTTTGTCGAACAACACCTGGTGTGCATTGTGCAAGTAGCCATTCATTCCATTTCCCCTATATATACCTCCCGCCATTCCCATTCCTAACTTCAAATCTAACCTCAAGCATCAGGTTCTGCAATTGTTTTCAAATACATGGATCCCAATCACAAATTGAAATCCTCTTTCCCTCTCAATTTCCCACATGGGTCTCCTTCACAACCCTCTTCACCATTTCCTGTTGATTTCCCCTTTGATGAGGCCTTTCCTCAGTTCCAATTAGACTTACAGGAGAACCCAATTTTCCCATTTCCTTACAAGACTTTCGATCTCGTCGAAGACCCTTCGCTGAATTCGATCATCTCGTGGGGCGAAAATGGAGACACTTTCGTGGTCTGGGATCCCGCCTATCTCGCAATGATCGTGCTTCCCAGATATTTCAAGCACGACAATTTCTCCAGCTTTGTTCGCCAGCTCAACGTTTATGTGCGTGTTGCTCTTTGTGCAAATCTAGGGTTTTTGTTCATTTCAAATTTTCAATCTTTTTTTCTTATTTCTGTAATTCCTGGCTGATTTCTTGTTTGATCATGGCTAATTTCATGTTTCCTTCTGAAAATGTGCTTTGCAAGGGTATTTGATTAGATGTTTTTCTCCTGTTGAATTGGGGCTCTTTGATGTGTAGTTCTGTACAGGTTAAAATCCTGCAATTGAGATGTACAGTATAATTCTGGAATATTATGCTATTAAGAATATGATCATTAGCATTCATGGGATGATGTTTATTACAGAAAGATCATGCTACTTTAATTGTGTAGCCCAAGTGAGGAGCTTCGCATTTCTACAGGTTAGAATTTCAGTTCTAACATCATACTCATGCTATAATCATTTTTCCAGGGTGTTACTAGCTTGTTTTGTGTATGGATGAAATCAGGATTGCATATTTTTGCCCTTCATTTTGCCTTTTTGTTTGATGTTACTAGCAAATGTGAATAATTTTTTGGGTTTTTTGTTCTGTGCAGGGATTTAGCAAGATTGACCCTAACAAATGGGAGTTTGCGAACGAGTTCTTTTTGCAAGGAAGCAAGCATCTTTTGAAGAACATAAAGAGGAATAAATCATCAACTTATCCTCAGCAAGTTGATAGTGAAGAGTTTGGACCCGAGATGGAAAGGAGACTTGAATTGGAGAAGCTAAGCGTTGAGAAGAGCGTGATAATGCAAGAAATGGCGGAAATAAAGCAACAACAGTGCCAAACAGCCGAATATATGGAAACTATAAAGCGAAAGCTTGGAGATTCTGAGAAAAGAAGCAAAAAGATGTTTTCTTTCCTTTTAAAGGCGGTTCAGAACCCAGAATTCGTAGAGAGTGTAGTGGAAATGAAGAAACAATCTTTAAGAAGAACCCGTAGAAAAGTTGTGAAGCAGAAAACACAGGAACAAGTAAGCTCACTGCCCTTTCAAACAGAGCAAGTGGGAGCTCAGGAGCTTATGACTAGTGCTCCAATACAAAATCCTGAAAATGGAGAGTTTTCAAGCCATGAATTTGGTCAGTTTGTTGATTTTCCTGAAGATTTGGGGACAATTTTGCAGTAACTGATTCCTATGGGGTTGATGTGTAACACCCATATTTTTTGTGTGTTACAATCTTCATTTTTTGCCCTGGATGAAGTATGATCTATAATGTTTTTTGGCTCTCCATGTTTTGGAATAAAGGATATCTAATAAAGGTTAGTGTTTAGTAGCTCATAGACTTTCATATAAGACAACCAGCAATTATGCCATACATTAGAACATCGAGAGGAAAATGTCGACTCAGAAACTAAGAACTGAGAAGAGGTGTGATAACGCCTGAACATATATGAAAACTGTAAAGAAAAGGCTCCATGCTTATAGACTTCTGAATTGTGAAGCAGGAAACAAAAAACATGTTAAAGCTTCTGAAATGCCAAGTTCATTGCCCCAGAATTATGTTTTACAAGAAAGAATGTGTATCAGATGAATTAGGGGCCACCTCAGGATTTTGGTTACTTTGTTGATTTTCCCGAAGAAAATGGTGGAAAATGCACCAATACAAATCAACATTGGAAAATTTAATGCAAAGCTTGGAAAATTTAATGCAAAGCCAGAAACTCCAGCCTAAATTACCAAATTACTTTCGTTTAGAATGAGCAAGTAATGTTACCAACAGAACAGTAGTCTTTTACCTATTAAAATTGCAGCAGAAGGCAGAATATTACACTAGGAGTGCTTATAAATAAGACAAGAATCTCAGCACCTACTGATCAAAATTTTAACACGAGAAACATGTAACAAAACAAGCTAAAAGAGACAAGTTTTAAGCCTCTTCTTCTGCTTCGGCTGCCGACTCTCCTTTTTGTTTCTTAGCCTCATTCTTTGACTTGCCTTCACGACGTTCCCTCTTCATCCCCTTAGCTATGAATGGTAAAGCCTTTTCTCCAACCTAAATGAAGCAAATGTGTTGTGTCAATACAAATCAAAACATGATTAAACGATGATCAAACTCAGCCTTCTAGTGAATGTAATCATAAAGCTCACCTTCTGATCTGGCATGTAAATCTTTCCAATCGTGCCTTCAATTGGATCACCCTTGACATTTTTAACCTGAAAGAGGATAGAATTGTGTGACCAATGTGGGAATGTAGAATGGAAAAAAAAAACAGCAAAAAAAGGAGCCATTGCTAACCTTCTTCTTAGTGTGATCAGAAGCACTCTTCATGGCCTCCTTTTTCAAACTTGCATCAGGAAGGCGATGCCTTCTTACTACCAAATCCATGGAAGGGCCAACTTCAACCAACTCTATCTTTGGAACAGTTGTGCCTGATTTTTTCATCTGAAGAGCACAATGAGTGAAGTACACCTTGCTCGAAGAAATAGCCGTACAAACATAAACACGATCCAATCCAACAAGATTGAAATTCTCCACAACCTGCAAAATGTTTAATATTTACCCCTATTTGTCTATGGAAAATGAAAACCATAGTAACTTATAAAGTTAAAATGATGATTTTTGTACCTCTCCACGAAATAATTCTAGCAAAATTTCCTTCAATTGTTTCAGCTCCTCCACACTTTCGAATCCTTCGCCTATGAAAGCCATGAACGGCTTCGACCCCTCCTTTGGAGAAATCTTTTTATCCTGAGGATACGATTTCAATGACCTAAAGTTTTCAACCCCCATCTCCACAAGATCATATATGTGATGGTCATATGTTCGGCCAATCACAAGATTGTCCGGCCGCTTTTTAGAGTGAGAACCAAACTGCATAATAAACCATCATAGTTATAATAGTTCAGTGCTAGCAACAGACTAATTTTACAAGCCTTCAATCTATTTTTACTTACCACAAACATGCTGCAATCAGTTTTCTGCGAGAAGAACTCGAGAGAAGTTTCACCACCACTTTCAAAGGGTCTAACATTGTCATTCTTCTTGGTAAATCTTACAGCACTGCCTTTCTTAAGGTGATAGATTTCAGATAGCACAGCATTCAGGACACCACTTGTCTTGGTACCATTGAGAATTAGGGTTTTCTTCCCATTTTCGTTCTGATAACAAGCATTGAATTGAAGTTCAGACTACAAATTGACAAAATAATTCATTCGAAAGAAGCACTGACAATAACAGAGAACGAAACTTACAAGCTTTGGGGCTAGTTTATCGAGTGCTCGCCTTGCTCTAGCTGTCTTTGGTGTTTTAATTTGCATTTTGGCAAGCTCCCTCTCCCTCCTCCCGGGTTTTGCTTTAGTTCTCATCATTTAATTATATCTAATCAAATAGCAAACAAATTCAATTGAGAACGACGAGTTCAAAGCGATCGAATTTGGATCCCTAGGAATTACAAACAAGACGAACGAGTAGGAAAACGTAGAGAAACATAAACCAAGTTCAAACCTTTACAGAGTTTGAAGAGGCGGAGAAGATTTCTCTATGCCGGCGGTGAGGAATTCTTTCTCCCGATTACTCCTGATTATCGAATTGAAAATCTCTCTGGTTTTTAGGGTTTATCAGTTGAATGAAGTTGGGCCTGTTTAAAGACAGGCCCGTGACCAAGACCGATCCGGCCCATGAGTTGAGCATATGGTCATTAGTTGCACAATCTACCCAGGGCTTAATGTTCTCAAATCACTTTTTAATCTTTCTGGTTTTTATGTGTGTTAATTTGATATTTCTTGAGAAGTTGTTATTTGTTTAGTTGAAATGAAAAAAAAAATCAACTATATGGGTGTTCGGGTGTGGTAGTTGATAGTAGTTGAAATTGTAGAGAAAAAATAAGGTGATGGAAAAGACCTTATGGAGTTGAAATGCGTTTATTTGAACTAGTTGAAATTTAATTCAACCTTTTTTTCTATCATTTTCAACTGATATAAACTATTATTTTTCCAAACACTATATAACTTATATAAAATATAAACATCTCATTTCAACTACTAATTTCAGCATCAACTACATCAGCATGAACTACATCAACATCAACTCATATAAGTGCATTAAATTGAAAATTGCTGGAAATATTTCTTGAGAAATTGTTGTTGGTTTGCTATTATTATTTAAATTGATAGATTGTTGAGTATGGAATTAGAGCTATGTGATTACTCTCAATTTACATGGGATTGTTTTATAAAATATTTTTAATACATTTCTTTTAAATTTTAAAAAGATAAAATGTAAATTAAATTAGAGGTCCCACATAGAGTGGCTAGTGGTAAAAGCATGGGAGGGGAGATGTTGGGA
Organism: Fallopia convolvulus; assembly: GCA_964016875.1. Taxonomy (NCBI): domain Eukaryota; kingdom Viridiplantae; phylum Streptophyta; class Magnoliopsida; order Caryophyllales; family Polygonaceae; genus Fallopia; species Fallopia convolvulus. Next base: position 71,194,707 of record OZ024720.1, read on the forward strand.
GGTCTCGGGTTCGATCCTTGCCTCTGCCGTTTCACTTGAGTGAAAAAACAAGTCTCAAGCCACTTTACTTGTTTTGTATGCTTTACCGACTAATTCATGGACCTGGAATTTACCACCAAAGGTGATTTCTTCATTATAATTGTGTATATATATTAGAGAATGTGAAAAACAAAAGTTTCACTATTGACTTTACTATTGGGTTAAGTCGATCGAAACAAGCCAATTTACCTAATTTGTGCGCTTTGCCGACTAGTTCACGAATCTGAGGTCTATCACCAAATGTGGCTATGGGTCCCTTGCAGCAGAAGCATTATTTTACTACTTTATTTCTCACAATAAACATATCTCGTGTACAATTCTTTTGATAAGGGTGACAATAATTTTTAGGGTTGTTCATCGGTCCAAAATCGAACCGAAAACCGAATTTCGGAATTTTTTAAATCGAGAACCGAACCAAATAAGCTAGGTTTGGTTTGTTTTTTGTTCGGTTCGGTTCAGGTAGGAACCGAAGTAGAAAATTAGGTACAAAGCCGATACAAAATATAGAACATAACACCCTAAACCAAATTAGAACCAAACCAATTTTGACCCGAACCAAACTAGAACCGAACTAAACCGAGTTAAACCTAAAAAACCAAACTAACATATGCTATTTTTATCATTTTGAACTAAAATCATTCAAACCATTCGAACTAAAACTTGCAAAATGATATAAAGCAATACAAAACTTGCAAAATGGGATTTAGGGTTACATCCTTACATGAGTAAGGCTTAGTAAGGGTATTTTTTTAATTTTTATTTTTTATATTAAGATAGATCGGTTTATCCAAACCGAACCGAAAACCGAACTAGCCAAAATCTTGAACCGAGGACCGAACCGAAGTATCTTGGATCGGTTCGGTTCGATTTTTCAGGTAAAAACCGACTTACCCGAACCAATGAACATCCCTAATAATTTTATTTATTTGTGGGGATAAATTTTTGATGCTTTGACTCTATGAGTGCAAGAATGAGCAGCATCGTGCTAAACTTGAGACAGTCTATGATAAAAGCTGCTGCAGACATTGTTGCAGTTGGGCTGGATGCAATGGGCCCCCAAGAAAGTGACTCCTCATGTCACGGGAGCCCAAACAAAGTGGACAAGCCTAGAGTGGATAGTGGTGTGTCCAACTTTAGAGTTACATATATATATAATGCATGATTAGTATGATTTCTAGTTCGGTTTAAGATCCTTTATTTGGGAAAGACTTTAGGCCCCGTTTTGTATGTTGTTGGAATCGGATTGGAATCAGGAATTGAAATAAGGCCAATAAATAAACCAATCATGTGACATATTATTTGGTATGTTGTTGGAATAAACCATTCTTAAGAATTATGGTTTAAGACTTAAGTTTTAGGTTTTAGACCTTGTAATTTAGAGTTTATGGTTTTTAGAATTTATTATTTAAGGTTTAAGAGCTTTAGGATTTTAAGGTTTAATATGATTTTTTTTGCTGAAATGGATTATACAGAGTATCTTTTATTTTTTTGCTAGAATCAATTTTTCCTACAAACTTGGAATGAGTCATTCTTGGAAATGCAATCAATTTCGGATTTTAATCTGTCAAACAATATATTAGAATCAATTCCCATTCCTGATTCCTAGGGAACCAAACCAAAAGAGGAATTACTATGTTTTATATGTCTTGGACTTTTTTATTACATTATATATAGGAATTAATTATTTATGCTTTATTTTTTAGGAATTAATTTTTCAAAATATAATTTTTAATGTCATAAGTTAGAAATACCATTTTTAATTAATATTATATTTTTTATAAAATATTTGTGAGCTAGTGGAAATGTAGATGGGATTCAATGTTCAGAAAAGGTGACAAAGAAAGAAATTAGTGGATGGGTTTTATGGTAAAAAAAAAATCTCTAGTGTTAAGTAGGCTGATTTTTAATGTGAAGTCAATGTTCAGAAAAGGTGACAGAGAAAGAAATTAGTGGATGAGTTTTATGGTAAAAAATCTCCAGTGTTAAGTAGGCTGATTTTTAATGTGAAGAACAACACTAAAGATACAATGTATATTAATACATTATGGAAAGGTAAGATTAGCGTACTATATACAATAATATGTTATACACAAATAAAATCATCGTACTATATATAAAAAGAAGTGAAGAGTGATTGGAGCTGCAATTTTATTGAAGTCAAATCTAACATTATTAGACTTATTCCATCAAAACCAATAGCTCTTTATTTTATTTCAACCAAAAAAAAAATAGCACTTTATTTTATTTGATGTTTTAGACAATTGCATATGCTAGTTGTGTAAATAATTATCGGTTTTTCTATCCTATGTCCTAAGGGCATAGGTTAAGAGTACTAAATTTGAGAACTAAAACTCTAATAGGAAACTAATAAACCCTATTGAAACAATAATTAAATCTAAATAAATATAAATTCCAACTATATTACCATTTTTAGTCTCTTAACCTATGTCCTTGAGGCATAGGTTAGAAAAATCGAATAATTATTTGCACTCCATGCACTCATGCAAAGTTATCAGGATCGGGATTCTAGGTTGGATCGTTAGGGGGTCTTTTGGATCGGATCGTAAGATCGGATCGCTGAATCGTAAGATCCTACATTATAACTACAAGTATGCAAGAATAACCTAATAGATTGTATATTTTGTTATATATAAAGTAAGAAAATGATAAACCTTATTAATTTGATTATTAAAAATGTTGTAGGATGGACTAGTCAACTATTTTAATGGAAATGATTCGTTAATCCTAAAATTATTAATAATATAGAGTTAAAATTATCATTTTATAGGATCGTTAGAATCGTTTGTAGGATCATTAGAATCGGTTATAGGATCGCTAAAATCGTATATAAAATCTAGATGGGATCGAGATGGTATCATAAATCATTTAAGATCCTACTCCAATAAGATCTTACTTGGGATCGTGGATCGTTTCGCGTGTTATGAATTGTAGGATCGCTAAAATCGTAGAATTGGATCGGGGTTTTGATAACATTGACTCATGAGATTTTTCCAAAATGAAATTATTAGATTTTCTTAATTAATCTTCTTACAATTGTCTAAGACCTCACATGCATAATCCACATGAAGATTTCCCAAAGCGAAATTAATGCTAACTAATTACTCCCTCCGTCCCACAATGTTTGTCCCTTTTCCTTTGTAAATTACAAAGGAAAAGGGACAAACATTGTGGGACGGAGGGAGTATTTACTAACTTTTCTTTTTCACAAGAACTTAGGGGTCATGAAGGGATTTGTGTGTTGTCCCGGTTTGAGAGTTGGAGCATCTCTCACGTATTTCATGAGATCAACACTGCATCGAATTATATTGCAATCTCATCCGTAAATATGCGCTAGGGCGACCCATTTCTTGTTAGTGTAGGTTCCTTATCCTTTCACATATAAAAAATATAACATAGTAATAAACTATTCTTAAAGTTTGATAAATATGAGGTGCATGCATCCTCTTGCTCATTGACTAATATAATTCTTTTGAGATGAATATAATCCCTATATCATGCATTTTAATTAAAGTTAGTTTTTATTGTCGGATTATTGAATTTCAGTTTTTCTTGAATTTATCAGGCGATAATATTAATGTTGTAAAGTTTGATAAATAAGTATCAATTCATTTTGTATAAGAGCATTGTTGAACTTACACATATTGACCAACTTAATTCGTCGGTAATCAATCTATTAACCTTTTCAGATAAATTGTATCCCCACTTTAATCCTTTCCATTTCCATCCATCTCTGCTAGAGTTGGGCAAATCTAGGTCAACCATCACATATTTTCATCCAAAGAACTTCAGGCAGATCGGATCAATTTTTCGAATCGGATCAAGTTTTGACAAATCTAGATCCACCCTTGAAAACACCACCCCATTATTTTAGGGTCAACCATCACATATTCACATGGCTTTGCTTCCCATCACATATTTGTATGTATTGATTAGCTGTTGCTAATCAAGGAGATCAATACACTTAATAGATAACCAAATCAATTTCAAGTTTTCCATTCTCTTTAATTTGGGATATTTATATTCTTGAATCACTCACTGCATAAGCACAAACAATCAATACATACAAATCGAATCAATATTCTAGTGCCATGATTGTCTAGTGGTGGATTACGTGCCAACCTGTCAATCGGGTCGGGTCGGTCGGGTTCGGGTTCGGTCATTTCGGGGTCGGGTTGAATCAGGTTCGGGTCGTCACGGGTCACGAATTAAACCGGGTCGGATCGATGCGGGTTTTCGGACGGGTCGGGTTCACCAGTGGGTCAAAAACATAGAATTTTTTATGATTATTAAAATAGATTTTTAATTAAATAATAATATTTAATTATAATATATTACTTTCATTTATTTTAATAATAAAATTTATTATAATTTTCAAAATAAATTTTCAAAATTCTATACATATACTAAATCGGTCAACCCAACGGGTTTCGGGTTCTATCGGGTTCGGTTGATTTCGGGTTCAAATTTTCGAATCTTGACCCTAAAATTATCGGACGATTCGAATCGTATTAGCGAATTCGGTCAACTTTTGACAGCTATACTTTCTTAATTAGCAATAAATAAAAATCAATTTAGCCCAAAAATTATCTTTTTTTATCGTTCAACAATTACCCAATATATCATTGGCCTATATATATCTCCTTTCCTCTTTTGAAACCCATAGCATCATAAATCTACATATATACAAGTCATTAAGGCTCCGTTTAGCATTTTGTAACTGGAGTTTTTTTACTCATTCAGCTAGCGGAAAAGCAAGAAGTTTGTGAGAAGGAGCTTCTTGAATCCGCTCTCATTCCGCTACTGCTGAACATACATCAAACATGAGCTCGTCGTGGACCAGAGCCGTCGGCACTACAAAACCAAACATCGACGAAGCCTCCAAGAACGTAGCCCTAATCATCGGCGTCACCGGGCTCGTCGGAGCCAGCCTCGCCGAGATCCTCCCACGGCCCGACACACCCGGCGGGCCGTGGAAGGTCTACGGCGTCTCGCGCCGCCCGATCCACACCACCACCACCACCCTCCCAATCTCCTACATACAGTGCGACGTCTCCGACTACGACGACTCTATGGCAAAGCTCTCTCCCCTCACCGACGTCACCCACGTCTTCTACGTGGCGTGGACGGACCGCGTGTCGGAGATCGCGAATTGCGAGGCGAATGGGGCCATGGTAAGGCACGTGCTGAAGGCGGTGGTGCCTCACGCGCCCGGTCTCCGACATGTTTGCTTGCAAACCGGAATCAAGCATTATATAGGAGGATTGGAGCATATTGGTAAGGTTGCTGGTCACGTGCCGCCGTTTACGGAGGATATGCCGCGTTTGGATTGCCCTAACTTTTATTATACTATGGAGGATTTGGTGGTTGAGGCGGCGGCGCGTGAGAAAAGGGGCTTGACGTGGTCAGTTCACCGCCCGTCGTACCTCTTTGGGTTCTCCCTTCGTAGCATGATGAACATCGTCGGTGAGAATTGCTCAATTTAGTTTTTGGCCCTGACTTTTGAGTTGTTTAAAAATAGTTCCGAACTTTTCAGTTTTGTTTCATTGTAGTCCCTAATCTTGTTTTATTTTGGTCTTTAATTTGTTTTTTTTTTTTTGAAGTTTTTGTCATTAATCTTCAACTTTTGTTTCATTTTATAGGGATGAATTAAACTTTCATGCTTAAGTCAGGGTATTTTTCACAAAACTGTCCATAAATTTGACAATTTCAATACATAGACATATATGAACAATATATTTTTCTTTCAAAAACCCACTCATAATTTTTAAAAAATATGAGCATTAAATAATAATTTTTAAAAAAATATGAGCATACAAAATATGAGTTAAGAGTATTTTTCACAAATTTGTCCATAAATTTAAATTTTTTAATAATCGACACATAAATAATACATTTCTTTCACAAAACCACCCATGATTCTTTTTTATTTCTAATGAATGTAGTGATAAATCTACCTTTTTAAAAAAAAATACAAGCATAAAAAAGGGAATAAGTGATTATTTATAAGAAAACCTAATTTTGGGTGATCTTAGGGTTTTGTGAAAAAGTATCTTATGTGATTATACTCTTTTATACTCCGTATTGAAGAAATAAAAATGAAACAAATATGAATAGTTATGGGTTACTTATTTCCAACAATTCAGAGAATAAGGACTAAAATGACACTAACCAAAAGGTACATTGACCCATGTAATTTTGAAATATTTTTAGGCAAATTTTAGAAAAGCGCCCTAACTTTACACTTTTTTTCTCAGGTACCCTATGTGTATATGCTACAGTCTGCAAACACGAGGGAGTAGCAATGAAGTTCCCAGGCACAAAAGGCGGTTGGGAGTCATTACAATGTGCATCAGACGCTGATCTTGTAGCAGAGCATCAGATATGGGCGGCGGTCGATCCGAACGTCAAGAACGAAGCTTTCCATTGCAGCAATGGAGATTTGTTCAGGTGGAAGCAGTTGTGGCCCGTTCTGGCCGAGCAGTTTGGGATTGAGTACGAGGAGTACGACGAGAGACGAGGCCGGTTTTCGCTGGCTGAGGCGATGAAGGATAAAGGGAAAGTGTGGGAGGAGATTGTGAGGGAGAATGAGTTGGTGAATATGAGATTGGAGGAGGTGGGGAATTGGTTGTTTGCTGATATGGTGTTTGCGTTTGAAGGGGCTACTGATTGCATGAACAAGAGTAAAGAACATGGCTTTCTTGGATTCAGGAACACTAAGATTTCTTTTAAATATTGGATTCATAAGATGAGGGACAATAAGATTGTTCCTTAGATCTCACAACTCACAAAACTTTTGTGTAATTGTTCTTTTGCTGTTGCTGTTGTTGTTTTGGTGGTTGTTTGTCTATGGGGCTATCTGAAGTATCATCTAGACTGTGCTCAGACAGGATATACGGGTAGTAGTAATTATAATAGTTGTTCTTTTCTTCTCGTGGTTGAAAATAAGGGCTTGTTTGTTTCTATATTTGGAATCGGGTTGAATTCGGAAGGTATGTTTTGACATGGGTATGAAGTGAAGTGTATTATGTATGAATGGGAATCGCTCATTCCCATACCTGGTATACAAGCAAACACTAGAATCTGTTTTGGCGACTCCAAACCCTAATCATGATACCGGCAATATACAAACAAACGGGCCCTAGAAGTTCATTCTTCTCAACTTGAGCAGAGCTTTAATTCAAGCTCAATAGGTAGGTTGATCCAATAAGATTGTTACTTGGAGCCCAAATCTCACAAAAACTTTGTGTTAGAGTTTTCTTGTGTTCATGTTCGGCTCATTTATCTTTCGAGTTGTTCAAGCTCGACTCAATTAGAGATCGAGTCAGACATGCACGGGTTTGGACCGAGCAGAATACCCGAGTTCCTCATTAACGACTTGATTCATTTACAACCCTATTGGTCATGCTCTCTATGGGTCTATCTGAAATATCCTCTTAGACTTTGCTCAGACGAGATATACAGGGTAATAGTAATACTAGTACTTGTTCTTTTCTTATTGTGGTCTAAAATAAAAGTTCATTCATGGAGAATTTCTCAACTTGAGAAGAGCTTTAATTCAAGCTCAGTGGGGTACACATAAATAAAACTACACACAGTTCAAACAGTAACTCTAAGCTTCTACCCTGCTGTAATAAGTGTCAAAACTAGCAAGGATGAATGGGAGATCAGTATTTACCCAACATTATTGGCATTTGGAGCATATTTCACTCCATGCACCACCATTTTTGAGATTATTTGATCTCAGAAATTTTCACAATGGCGACGTGGAATTCAAAGTCTGCTGAACATGGATCTTCTTACTAGAACACACGCACTAGAAGTAATACTGCAGAAGAAAGTAATCAGAGAACAGAAATTAGAACCCTTGTAGAACTTCATTGATTAATCACTAATCAAGCACAGTTCAACAGAACAAGATTTTCAACATGGATGCAGAAATTATCATTATCTGAATCCTGTAGTACAAAGAGATTTCTGGCAACCAACTATTTATGATTTTTTCGCTTGACGCCTATTTGCCCATATGATCTAACAATGCAATTCAAGTTAGCATTAATTATGGTTTTCTTTTTCTAAATAAGATAGTTTAGCTATGAATGAGCATCAGAATATGAACAGAAATTTAAAATGTGGCCATATGGGCATTCACATTTGAAAAAATCGAAGGCAAAATCTAACACAAACAAAATTGTCTGATTTTATCAGTCTTGGCCTAAAAGGCATTCATGTAAACAGGAACTTCAAGATTATCAAAAGCAATTGACTTGACTCACAACAATTCAAATTGGAGGAAGAGCAAGAGGCGTCGAGTTAGCTTACCCATAAAAAATATCAGAAGAGAAGCCCAAAGTGTTAATTTAACTGAGTGAATATACTGCACTTGATATAGTGACCTTTGCATCAGTCTCTGAAGAGCTCCATACCAACCATGTAATTGCTTATCACAACAATCCTCATAATTATCAAGACAACTCTTTTTTCTCTCATAGCATGCATGAAATCCCTGTTGTGTTAAGGAAACAAAAACATTAGAACTGATAAAAGAAAACAATAAGGACCCATTTGGTTGCAAACTATGAAAACGAAAACAGAAAGGAGAAAATGTAGTCCATTTTCGTGTCATCATACACACTCACGGAAGCTTTCATCTTGTCCTATGCCTATTCATTTACCCAATATAAGGGTGAGTTTTGGAATGTTATCATGACAATTTCGGCCCTTTTTTCATAGTTTTCAGCCAAACGGGCCGTAAGAGTACTAAAACACAAGTAAAACATCCAATTACTCACCTTGCTTTGGTTGCAAACTATGAAAACGAAAACAGAAAGGAGATAAATGCAGTCCATTTTCGTGCCATCATACACACTCAGGGAAACTTTCATCTTGTCCTATGCCTATTCATTTACCCAATATAAGGGTGAGTTTTGAAATCTTATCAGGACACTTTCAGTCCTTTTTTCATAGTTTTCAGCCAAACGGGCCGTAAGAGTACTAAAGCACAAGTAAAACATCAAATTACTCACCTTGCTTTGATCCTGAGACCTCAACAAATCTGCAGGCTTCAATTTCCTAAATCCATTCTTCGGCAACTTTACTTTTGGAACACACTCCGTGATTCCAGTAAAAGTGGAGAAACTTGGAACCCTTCTTGGCAAAGCTTCTACTAGTCCATTAGATGAATCTGAAGCCGATTCGTCTTCACGAATCAGAAGATTCCATGAACAAATGTCAGCATTTGCACTAGCTGATCTCCTGTGCCCAGGTGGAAGCCAATTACTTCTCCAATGATCAGACACTGAAATGTCATCAACAGTCACTGGATTAGTTTCAATCCCATCCATGACTCCAATACGAATCTGTGTTCGGTCCTCAGAAGCCTCGGGCCCACGGAGAAATAGGGCTAGCTCATCGTGTTCTCCTTCGTCCAATTGTACCCTAGGGGAAGACGGTTTTCCATCTGAGGCTGCTGCTGATTCTTGCAGGGATTTCTGAATTAGAGAAATTTTGTCCTCCATTGCAAGAACAAATTGGCAATGGCGGTCTTTGGCGTCAGCTTCATCTACAACACCATTCTTGTAGCTATTTCGCACAGCTCGTTCGAATTCCTCCAGCTATATACAAAAGGCTCAAATCAATTCAAACCCTAAATACCCTAATACCACAGAATAAATAAATAAAGAGCAAAGCTTTGGAGAGAACCTGCCATTTAGCAGTGTCAAGAGCAGTCGATAGATCCCTACTAAGATCACCCACATTGCACTGACTAGAGGAGTTTTTAGTCGAATTCAGCCATGTTCTATACGTCGAATCCATCCTTCAATTCATCACCAGAAACACTAGTTAAATTCGATTCATATGTACACTAGCAAACCCTAATTCTAAAAAGTTCAGAGCAAACAAAGAACGATTGAGGAAGAGGATACCTGTCTGCAGATTCTTGAACTTCCTCAGCGGCGGAGAAGAACGGGTCTTTCTCCCATCGATCGAAACCGGCCGCCATTAGAATTGGCCTTTTCAACGGACTCCGAAAAATAATTCAAACGAAGCCGAGTCCAAAGGCGAATCCAGAGGCGCGGGGATGCAGGATGAATCTTCGTAATCGGATTTTAATGGACAAAAACAAAAATTGGGATTTTGGATCCCTAACTGTTCAACTGTTCAAGCTGTCAACTAACTCGCAACCACACCTTTTATAAAACCAATGATTCTCACCCGCTAATGAAAATTAGGCCAACCTAGATCATTTTTGGAAACAATGATATGACAATTTATTCATTTTTGTAATGTTTTTTACTTGAGAAGCTGTAGATCATGAAGAGTTTGGATTTTTTTTTGTCCATACCATCTTGTATTATGGTCAATAAGATGTCTTGTAACTTGTAAGTTAGATTTTTTAGCCTATACATCATCATTCTCTAAATTGGCACTATGTCCAAATTTCCATTTTTCACGTGTTAGCAAAAGCTAAAGTATAGTGTGCCCCACCCAAGTGGTAAGAAACATGGAGAGATGTTGGAGGTCTCAGGTTTGATCCTTGCCTCTGTCCCTATACTTGGGTGAAAAACCAGGTCTCACCATTATTCCTACCACTAGGTCGAGTCGGTTGGTGTAAATCGGTTTACCTGGTTCGTGCTTTGCTGACTAGTTTACGAACTCGGGGTTTACCACCAAAGGTGGTCCCTCGTTAAAAAAAAAGAAGCTAAAGTGTAGTTATCATAGAACCTAAATCTTTATTTGTATATCAAACCATAAATAGCCGACCAACTCAACTTAATGAGAAAGATGATGGCGAGACTTGATTTTTCAAACAAGTGAAGGAGTGGGGTAAAGATCCAACTGACCCACTAATTGTTGATATTTATGCAATAGTTATATATATTAAATTTTGAATATTTATGTTGGAAGTTGATATACCTATTACACACTATGTTGGTTACCAAAGTAACAAAAATAATATTGAAGCTTACATAATGTTAACATTTTCATTACAAGTGTCATTAGGCTCCTACATCCATTAATGGGCTGGGCCTTTGATCCCTTTTTCATGCTGGCCCATTTATACTTAAAACAGAAAAAGAAGGAACACATTTGCAGACTTGGGAGAGTTAGTTAGGTTTTCTCCTTCTCACTCGCGCAACAAACGAACAGCTTGAGCAAGCAAGCAGCCATGGAAGAGCAGCTCTGTTTGGCGGCGAAGAAAGGCGAAACCGCCGAGCTCTCATCACTGATCGCCGCCAGAGCTGATGTCACTCACTTCGACTCCGACGGCCTCACTCCGCTGATGCTAGCGGCCAAGCACGGCCACGCCGACGTCGTGAAGCGTCTCCTCGAAGCCGGCGCCCCATGGAATGCTCTCTCCCCTTCCAACCTCTCCGCCGGAGACTTCGCCATGAACGCCGGACATCAAGATGCCTTCGACGCACTCGTCAATGCTGGTTTTTTCTCTCTTCATTCTCTAATTTGATCCAATTTACGAATCTCTGAGAAGTTTCGTTTGACATCGATGCTTGTTCAATTGAATGCTATTCCTGTTTGTTTAGCTACATGATTGATTAATTGATGATGTTGCTGATAAGCTTAAATTAAATTGAAGTATAGATGGATAAGATTGAGTTTATGAATGATACGCTTGTTCAATTGAATACTATTCCTGTTTGTTCTCTTTCCATTCTCTAATTTGATCCAATTTACGAGCCCCTGATTCTCACGTTTAACGATTTTGTAACACGAGAAGTTTCGTTTGGCATTGATGCTTGTTCAATAACGAGCTGCTGATGAGCTTAGCTTAATCAAATTGAAGTATAGATGGATAGGATTGAGTTTATGAATGAATCAACTGAATATGTATATGTGGAATGGATCATCTTTGCGTTTTTGTACAATGAGCTGCTGATCAGCTTAGTCAAATTGAAGTATGGATGGATAGATATGAAATTGCTTTAAGCATCTGTTTCTTCTTGGAAAGGTGTTCAAGCTGAGTTGATTCTAGGAACTATAGCAAGGAAAGCTAATAAAGATGGAGAAGAGAAGGCAGGTTACCTGGAAGACAGGGTGGCGTTCAGTGAGGATAAGTTAATGGACGCCGAAAGTAAGGCTGTCATGATGGAATGGGAAAAGCCATTGATGGAGGCTCATGCAAAAGCCATTTGCTCTGGAGGCGGTCACGTATTGAACATTGGGTTCGGAATGGGTCTAGTTGATACAGCGATTCAGAAGTACGCTCCTGTATCGCATACTATTGTAGAGGCGCACCCGGAGGTCTATGAGCGCATGCTTCGCTCTGGATGGGGTGAGAAGGAAAATGTGAAGATTGTATTTGGCAGATGGCAGGATGTTATCCCTCAACTCGATTCTTATGATGGTTAGTCAATATGAATCCAAACTTTTTCATGGAATGTTTGCTTTGAGTATTTGTTATTTGCTTAGTTTCAAAGATGGGTTTACTTTGGTTTCAGGTATATTTTTTGACACATATGGCGAGTACTATGAAGACCTTAGAGAATTTCACCAACATCTCCCATCATTGTTGAAACCCGGAGGCATATATTCGTTCTTCAACGGACTCTGTGGAGATAACGCCTTCTTCCATGTTGTTTATTGTAACTTGGTCTCTCTAGAACTAGAAAATTTAGGCTACAATACGCAGTTAATTCCCTTGCCTGTTAAGGAATGTTTGGCTGAAGATGTTTGGGAGGGTGTAAGGCATAAATACTGGCAATTGGATACTTATTATCTTCCAGTATGCCAACTGATTGATGAGTCTGAAATCTGAATGATATGTATCTGTCATTTGCTTAGAAGTCGTTGTTTTGAGTTGTGATATGATTTTCTTTAATGAATTGAAAATTTATTATCATGACTATCCTTACTTGCAAACGCTTTGGATTTTGATGTGTTTGAGGAAGTGATCAACATTCAGTGTCGTTGTGCAGCAAGTGGTGCTTATGAAAATCAGAAATTTATACATGATCAGTTGATCACTGAATGACCGGTTGTTTACAACAGATTTTTGTTGCACCTCATTGAGACATTTCTTTCAATTTGAGCAAATCATCTTGAGGCAAATGGATACATAATAGTAAATATACAGTGATGATAATTACTAGTATAACTAAAGCATGATATGACCACCTTGAACTACATTATGCATTTCTTCAGATCATGTCCAGCTAAAGGCGACCGGGCTTCCAACTCTGTGTTTGCCATCTGACCAAGTCAGTCTAGCAAAGCCGTTCGTGCCAGACGGCATAGATTTGGCCGCAAACGTCACAGTATAACTCTTCTTTTCATAGGCGCTGCTAAATGTAAGTGATTCTGGCACCACTGTTACCTTCACTGATGGAGTCCCTGAAGAAACTGAAACTTTGTATGTTGCAGGTGAGCCTACATTAGTCAAAGTTCTGGTGTACTTAATTGTTGTCAAGGCGCCGCTACTCCCTCCACCAATCCCTGATGCTGTCTCAAAAGGCACAGAGAAGGATGGATAGTTGAAGTCTTCTAATCTGTACTTCTTACTAGATAAACAGCCATAGTTTTTGCCAGTTAAAGTCTGAACTCGGTCTGAGGTGTAGTTGAGAGCACATAAAAAGCCTACATAGTCCTCTACAGTGGCGTCGTAGACTAGTCCTGGATCAAGGGCTGCAACTGGATCAACATGCCCAGCTCCATAGTCAAAAGGAGTTGATTGTAAGCCAGTGGCCACATCCAGAATCGGTGCGCCATTCTTGTAATTGGTATATGCAGTGGTCATTAAAGCAGATTTGATTGCTGAAGGGCTCCAATCAGGGTGTGTAGACTTAACCAGTGCAGCTAACCCACTTACATGTGGGCAGGACATTGATGTACCTGAGATGATGTTGAAGCTGACACGGCGTTTATCAGCCTCCAACCCTGTGGGCCCCAGCTTTCCTGTCCAGCCTGCAAGGATGTTGACCCCCGGCGCAATCAAATCAGGCTTGAGGATTTGAGGTGTGATTGGGTTTGGGCCTCTGGAGCTGAATGCTGCCACAACTGGTGAAGGCTGAACTCCTACATGTGTGCCTGCAAATGTGATCTTTGCTGTTGGCTTTGGTGTTGATACAATGTATTTCTTGATGGCGTCGCCCGCTTTCTGACCCACTGCTGATGCTGGCAAGAGGTGTGCATCTGCTACCAGCTCTTCTCCATAGGTATCAGTATTTGCTAGAATCATCCCTATCCCTCCTGAAAAGAAAAATCGAGATATGACCCGTTACACAATCAACAACATCAACCCAGTGTTAATCCGCCTCAGGCGGGATCTGAAGGCCCAAGTATTATCATTCCCCGGAAGACCCAATAACTGAATCTAGTTAGAATGCACCAAAATTGATATAAGGTTATATCCATCTCAAAGGCGCTGTATAAAAGCCAATGAGCATGAGGATGCGCCCCCGTTGAAAAATCAAAATCTGTGCAACAGAGGATTTGAACTTTACCTGAAGCTTTGACAAGCAAGCCCTTTTGGACCCTTGGAGTGCCGCCTCTGTTACACACAACTATCTTGCCAGCAACTAGTCTCTTAGACAGACTGTTCATGCAAAGCTCTGCATTCGGCATGGTACTTGCATTAGCAGCATAGACTAGTGAGATGGGTCCTTCAGGCAATGGCTTCCCACTGTAAAGTGAGACACCAGTTAAGTTGTTGCCATTTCCGAGCATAACAAAGGCAGGGAAATCGCGGTCTAAAGTCCCTGCACCAACCGTGGTAATCCAAGGAGCCACATTTGACAAAGTGCCAGCACCAGGCCCTCCATTCCCAGCAGAAGTTGACACAAAGATTCCCTTTTGTAAAGCAGCGAACGCCCCTATAGCGACGGTATCTCTGTCATAGTCACTCGTGCCGCCCCCAATGGAGAGTGACATGATATCAACTCCATCTTCAACTGCCTTATCCATTGCAGCTAAAATGTCGGTCCCAAAACACCCGCCTGACCAGCAGGCCTTGTATGCAGCAATCCTTGCACGAGGAGCCATCCCGCGTGCTACTCCAGCTGCATAGCCAAATAAGCTAGCTCCTGTGACAGCAGAGCCAGCTGCTGTTGTTGCAGTGTGAGTACCATGGCCATCGTCGTCTCTTGGCGACTTCGATTCCTGTGTCTCATCAATTGGGCCAAAAGTTGCTTCATAGCCTTTGTAAAAGGATCTGGCTCCTATCAACTTCTTGTTGCAATAGGAAGAGTTAAAGTTTGTACCTTTTTCACACTCGCCCTTCCAGCTACTCGGCACAGGGCCAAGGCCCTTGTCATCAAAGCCCTTCATCTCAGGCCACACGCCTGTGTCGAGTATCCCAATGATTACATCACTTGATGACGCGGACTCAGGAAGGCGTCTCTCTTCGTTTTGGAGCCCAAGGAACTGTGGTGTACGAGTCGTGTGGAGCTCGTACTTGGTTTCGGGTATCATAGAGAGAATGCCTGGTGATCCCTTGAGGGATTCAGCTTCTTCATCAGTTAGCCTTGTGGAGAAGCCTGGGATTATGCTGTTGTAAGTGTAGAGCATCTCAGCGGCTTCCGAGGCGGCTCTTAGAGAGGAGCCATACCATTGGTGGTGGTCATCAAAACTCTCTGGCATGCTCAACCTATCCATGTGAACTATGTAAGTTTTCTTTTGGCTAATCTCATTTCTTGCTAGAATTTGTGTGTTTGAGAGATTTAGGAAAACAACTAGTATCAATTGGAGTTTGAATTTTGAAAGCTTCATCTTAGAGCTGGGAAAAGCTTAATTGGCTCCTTCACTCTTGTTCTATGGAAACACTTATAAATACAGGAAATTGGTCATTGTGCTGACACTTGGCCAAAATTATTGGTAGCACTTATTCTTTGAAGATAAAAATGACTTTAAATTAAGGTGGCCCAAAATTGATTCAAATTCCATGGTTCTTTATTCAAGTGCCATATTTAGTGGATGTTAAGCCTTGCCTGTAGGCTGAAGCTGATTGTAAGTGTCCCACTGACATGAATTCATGAGACTAATTGTTATGAGTTAGCACTATGCACTTTACTATTGGGATATTATTGCCATAATTTATTTGTCATGTACCTAATGTTTTCTTAAATTTCATTCTTCTTAAGCTGGTTATTACATGTTAATTATGTTTATTTATGTTCAGTAAATCCATATTTTACCTTTTTTCTTGCATGAATTCTCAACTACTGTTTTGCCTAAACTTGTTGATTGTATCAGACAAAATCTGATTAGACCCACCATCCACTGATCAACCCACATGAATTAAATAGTCAGTTAGAGTGTATATTATTGATGGTCTATTGCTTATTGGTAATCCATCCATTCACTTAATTGTGAATGAGATTGAGTTCAGTGATATAGGCATATAGCTAATAGGAAGGTGATGGAGAAGATAGAGTTGTCAAAAGCTGACCCGACCCGCAAACCCGATTCGAACCGCCAAAAAATTTATAGGGTCAAGACCCGAAACACGAAATAAACCGAACCTAATAGATCCGAAACACGTTGGGTTGAAACCCGAAAACCCGTTGTATTGACCCGAAAATTTTAGAAGCTTCATCTTAGAATATATATAATATATTTTTAAAATTATAATATATTTATTATTAACCCAACCCGAATCCGACCTGACCGACCCGATTGACAGGTCAATGGAGAATACATAATATAATTAAATTAATCAATTGCTCCACCACTTGTGTTATATTGGCTGTTAGCTGGAATTGGCCCCCTAGCCCTAAATGATAGGTACACTCATTTTCCAATCCCTAAATCCTGCTTTCTTTCTGGATTCTTTGTGGAGTTAAATTGTGCCACTAATGTTACATTGGCTTGTGAGTTATGAGTAATACTGTGTGACCTAACTTTTAGCCAAATTGTATGTGACATGACTAGATAAGTTAAGAGGACAATCTGGATTAGACCTGATTTAGTCACCAGGCAGGTAGAAAGTAGCAACAACCAGCTTGATCTCCGTACCAATAATTATATCTTTTAAAGATTGAGCATCAGTTTTTTGTCTTGTTGATGAGAAAGAAATTAATAGTGTGACAGATTAAGACTAAACAAGAATCAGAAGTAATACTATTGTTTAGATGAAAAAATCTATAAGCACTAGGAAATTGATGGAGAATATGATAAGAAGAGGTACTAAAAAGGATTAAGGGCCTGTTTGTATCTATACGTGGAATCGGGTTGGATTCTAAATGACTCATGCCTTAATTTTGACATGGGTATGAAATGAAGTGTATTATATATGTTGGAATGAAAATCACTCATTCCTATACTTATTGTGAATGCAAACACTAGAATTGGTTTTGACTCATGCCTTAATCAGATTTTTGGATCGGACTGGACCGAGGGGTATCCGGTCTGGTCCTCGGTCCACAAAAAATTAAAAGTCAGTCCCCAATCCGGTTTAAAAATTAAAAGTCGGTCCCCAGTTCGATCCGATCCGGTTCGGTCCAAACCCGGACCGAGACTAGATCGGATCGAGAATATCCGATCCTTGGTCCAATTTTTTTGGGAAATTCAGTCCCGGTCCGGTCTGATCTTGGACCGATGATACCGGCAGAAGTACCTTAGAGAGGTTAGGGAAAAAGAGAAAGAAAGTGGAGAAGGGGAAAAGTAACAAGCAAAGCAAGGAAGAAGTAATTTTATTTTGTATGATATGTTGTTGGTGGTAATGAATGGGAAACAAGCATGGGTGTAGAAAATACTCCCAAAATAATGAACATTAAAATGGAAGTGTGACACAACAAACAAAAAAAAGTAGCATGATAGGTTGATCCATCTTTAAATGCGTGTGGGTGTGCCTGTTTTCTTCTTATTCATGCTTGTTTGTCTCTTACTCTTTCTGCAAAATGGATTTTTTTTGCTAGTAAGTGTGTAGTGCATTTGTATGATTAATGAACAACCACTTGGGTGTGTATAGCATTCCTTTTGTAGTTTTCATCTTTTGTTAGTGGTGCTTAACCACCCGACCCGACTTGCGGGTCGTAGGCTGATCCGTTGGCTCGCAATTTTTTTTTTTATGTCCCGCAAACTGACCTGTGATTTGCGAGTGGGGTTACAGGTCGACCCGTTTAACACAAACAATGGCGAATCTGAATGTCCCATAAGTAGGGTGCTCAACGGGTCGACCCGGCCCACGACCCGCAAGTAATATAATAATTTTTTTTACTATTTAATGAAATAATATAATAATTTTCTTTAAAAAAACTTGCGGGTCAACCCGCAATCCAGGGGTTAACTCGATCCGACCCGTTATTTGCGATGTGGGTTGCAAGCAACCTGAGTCACCTGACCCGTTGAGCACCCTTATCTTTCGTAGTTGCTTTATATTGGAAACATTCTCTCGACTTGCTCAGGGTATGTTATGCTTATGTACAATTCTAACTTTCACACCCTACTTGTACTAAATATATTAGATAGATGTTGTTGTAACTTTGTCCAGCTTATATATATGTATATATGTACATGTGTGTGTTGGCATGATTGGGATATTATGTACCACAAGTTAAAATGACAGGAACTAGAATTGTGCTCCTAATATTATAGCTAGGTTGGCATGATGGTTGATGGATATATCATGTACCACAAGTTAAAATGACAGGACTAGTATTTTAATATTCCCAACTGTGTTATTTATATCTTTAATAAATGCATAAAAATCACGAATTTCTCATTTCAATTTATGTTTATAAGAAGGAGTATGTAAAACTATAGTTGCAAACTTGCAATAGAATGTGTGATGTTTAAAAGCATTATGTTAATCTAATAGTGCGTTATGATATATTGATATTTTACGTTTTTGTTTGGCGAAAGTTGTTCACTAATAATATAATTTTGTGAGAAAATTTTATCACATGGAGGGTCTTAGCACTGGTTTAAAACTGAACCGACAAAAACTGAATTGAAATTTGATTTAAGGTGAACCAAAAATCGAGATAAATTGGTTCAATTCGGTTTCGATTTTGTCGGTTTACGATGGATAGAAAGTCATTCTTTGGGAAATATGAACCAAACCGACATTTATCTGAAACCGAAATTTGGGAAATTTTTAAACCGGACTGAATTTCAGTTATTATTGTCACATAGCTGAATTTTATTTTTCTTGAGTCTATTGGATGTACCCCTTCCCTTGGGCAAGATACCCCATCTTGACGCCCCAGATTTCGCTATAGCGGAATCTCTCTGGGTCAATGTTGTTGTTGTTGTTGTTGTTGTTGTTGTTGTTGTTGTTGTTGTCGTCGTCTTATACCAATGTTCTAAAAAACGCTAGACGAACGCTGCATGGAAAGTTACCGCCTAGCGCCTAGGCGACTTGAACGGTGGCCTAGGCGGTCCTAGACAGGTGCTTAGGCGATCTGGACGACTAGGCGGGCTAAGGTCTTCCAACGCCTAGGCGGGGCCTAATAGAGATATTTAGAACAGTGTCTTAAATCAAATTGAATAATATCAATTTCGGTTCTATTCAGACGATTCAGTTTAAAATTTCGATTTGAATCGACCCTGGTTCTAATATTAATAATTTCTCTACCAAGGTTGTTGAGAGAAATCATGGCCCCGTGGCATGTTGTGGGTCAATTGAGGGATGATACTATTTTTTTTGTCCACATGTTTATGCTTGTGATGTTTTGTAGCAATTGATGATTGATCTTGAGTTTTAACAAACTCATAATTTGTCCAAGTTGGGGGTGCTTATCTTTGCCATAAATGTGATCAAAATCCTACTTTTGATCTCTATATGTAGTATTGGATCGCACCAAAAAGTTTATGATTATCCTTTCTCTTATTATCTATATATCTTGGCTACATTAGAAATATTATATATTATCACTATGTTTCCACAAGTTCGTGGATATGCAAATAATTGAAATTCCAAATACTTCTATGTGATGATAATAATACAAGAGTTGGTGAGTTTAATATGCTGTTTGAAGATTGGTCGGTATTTGATTCTCATGCTTATATGTAGAGTAAGATTTAAAGTGGGTATTTTTCTCTTTACTTATGGTAGAAGTTTGAGGTAGGGTAAACAATGGGTAATACTTGTGCCAATGAAACTTTTTCCTTGCAAGTTTAAAAGATTTTGTTTATATAATGCTAGTTAGTAGTTACTCTAAAAGGGTTTCTTTTGAGACCAACTTAATTGACACGTGAGCAAGTGTTCATGGCTCTTGCCAATGTTTAAAAGGTCTCTGGTTCGAGCATTCAGGACGATAGTTTGCCCTTTTTTTTTAGAATTGGTTAGTAAACCAGTTCTCACTCATTTACGGGTGTTCTAGGCTAGTCCAAGTAGTATTTGGGCTACCCTAAATCTTACCAAATTAAAAAAAAAACTTGATTGACACGTTTATTGGCACTTCTATAGCCAGTGTTGTAAAAAATGTAAGGCAGACTTAGGTGGAGAGGAATTGCTTAGCGTCTACATAGCCTAAACAGATTTTTAGGCGGTTTTAGTCAATTGCTTAGATGGATTGGAAGGCTAGGCGGTCTTTAACCTTTCAGCGTTAAGACGGGGATTAGACGAGACTGGCCTAGACGGGATTTTTTAGAACATAGTCAATTGTTCTATGCACATGCAATAATTTTATATGTAGCTATGTTTTGTACAAAGGTGAGTACTAGTACCATTCCTTACCTAACAAAACATTAGGGCTCGTTTGGTTTGTACAAAGATTTTAAGTGATATTAAAGTATCAAATATAGATATGAGTATGGGTTATATTTGACATACTGATTTTTTAAAGATATATTAGACGTTATGATGTCACTTTAATTTGATAGCGGTATTAAGCATACACCAAAAGCAAGTATCAACTAATATCAATATCATAACATATCGACTATGGGCTTGACAATATTCATATCTACACTTGGTATCAATATCAAACAAACCAGACTTTACAAGATAATCATCCACTCACTAGATTTTTTGAAAACTTTATGATCGACACTAATCCCTATTAAAGAAACTATCGTATACTTGTATGGCTATGTCAATGTGAACGATTGAATAGAATGAGTAGCAACTATTTTTGACAATTAATTTGAGTTGATGTTGATATTTTATTAACATTTATAAATTTGTACAATTCAAATACATCTTTAGGAGCAAACTTGTATGTGCAAATTTAAAATACCCATAATTGTTGCATGGCATTTTGAGCACAAGATCAGACATGGACGGTTCGTCTACATAATTGTGCTCCATTATATTCAAGAAGATAATCTATCTTTTATTTAGGTCAAGGAAGTGAGACATAGGGTTGAGCACAGTTCGATTCAAACCGAAAATTTAAGCCGAATCGACCAAATTGAACTAAACAACAACAACATTGACTCAGTACAGTATCCATCAAGGACTATATGGGGGATCAAGATGGGGCACCACTGGCGGCTTAACGTTGAGGAGGTGCGACCGAGAGACCCAACGAGACCGAAAACCACAACAACCAAAATCGAAATTATTCAATTCGTTTTTTCGTTTCGGTTCAGTTTTTTCGAAAGATTATCGTCATTTTATCTCAAACCGAAAAACTCAAACTCAACTGAACTAAAAAATTTCGATTCGGTTTTCGGTTTTGAACCGATGCTCATCCCTAGCAAGGCATTCATCTTGTGTACGGAAAAATCATTAAAGTTATCACAATATTGTCGAGTTTTAGGGTCTGCTCGGCAACCCCTAGCTTTCTCCTGCTACTCCCCAACTAGTTATCGGAAAAACTGTCTCCCTTAGGGGTAGGATGGTGCAGAAAATCTCTAAATTCAGCTCCAGCTAGCGGGGAGAAGCTCCCAAAACGCTAGTGTCAAACGGAGCTCGAAAAACATGCATTGTTATGTTATGAATTCATCACCGAGTTGGGTTAGTGGATTTAATAATTGGGAATGCATTCAAGAAGGGACACCCAACAAGTTTTGTGGAAATAATCTAACTTTCTATTCGGCCAATAATTAGAATTTTGGCTGCTTTAGAAAAAGGGTGGGACACATATGCCTTTGATTTCAGTGTATTGGTCCTACTTTGTTGAAATCGGTGTAATTTGAATCAATCATGCATGGTGCATTTGCATCTTAGTACATACTTTTTGTGATGGAAAATGATTCTTGTAATGGTGCATTTGGTGCCTTATTGATATATTAAATCTAAGTGTAATCAACTATGGAGATTGTGATTTGATCGGCTATAAAATAATTTCAAGAGGTGGCCATGTAAATTTGTTGGGACAAAGTATGATAATTAGTTGAAAGCTTTTGTGTGCATCTTGTATTAGATATATTAATCGAGGATAATGAAAAGGGGATATAGGGTTCGTTCGGCAAACCAGAAGCTTTCTCCTGCTACCCGAACAAGTTAGCGGAAAATTTGTCCCCTTGGAGTAGGAGGATACAAAATTTGGAGATTTTCAGCTCCCGCTAGCGGAAAGAAGCTTGTATTCATAAAGAGCTTTACGAGAAAATAATTTGAGTTGGTATTGTTTTGTAAGAATGTGTTGGGTTGTTTTCTTCCGATTATATCATGAGGGCTAAAAATTACAGGCCTCATGAACACAAATGGGCCGGCCCATTATATTTAAATGCTTGTTACTAAAAGCCCAACATGTTTTCTTCTAACATGTTATATCCGATTTGCTCCTCCAAACAAATGTCTTTGACAACTTTCAAATGGACATGACGAGCAAACATAAGCTAGCCCACCTAGCTTGAACGGGCCGTTTGGCCCAACCCGAACAAGTAAGTGGGTCGGGCACATACATAAGCATTGTTTTTAAAAATCCCGTCTAGGTCTTGTCTAGGTGCTAGAAGGTCCATCCCGTCTAGTCGTCCATCTCGAATAGGCTGCCATTTGGGTCGCGTGGAAAGTCGTCTAGACCGCCTAGGTGTTAGACAACCCCTCTTCGTCTGACGACCGCCTAACGTTGTTGAAAACATCTCACATAAGTAATGTTTCAATATTTATGTATTTTGTACTCATAACATGATATTATATATTTCGAGTGTACGAGGTCAGGTGAAATGTGAGGAACCTTCATTCGTACTTGCTCATACGCTACTTGGTCTAGGTCTTCACTAGTTTTTTGGGTTGGTTGAGTCTAGATTTGAGCATGGGTCGGTTCAATTAAGCCGAATCAAAGCGAACCAAATCGAAACCGATATTATTAAGTTCGGTTTTTTTGGTGTAAGAATTTCTCAAATTTCGGTTCGGTTCAAATTTTCCAAAGAATAAGATTCTATTCATCCCAAACCGAAAAAACCGAAACCGAACCAATGTTCAATTTTCGGTTCTCCTTAAACCAAATTTCGGTTTTCAATTTGGTTCGGTGTTCATCATTTCGTTTCGGTTTTTATCTTTTCGTTTCGGTTTAGATCCAATGCTAAGCCCTAATTGAGTCGGTATCCATTGGATGCGAATAAAATTGCCATCCCGATTCTGGTCTACTTTCAACTAGGTGCAGAGCACCTTGTATTAGTGTCTACTTCTTGTAAGTTGTAGCATACATCGTGTGTGTATTTTCTCTTCCTTTTATGTGTTTTGAGTCCATTGGATTGAATATGACCACAAATGGAATTGGTGGTTGAGAGTTTGATAGTTGAAAAAAACTAGGAGCTTCCACCTCCACACATAATGCACCGTCACCTTTTGGGCAACTTTTATATGATCTTAAGTTGCAAAAGTCAAACTTGATCTAATTCTTGTTTGTGACACTAGTACACTACCACTTCCACAATGGCAAAATACATAACGGCTCCCTATATTTGGGCTAATTGGTCACTTGGCCCCTGTACTTTAGCCCTAACTGTTTGGTCCCCTATAGTTGCACATTGCGACCTATTGAACACCTGTTCGCCGAGAATTTTTTTACGTGTATTGTACGCGCGCTAAGGTGTGCAGTTTTTTTGCCACAATGATGACACGTAAATGCCACGTCATTTATTTTAATTAAAGTAAAAAAGAAAAAAATTAAAACAAAAAAATAAAGAAAAAAAATAAAAATAAATAAACTTGAGTTCATCTTCCTCATCAAGCTTTTGCGTAGTTACATGAATTTTTTTTAGACTTGAATAAAAGGTTTGCCTCATGTCATTGCTTAGATCTAGCATTATGTTGTTTTTGTTGGTTGATGGAGCAAGGTAAATTTTATTTTTTGAAGCAATTTTCGGATTCAAATTTTAGGGTTCATGAACCCATAATTTTCAGATCCGAAATTCATACTTTTATGGCCTTGAATCTTGATATTGCTTGAAGATATGAGTAGATTTGAGTTAACTTTATGTTTGCCCCATAATTTGATTGCAAATTGCTTAAATTTTCATGTTTAATTGAAAACCTTATGTAAGCTTCCATTGAAAAAGGCATGGGAGGAAGTGAAAGAAATGTATGAAGAAGAACATGAAAGAAGGTCCCCAAATCTTATCTCTATTTTTACATATCCTTTGTTTCATCAAAAACCAAAATCCACCCAAATAAAATTCCAAGCCCAACTCCTAATTAAGACTCACTTCAAAAAATGGATTTGGGTGTTCTTTAAACACTCATCCATGGAAATTAAGCCAAGAGAAATAAAAGAAGAAAAGGGAAAAGAAAAGAGAAAGACAAGAGGAAAGGGAAAAGAAAAGAGAAAAGAAAATGGAAAAAAGAAAGAAAAAGATGCCATATCAGCTTGGTCACTTGCCCAAAGAAGAGTCCAATTGCGTTTAAATTGCACGCGTCTTGCCACATCAGCGAACATGTGTTCAATAGGTCCCAATGTGCAACTATAGGGGGCCAAACAGTTAGGGCTAAAGTACAGGGGGCCAAGTGACCAATTGGCCCAAGTACAGAGGGCCGTTTATGTATTCTGCCCTTCCACAATTCCCCTTGATTTTGATCGCTTACTCCTCTTGTGTACATTAATTATTCCCTTATTTTTTCTTCAACTTTCAACTACTTTTTCCAGGTTGTTTGAATTTTTACTCTTATTTATCATTTATTTTATTGGGTAGGAAAAAATTCCATAAATATATACAGCAAGAAAGAGCATTTTTTCAAGATACTTGGTACAAATAATTATTCCGGTTTACCAGATTTGTTTGATTGTCGAATTCTTACCTAAAAAAACTCCTATTTTAATACACCAAAAACTAGTTACATACAAAAGTTGAGCAGAGTTGGTAGGGAACTCACTCCCTTAATTAGAAGGCTCGAATTCGAGCCCTTAGAATCGAGCGGCTTGGACTTTAAAACTTGTAAACAATACCCCTTAATAGACCCACCTAACATGAAGTGGGCCATCACTAAATGAACCGAAAAATACATCGAAAACTAGTAAATACTTACGATTGACACATAACAACTAGCAACTAGTTGTAAAAATAATTTTTTTCGAAAAGGTTGGAGTAGTTTTTTAACACTTTTGAGAAATTTTTAATAATTTATTGAATAAAAAATTGCTTGAAAAACTTCCCCCATAATTAAATTGTAAAGATAAATAAAAGCTACAAAAAAAAAATATTATTCTCATGCTATTGAAAACTTTTTATAGTCCTCTACCCAAGCATATGTTAAAAAATCATTTGTTTAATTAGTTTTATTAAGAAAAGAAAGAACAGAAATAATAAAAACAACAGGTAATAAAAGCGCGTAAGTTAGCAGAGGATGGCGAGTCACGCTATTTAACCCTCTTTTTCATCCGCCCGTCTCCCCTCTTTTTCTGCAATTTCTTTCTCTTCTTCCCGGACTGACTTCCACTTTCCTTTCTCCTTCTCCGGCGACCGCAAAATCCGATTCCACGTCGCAATGGGAGGCGGCAACGCTCAGAAGTCCAAGACTGCTCGCGAGAGGAACTTGGAGAAGAACAAGGCCTCCAAAGGTCTCTCCTTTTTTTATTTTTTCATCTGATTCATCTTATTTTTCCTTCTACCTCTTTATTTCTCTTGATCTGTTCCAAGTTTTGACGAATCCTCGTGTTTTCTATGTCGATTGCTCAGGTAGTCAGCTCGAAGCGAACAAGAAGGCCATGAACATCCAGGTTTAGTTTAACCCGATTCCTCCGTTTTGTTTCTCCGTTGATGGTTGAAATTGAATCGATTTTCTGTTGATTTTGTTAATTTCGGTGCCTTTTATTGTTTTAATTTGATTACTGAATTGTTTTTGAGCTTCATCACCTCTGGTTAACGCCGGTGGAAAGCATGATTTTTTTTAATCTGGAATTGCATCCTGCTTGTTTGGATTTGGTTATATTCACCACAGAATGTAACCGAAACTTGCTAAAAAGCCTTGAAATTGTTGTTGCAATTAGCATGATTGTTTTTGGGACTTCTCATATTTGTTTTTGGACCTTCCAAATGTCGAATCTGGACTTATCTGAAGAGAGACAGCGAAAGAAAAAAGGATGAAATTGTGTTAAATTTCTATTTAGATGAATTTGAACCTTCAAAATTACTATTAATTCTTGGATTTATGTTCAATCTCATTGAAGTTGCACATGTATTCTGCTCTATTCAATTGTTTGCTTGACTATGGACATGTATGGATTTGGTGAAATTCACCACTAGAATGTAACCTAAGCTTGCTAAAAAGCCTTGAAATTGTTGTTGCAATTAGAAGGATTGTTTTTGCGACTTCTTCTCATATTTGTTTTTGGACCTTCCAAATGTCGAATATGGATTTCTTCTGAAGAGAGACGGCGAAAAAGAGGATGAAATTGTTTTAAATTTCACTCGAATCTGGATTGAGCTTTATATTTCAGTGTTAGGATTGGGAAAGTACTTGGCATTTATATGTATAATATTGGCTCTGGATCACCTTCATATTTGGATTTGGGTAGCTGTGTTCAATCTCATTAATGTTGCACATGTATTTAGATGAATTTGAACCCACAAAATTTCCATTAATTCTTGGATTTGTGTTCAATCTCATTGAAGTTGCACATGTATTCTGCTCTTTTCAATTGCTTGCTTGATTATGGACCTGAATTTTTGTCCAGGAAGATATTCATTTGATGTTTTTTTGGTTAATTGCTGAATTTTAACGATGTCAAGGGCTTTGTTTATCTGCTTAGAATCTATAAGAGATAATGAATAGGTTGTTGTTCTTAATCTAATTCCATCAATGGCTTATCTTTACCAAAGTTATCAACTCTGTGGTAGACTAGTGACTAGAATGATCATTTGGAGTTCAGTTTGCCATGCCTTGAGTTCTTTGAAGACTTCTTTGTTCATATAGAAGTCTGGTTCGGAGTAAACTAATTATCAGTGTTTCTGATGAATTGATGAACTGGTTGATGCAGTGCAAGGTTTGCATGCAGACATTCATCTGCACCACATCAGAGGTCAAATGCAGGGAGCATGCCGAGGCAAAGCACCCTAAATCCGACGTCACTGTCTGTTTCCCTCATCTCAAAAAGTAATATCATCCATGGAAATGCAATGTGGTTGTTACAACAAGTTCCAAACCTTATTAGCACTTTGAAGCTCTATGATGAATGTATATTAGAATTGGCACCTTCAGTTGTGCTCTTGTTTCCAGTATGTTTGTTGCCTTGTCTCTTTTATGCAATGAAATGTGTCTTGGATAATCAATTCTGGTTTCAATGAGATGTTTCTTGATCATGCCATGGAATTAGTGTGTAACGTGTGTTTTACCAGCAATACCTCAAATCAATTTATTAATTGTAAGTTGACCATGACCTAAAAAGACCCTAAATCCTTACTTCACATGGAACGCTGCGTTCTATCTTAATTTCGCATGAAACGCTGCGTTTTAGGGTTAGGTGATGTGTGCTTGAATCTTTCAGCTACTCTCCACCAGACATTAGACAGCACAACAATTTTTACTCAAAATGGCCGCCATTGTTGAGGCCAAAAAGGTTCTATATATACTCAAATCACAAATCAAACATCTCCTCCTCCTCCCAGAGAGCTTCCATGGCGATTTCTCTTCACAGAATGCTTTATGGGCAAAATCAAATCAGACCCATTATTGAATCGAATCTGTGGAAGATCTGGGTCAGAGCTCCATGTCTCAATGCTCAACAACCTCAAAGAAGAGCCTTCTTCCACCTCGCTCCTCAATTGGGCAAGAACAAGAAGAAGAAGATTACTACTAAAGACTTCAAATTTCAGCTCCCCAATTTATATCGCCATTTTTCTTCTTCCTCTCTTTCTTCTTCAAAGACTGGATTTGGATTTCTCAAGTGGTATTTGCTAAAGCTTGAGACAAATCCTATTATCACTAAAAGCATCTCTGCATCTCTCATCTACACATCTGCTGACATCACATCTCAGGTACAATGGGTACATTCAATTTTTGTTTTCTCAATGATTGTTTTTGAATGATGAATTATCTGTGATTCTGATGTCAAACTTCAAGCTGTCCATGGCTGATTGATTTGTTCTTTGTGATTATCATTTCAGATGATTACAATGCAACCTGATGAATCATTCGACTTGTTCCGTGTAGCGCGTTTATTTACATATGCATTGCTAGTGACAGGGCAATGTCAACATTACTGGTTTGGTTATCTGTCAAAGATCATGCCTCAGAAGAATTTGGTTACAACCTTTTCAAAGATGTTAATGTGTCAAGCCATTTATGGACCTTGCATGAACACCATGTTCTTCTCTTACAATGCCGTGCTTCGAGGTATGTACAAAGTTACAAATGCCTTAATTTCTTTTAACTCATGTTTTCAACTTATGAGAAGTATATTCTCTTTGTTGATCTTTTCCAAATAGTATAGGAAATTGGATGAAGGTTGAGTTGTATAATTCTTCACCATGCCCCATTTGTTACTTGGAAACTCTAATAGGATAGTGTTTCTTGTGTCGGAAATTGGAAACTCGTTTCTAGTGTAGTTTTCATTTGGTGTCGGAAACTCAAAAACTTATTTCTAATGTAAAATTCCGGTAACTATACATTTCTCTTTGTATTTTAATTAAATTCAGGGTATGAATGCCCTCATCTTGACCCTCCAGATCTTACTTGTCCGGGACTATACTGGGATGATGATGTTTATGCTGTATACATTTCTGTATGTCTATGCTGTTTCTGTTTTCGACTTTTGTGTAACATAGGCCCCTTTCGCCATTGACTCTATGATACCTAATTTAATCAAATCCCAGGTGAAAACGGACACGAAATTGTGGCGAGATTGAAGAGAGATCTTCTTCCTACTCTGAAGAATAGCCTTGTGTATTGGCCATTCTGTGATTTGATGACCTTCATGTTTGTCCCTGTCAAATTGCAGGTACTTTTTTGAGGCCATTCTTTTTGAAAATGACATTTTTACACTAAGTGGGTATCTTGTTATGTGGACTAATTCATGCTTACATTTTGTTGGCAGCCATTGGTGGCTAGTTCACTTGCATACTTGTGGCTTATTTATCTGTCATACATGGCAAGTTTAAACAAGGTTGGAGCAGATGAAAGATCAGAACATGCTGTAGCAAAGAGGGCAACAAACCATACCATCTAACTAGACATATTCTTTGTAATCTTATTCTTAATTGATTGCAACTCTTTCCAGAATTTTTTGCTTCCAGAACCTACACTCTCAAGCAGTTTGTCACACAAAAAGTGTATCTTTTGTTCTTGTTTAACTCCAATGTAGTTACACTACAACTATTCTCCTACAAGTTAGGTTACCGATGCTATCTCATAGCATACTAATACTAGTATTGTATTAACTCATTACGTATAGCATCAGGACTGTGTGTTGTACCAAAATTACAGTTTCTACTTTGTTTTGACTCGAGTAATATAACCAAAGTTTTAATCTTTATGTTGCTGATTGGTCCAATTTACATTTTCTTTATGGAATTGGATCCAGTGAGGTTAGTTATATAACAACTCCACCAAACTTCCAACAAGCCAGAAAAGTGTAAAACACAAAACACCAGTCTAGTTTTCCTCTCCCAGGGAAAGGGATTGAAAAATGGCGATTTCACTTCACAGAGAATCCAAAAAACTCTCTGGCCAGAATCGAATCGAATCGGGTATTTGGAAAATCTGGATCGGAGCTCCGATTCTCGCACCACGGCAAATCCAAAGAAGAGCCTTTGTAAAGCTCGCTTCTCAGATGGCGAACAAGTTCAAATTGCTACCCACAAGCTTTGTTTGCCCTAATTTTGCTCGTCATTTATCTTCTTCTTCTTCTAATTCGAATCCAAAGACTGGATTTTTGAACTGGTACTTGCGCAAGCTTCAGACTCATCCTATTCTCACCAAAAGCATTTCTTCGTCTTTAATTTACACCTCTGCTGACGTCACTTCTCAGGTATGTTCTTTTAGCTTCCATTGCTCTAGTAGTTGAATGTTCTGTTATGGTGTTTTGTTGCTATTGAATTTGCAGAGTACCCAGATAAGTAATTGCATCAATTTAACTTGTGTAATCAATGTAATTTTCATGAAAACCCTAGATACCGAATTTTCAGCTAGTTTTAGAAATGTTTATGGAAGTTTGATATCCAATTTGAGAGCTTGATTGGGCAAGGTTTGAATCATGAAATGGGTCAATCCAATTGGGCAATCTCTAAATTTCAAGTTTCATGAAATGCATATGCATTTTGGTTAGCTATCAATGGCTGATGAGATGTTCTCTTTGTTTATGATTATGTTAGATAATCACAATGCCACCTGATGGTACATTTGACTTGTTTATGATTATGTTAGATAATCACAATGCCACCTGATAGAGTTTAAAGAAATGTTTACCCTTTTCAATTCCTTCATACATAAATTCTGTTTTTGTTAGGTCGAAGTCCAGTAAAAAATGTACCTAACGCGCCTCCGCCGTCGCCGCCTTGAACCACCGTCTCTCCCCTCGCCCTTCCTCCTCTCATTCCGGCGAGCCTTCGTCGACGCCAAGATGAAATGGGTGCGAGATCCGTACCTCGACGCCGCCGTGGAGAGAGAGAAGAACCTCACACCCGCCCTCTCTCTGAAAACCCTAATTCTCGCTTCATCTTCAAGCTCTCTCCCGATTTCCATAGCTTCCGCTCACAAGCCAATCTCCAACTTCAAGTTCATCCAACGCTACCCGACGCTGTTCAAGGTCTTCCGGCCACGCGCCCTGCCTCTCTCCCCTCCCCACGTGAAGCTCACTCGCCAATTCCTCGCGCTACACAGGGAGGAGCAGGCGATTCACGACTCCATGGACGAGAAGGAACTCGCCGCTCAGAGGTTAGTCAAGCTTTTGATGATGGCCAAAGTGAGGAGGATTCCTTTGGATGTCATCGATGGCTTGAAATTCGATCTCGGTCTGCCTGAAAATTTTATTCTTGACCTTGTTTCCTATTATCCAGAGAATTTTAGGGTTTGTAGAATTGGGGATTCCAATGGCTCATTTGGATTGGAATTGGTCAATTGGAGGGATGATCTAGCTGTTCCTGCTATACTGAGTAGTAATTTAGGTGATGAAGATGCTAATTTTGGGATTAGAAGGGGATCAGAAATTAGGTTTCCGATGACATTTTCACCTGGTTTTGATCTGCAGAAGAAAGTTAAGGATTGGACAGAAATGTGGCAATCTTTGCCCTACATTTCCCCATACGAGAACGCCTTTCATTTGACTCCGAGCAGTGATCAGATGGAGAAGTGGGCTGTTTCTGTAATTCATGAACTGCTGAGCATTTCGGTGTCGAAGAAGACAGAGATCAAGAACATTTTTAACTTAGGAGACTATTTGGGATTTGGGGTCAGGTTTAAGAAAGCCCTTGTTCATTTTCCAGGGATATTTTACGTGTCGAATAAGATTAGGACTCAGACCGTGGTTCTTAGGGAAGCTTATAGGAAGGATTTTCTGCTGGTGAAACATCCACTGATGGGAATGAGGCATAGGTATATCTATCTCATGAGCAAGTCTAAGAAATTGCGAAAACAGATGAAGAAGGAACCGAGTTCTCTGCAGACTTTGTGATTTTAGCTGGCTGTGGTTTTTGAAGGTCTAGGGTAATCAAGCATGAGGATAATGGCTCATTTTGAAGCTGTTCAGAAGAACACCAAAAAAGAATCAATCTTTGCTTGCAGAATGCAGACTCGTGTTTGTTAAAGTGGCAAACCAACTTTGTGAATTGAGCTGACTATGGTTTTTGAAGGTCTAGGGTAATCAAGAGCGACGATAATGGCTTATTTTGCAGTTTTTTCAGAAGAGCACCAAAAAGAATCAATCTTTGCTTGCAGAATGCAGATACATGTTTGTTGGCAAACCAACTTGTGCAATCTGGGTAAGCTAACTCTATGTCATGTACTGGTTGGTATCTATGTTACACTGGAAATGGCGGAAAACGACACAGACACATGAAACGTATGGTTGCCATAATTTTACACTAGGAACAAGTTTTCAAGCTTCTGGTTTGTGACACAAAATGGAAATGAGTAACGCTATCCTATTGGAATTTCTGGGTACCATCCTTTTGGTAGTATGAAGCAAGATCAAGATTTGTCAGAAAACAAGAGTGCTACATCTTTTGACATGTTGCAATGTAAACTAGCCTCTAAGATGGGCTGATTGGCATGAGACGGAAATTTTAGCTAGATTGATGTGATACCTTCTCCCTACATTGAAGAACGGGCTCATGTATTGGCCATTGTGTGATTTTATGATCTTCTTGTTTATCGGCTGCAGGTATGTTTCTCAGCTTACCTTTTTCAGTGTTGATATTTTTGTAAGTTGTGCTGTCTAATTCTTGCTTGTGTTTCTTGGCAGCCATTAGTGAATAGCTTATTGATATCCATACATGGCATTAGCAAGTAAAGATAAAGTTGGTACAGAGATTTAGAGGTCAGAGAACACGCTTATGCAAAGAGGGGAAGCAATCCTTCAGTCTAGTGGAGAATCAAACAGGGATTGTAGTTGAAATTGTTTTGTTTTAAGCTTTCTGATGATACATCATTGATTTCTCATTGTTGAATGTTGATCCCTGACACATGATAAGTAATTTCCCTGACATATGATCAGTATATATGCTTTCCAAATTTAGTTTTCAAAAAGTGTATTGCTTTTATCTGTATTCATGTGTTCTATTGTAAACAAGCTGGCTATAAGTAGACCTTACAATTGGGTCAGTTTGGTCGAGTTTGGTTTAGGCCACTTTGGATTTGAGTTGAATACAAGTTCAGATCAATTGGACCGATTTCGGGTTCAATCGGATTCTGGTCCTACCCTTTTGGATCAAATTCGGATTCAGCTTAATTCGAGTTTCAGATGAGTTCGGATCAGGTTTAAGTACAGGTCAATTAGATCGGTTTTTCAGGCTCGGTCATGGTTTTACTATAGCTAGAGTATGATCAGTAAGAAAACTATATGATCATGTGAATGTGACTTTTACTATACAAAACGTTTTTCTGGTTAAAAACGTCACTCCAAGTTCAAACAACAGATAAATTATTTGGTCGGGTAATTAACGGTGAAAATGGCCACTGAATAAATATCTTTATGTGGTCCCCACTTCCATCTTGATATTTATTTTAATAAAAGATTAAACTTGACGACAAACGAATGAAAGTCGCCCACGTGTTACTAGAAAATTTCTCAACGAGATATGATGATTTGTTTTTTGGAATTGCATTTAACCACTATTTATTTTACACTTGTTTCAATTAATCATCTTTATAATTTTTTTCTACATTTAACCACCCTTATTTGTAAATATGTGCATTTAACTACCCATTTTGACAAAAAAAAAACGTTATTTTCTCCGTTAAAAAAAAATAAATTAAAAAATTTCCCTTCTTTTTAATTTTTTTGTAAAAAATTTTTAAAAACCATAATTGACACTTAAGTTTCAACACGTAAACGTTGGCTAGTTCTCTCCTACCCTGACTTAATTTTCCTCATAACAATCCCTTTCCTCCCTCCAAAGCGAAGAAAAACAACAAAGCGGGAGCTGTTATGCGCTCGTTCGAGGAGTTCGATTATGATTGTTCGTCATCTTTTCAGGAAGAAGGCTTGTCGTCGACCGCTTCGCAGCTCACCCGTGACAAGGAATTCGTCGATGCAAAGACCATGGGTGGTTTTTTTGTAAATAAAATCAAAAAAGTAGGAAAAAATATAATTTATTTTATTTAATGGAGAAAATAACGTTTTCTGTCAAAATGAGTGGTTAAATGCACATATTTACAAATATGAGGTAATTAAATATAGGAAAAAAATATAAGAGGTGGTCAATTGAAACAAGTGTGAAATAAAAGGTGGTTAAATGCAATTTCTCCTTTATTTTTCTTCGGTTGCTTGCGACATCATCATGTATCCTCCGCGCATTGGATTCCAACCTCCAAGCCTCCTCTTTTCTGACACGTTTCACTTTCCTGTTTTGTTTACGAACCCACGAAATTCCGTCGCCATCTTTCGTCTTCCTCCTCTCAAAATCTCTCCATTAAAGACCAGAGAAAGGTCACAGGGCTTCAATTCATTTTCCCCTCATTTACTAGATTTAAAGATAGTTAATTTCGTTAGGGTTTATATAAATCAGTTTGTTGGGTTTCAATTTTGGAGAGAAATGGAGTGGTGCGAGAAGATGATTTCTCCTCTTCAATGGTTTTGGGCTCGCGTGGCTTCTCGCTTCCGATTTCGTAGCAATGGTGAGCACTCAAATTCGTTATCTGTTTACTGGAATTGAACTCATATGATTTGGCGGTCTTCAACCTAAATTTGGCAAAAAGATGAATTCTTTGAGTCTTTTACTGTTTCATGATCTAATTTCATGTTCTGCTTGCAAATGTGTTTGATGGTTGATGAA
Organism: Fallopia convolvulus; assembly: GCA_964016875.1. NCBI lineage: Eukaryota > Viridiplantae > Streptophyta > Magnoliopsida > Caryophyllales > Polygonaceae > Fallopia > Fallopia convolvulus. The sequence goes on from OZ024720.1 coordinate 71,229,477, forward strand.
TTTCATTAGTTGAAGAGTTATTAGTTAGATTTTTCTACCGTAGTGGCTGATTCTGAAATGCTCAAGGCAGCTGAAAGTCTGAAACTTGTGATTCAGGCTAATCTTTGGCCAGCTGAAAGAGTTGCTCAATCTTTGGCCAGCTGAAACTTGTTTGTGATGTTTGAACTGAATTAAGATCCTTCCTTTTTGACATTGCAAAAATTCTATGCCATGATGTCATATTACTGATTGGTTTCATTTAACTTATGCAAACTTGAGTGGTGTCCTTGTAGATAGATCCATGATTAGACATTCATTATCTATTGTTAGATTCAAGTAGTTTCATCATCATCATATGCCCGTTATAGTCCCACACAAGTAGGATCTGGGGGGTCAAGATGGGGGCACCCATACCATGATTAGGAGGATGCACCTGGTATATTCAAGTAGTTTAAGATTTCAAATTAGTTGATCTCATACAAATTCAGATTTAGTTAGGTTCACATGAATTTGGTCATGAGTGTCAATTTCTGCACTTTCATGACCAAATAAGTTTGGTGGTTGTGGCTACTAAGTATGCTGGTTGATCAGTCTGCGTATCCTCTTTCGAATCAATTCAAGATTTATTTTTTAAAAATTTCTGAATACATGGAAAAGAACAGATTGCATATTTTTTACACGAGGCCAACCTAAATCATCCAAACGACGATCTTTGATACAAGAAAGTTGGCGAGTCTATTGTCCTATATCAGGACTTGCTTTTGCTTGTGTCACCCTTCTTTTGCTAAATGACACAGAATAGAATATAAAACTCTACACTCTATGGTCTGTCCAATCTTTGTTCTTCTGCTAGTTAATTTTTTTCCCCTTCCAATTTTTAAATGATATAGAAGCATCTTATGCTTTTGCTTTCCGCTCAGCTAATAAAATAAGTGTATTCTTTTCTTGTTTGTTGTTGATCTGGTCTTTGCACTAGTCTTATTTAATTCTATTTGAAGCCTTTCTTTTTCTCTTTTTTCAACTAATATATTGCACCAAGTAGAATTGCTGGATTTTCTATCAAGTCATCATAGTAGGGGAAATTATTAATTATGCTTGCTTCATCAATCAAGCATATATCATACTAGTGGCTTGGTAGGTGAAGTTTGTATACTAAAATTCATAATATTGCCTTTAAATCTCAGTTAAAGTTTCAAAATTTGTGTCCATATATCATACTAGTGGCTTGTTTTGTGAATTAGATGAACAGTAAAGTGAGAAAAAGAATGAATTTTGAAGCTTGCCCTTTGTATAGCCCCGATATAGATAAAAATTCTATCTTTAATACTTAAGAATTGTTGAAATGTAACATTTCAGGGCTGTCAATGCTACAACAAGAGGTGAAGGAGTGCGAGTACGAAGACGTGCAAATCATGTGGGAGATGCTGACTAGATCAGAAACAGAGCTGGCCCGGCGGTACCCAGCAAGGAGCAAACGGGCCCGGAAACTCTTTAGGTGGGCAAGACTGGGCCAGTGCCTGGCCCGTCCCTTGTGATTTCATATGTGCATTGTTGCCTTGTTGTCTCTGTGTTGTTGTTGATGATGATGATGTGTTGTGCAATAATAACAATGGGGGCGAAAATGAGGGAGGGAGCCCGGTCCGCTGGAAATTTCGCCATTGCCATTTTCGATCCCGGGTTTGGATGTAGAGAATGAGAGAGTGAGAGAGAGATATAGATGAAGTAAGTGGCCTTGCCTGGGCCTGCCTGCATTGCTCTTTGTCACAGTGAGACTGTTTCTTCTTCGTCCCGTGGCCGAGTAGTTTCATGTGTAGTGCTGGAGCTCTGTGTAATTTGTGTGTCAATTGTCATGTGTTTGTTGTCTATGTGAATAAAAGACATTGCCTTTGATATACATAAGGTTACATTTGGATCACACCATTTAATGCGTTATGGGTTTTCTAGAGTACTTCACCGCTCTCGCTTTTTATTTTCTCTAGTTTTCTCCCTTTTGTCTCCCTCCCTTTTTCACTTCTTGTTTTGTGCCCATCTTAGATACCCTCTCGACTTCGAGTCGGGGTAAGGGTGCGTACATCTCAACCCCCCGGATCCCGCTCGTACCGGGTTCCACCTGGGTAAATGTTGTTGTTGTATAAGGTTTTAAATATTGCTACCAAAGCACCTAAGTTGAAGAACATGGCTATGTGTGCAAAAGAAAAGAATGTGATTAAACAAATTTTAAAATGTAATTTCGGGATAAAAAAAATAGAGAGATTACACGTATTTTAAGAAGTATTAAAATGTAATCTTGGTAAAAGTACATTAATCATATTCTTTTCTTTTGCACAAATGGCCCCTTCTTCAACTTAGGTGCCTTTGGTAGCAACATTTAATGCATTATCGATCTTACATCAAATCCAGGTAAAATGGACCGATTTATAATATCTAGACTTTAGATCCAAGCAAAAATCAAGCTCGGTCCCAAAATGTCATTTTGGCTTACAAGTGAATCACATTCTAAGATGACAACATTTTAGCAGAAGACATTATAATATCTAGACTTTAGACTCATGCAGGTCCTCACTGGGTTGGTGTTGTTTTTATTGTTGTAGACCCAGGTAAAAGGGACCGAGCTTGACTTGGCTTAAAATTTAGGCCCACGGGTATGAACGACCCGAGTTTATGTAAATTTGCATATTTTCTTTGTTCATATCTGTCCGCATTCGTTTGGATTCACCTAGATTGGTATTGCACATACAATTCCAAGCCGATTCATATGACTTTACCTGTCTGCCATGTTGAAAAAGGATGATAGACATTGGCAATTGGCATGTGATGTGGCTGAAAAAAATGAACGAAAAGGCCATGTACCAAACTTTGGGATACTTGTGTCCGGCTGAAAAATGAAAGAAAAGGCCATCTACCAAATTATGGTGTACTTGTGTTTGGTGGCACAAAATTCTAATGGAAATACTAATCAAGTTATGGGATAACAAAAGGTAGTATGAAACACACCAAAGAGTTATGTTTTATTGAATTTTCTTGCTATTAATCACAACTATTTTGGATTTTTTATTTATTTATTGGAATTTATCTTTTCGAATTATATACTATTTAAATTTCACCAAAACTATATTAAGATAGTTTTTTAAGCACTTATTTATTTCATAAAGAAATTTTATATATCAAGATTAGTTTATGAAGTATTTATTTATTTAAGACTAGCTTATAAAGTACTTGTTTAATTAATAAAGAAATTTTATTCAAGAGCAACATGTGGTTCCTTTTTTTTTTTAATTTTCCATGCAGTTCGGTCGGTCCAAGCCACTCTAATCAGGATGGGTATTACAAAAGCCCATAATAGAGGCGATTCTCCCAATTCAGTTTTCCATACATGCCGCTAAAGAGATTTGAATACTTAAGAGAACCTAGTGCCTCCTCCTGCTAAACCAACGTACGAATGGTACGATGGGTAAAATGTGGTTCTTTGATTCTTATTTAATGAATCGGTTTTTCTAACCTATGCCCGAATACTAATAGAGGGAATTAAAACCTATTAGGAAAGTAATGAACACTTTTACAAAATCTAATTAATCCTAAATAAATGTAAATTTATAAAATATTGCCATTTTGAGGAGCTTAAAAAAATAGTTAATGAATTGACATTAAGGAATAATTATTTTTTGTTAATAGTTTTTGTGTTTGGTACATATTTTATTATTTATTTTTATCCTTTCGAAAATATGAGCATATATTTGGGCCTGTTAAAATGGGCTTGGCCCGGACGGAATTTCTAAGCTGAGCCCAGCTCATAACTCGGAATCTGCTTTCAAAAATATACATAAGAACTCTACTACTCCTCTAGGGTTTATTCATCCTCTTCAGCGGCGCAGAGCTCTGTAACAAAATTTGCGAGCTTTCGATCTTCCGCCATCAAATCGAAAATGGGACACTCAAACGTCTGGAATTCGCACCCCAAGAGCTATGGCCCCGGCTCTCGCTTATGGTAATTGTTCCTCTTTCTCTAATTTGTCTGTTTTTTTTGTTCATCGTCTGAAAGAATGAATTGAATTTTTTGATGTTGAGTTTGAAGAACTAAAGAACTGATCTTTTTCGCAGCCGAGTGTGCGGTAACTCTCACGGATTGATCCGCAAGTATGGGCTCATGTGTTGCAGGCAATGCTTCCGTAGCAATGCCAAGGAGATTGGCTTCATCAAGGTGAAGTTAATCTCTTCATTTTTCAATAAATGTTGTGTCTAATTTGATCTCCTGTATCAAATTTCTTGCTTGATTGGTAATTGGTTTTGCTTTGTGGTGTAATGTGCTTGGTTTTGGGGCTTTTGGCAATATGTCTCTTTGTTTTGATCTTATTCAGATTGGTTTTCTGCTGAGAAACATGTGGAAATAGATCTCTTTGTGTTATGATTTCAATGTTTATTGCTTTGAGGATCATTGATGTGATTTACTTTTAATGATGGAAGTATTGTAGTGTTAAAGTGAAATATTTAGTCAATCTCTGAGTTTAGCAATCTACTGATTATTATAGTACCCTTTGTTAGGGTTTAACCTTTGCTTAAGGGAAAGATCTTCTTGTATTCATTATAAAAGAGGATTATTCTTCTCATTATCAACATATAAGAATTCAGTAAACACAAATCTATTTTCCTACAAGTAAGATTGGATTTTCCATTGATAATTTAAAGCTATAATTGAATTAAATCTGAAGTTGATGAAGCCTAGTTGTATATATATATCCTACTTCTATGATGCCAATCTGTTTCATCATGTCTCTTCATTCAATATTGGTCAATTGAGTGTGGCAAGAAGAATGACAATGTGCATTCATTATAAATTTCTCTGAAGATTTGTATTTTTAAGTTTAACCCTATCTGATGCTTGATTTTCTACTGTTGGAACTATATTGACATGCTTCTATATTGTTTTTGTTTTTTTCAGTACCGTTAATGGCTGCAAGATGGGGGCGCTTTGAAGATTATGATGAATGGCATCAGCCAAAATGATGTTAGGATCTTAGTCTGAAAAGCTGCAATGTTTTGTCAAATTTGTGTTATTTTTGTGACTGAGCATTAGCTCTTGACCAAAATGTTGTTTATTTTGATAAAATCGAACTCTAGATCTGTTTGCTGTTTTGATGAACCTGTTTGTGCTTGTGTGCTAACAAAGTTTGTCAATTTGCCCACCTACTTTTAACTTTTTTGTTCTATGATTTGTACCTCAATAGTCCATTCATATCCTTTAATCCCGGGTTGATATCAATCAAAGAATAAAGATGGCCTTTCTTGATTCTCCTTAATGTCTATTATGGATCAAGATGGCCATCAAAGGTACTTTCGAATTTAGGTTTGTTTCTATTTGCAATTGAGATTTACTTTTAACTTTGTTTTCTCAATTTAGGTATTAGTATGAAAAATAGTAAGTGGTTTCCAACTTTACATTATTGATATGTGAGTACTGAGGAGAGGAGAATTCACTTGTGTTTTGGTTCATATTCCACTTGATATATGAAGTATTGATGATACACCCAGTAAGATCGTATCATTAAGTATCCTTGAGTTAACCCTTTCTTGCTCTAGACTAGCAAATAACATTAGCGTTTGGCTGTCTAATGAATATGTAATAGAATTTTGCAACTTCATTTGTAAACAACTCTTTTTTTCACACCATGAACTAATAGAATAAGCTTGCATAAAATCTGCAGAAATTCAATAAAGTCTATCTACACTGATCCATTAATACACAGAAACGTTGACTTCAAATTCAGAAACAAAAATTCGAGTTAGTAATAAGAGGTGGAACAAATAAACTCAACAACATCATCGCCCAATAAAGTTCTGCTCCAGTAGGATTTGGGGGTCAAGATGGAAATATCCATAGCATGAGCATGTCGGAACTCAGAAAGATGCACCCGAAAGGCGCAAAGAAAATTGAAATTCGACTACGTGACAATAATAACTGAATTTAGTTAAAAAAATGCACTAAAATTGGTGTAGGCACTGTTCTAAAAATTCCCACCTAGCTCCATCTAGGTCTCGTCTAGGCATTGGAAGGTGCTAGCCTGCCTAGCCTTCCAGACCGTCTAGGAAAGCGTCTAGTTCGTCCAGGCATCCGTTTAGGCAGCCTAGGCATTAGGCAGTCCCTCTCCGCCTAGCGTTTTTTAGAATATGATCATGTATGGGTTATATTCATCTCAAAGGCACTATATAAATGTCAATGAGCATGAGAATAAGTCCCACAAATACAATTTTTATATTATAAAAAAAAAAAAAAATTGGAGATTGCAAAAGGGAAATTTTGACATGCCTTGCACTATAAAACAGGCGGTTCTCTTTGTATCATCTTCCACCATTGCATTGCATTCAATTTCCCCACAAACACACATCCATGTGTACATACATTTTCAAAACTTTGGTTTCTTGAAATACAGAAATGAATTGAAATGAAACTTTTTGTTTCCCTTACATTAATTTCACCTACCTCCTCCATTTACTATTGTATCTCTTCCAGCGTGGGTCTCTATACATTTCCTTCCTCCATCTTTCTCATCTCTTTCTGGTGTAATCAAGGGAGCCATTTTTTGTGGGTTGTGGAGAAATTTGTAAACTCTTTGAAGATTTAAAGATCTCAAATTGGGTTTTGCCAAGATGAACAGAATTGTTTGAATTTGCATGTTGGTGTCTCTTCTTGGCTCTACCTTTGCTGCTGGTAAGTTGTGAATTGTTCTTTTTCTTCTTCATCATTATCGCCCAGTTTAGTCCCGCTCAAGCAGAATTAGGGAGTCAAGATGAGAGTACTCATAACCTGAACATGTCAGGTGCCCAATAGACCTAAGAAAAACTGAAATTCAATTATTTGATAATAATAGCTAAATTTAGTTAGAATACATCAAAAATGATATATAGACTAAATTATTTCAAATGCACTGTATAAAAGCTAATGAGTATGAGGATGCGTCAAGAGTGATTTTTATTTTATTTTTTATATTTTTTTAGTGGGATTTTCTTGTTGAAATCACACTCAAATATACTATAATTAGTAACATAGCATGTGAAAATAAAGGTTTTTTTTGCTTTACATTATTCTTTTGCATGTTCTTCAAAATATAGTCATGCTTGTGACTTTCTGGGTTTTTAATTGTGTCAAAATCTCTCTAAATTTTTGAACCATTTGAAGCTGCAAATTTCCTACAGATATTTGATTCATTTTTAATGTTGGATTCTGGGATTTAATTCATTGTAAATTCACATAATCAAACTCTTATTGTTCCAATTTATGCATATCATGTTCTGTGATTATGATATTGATAAATTGCCTTTTAAAACTATAGGTGCAGTCACCAAAGATAGAGGAAATGGTGCAATTTCTAGGAAGATGAAGGTTATTTAACTAACTCTTAACACTTCCTTATAATCTATGTTACTTGGAAACTCTAATAGGACAATGTTTCTCGTTTCTATTTTTGTGTCGGAAAATTGAAAATTGAAAACAAAAAAATTGAAAACTCGTATGCTAGTGTAAAATTATGGTAACTATACGTTTTTCCGTGTCTGTTACGTTTTCGTTCCCCGTTTCTATTTTTGTGTTGGAAAATTGGAAACTGAAAACCAAAAACTTGAGAACTCGTATCCAAGTGTAAAATTATGGTAATTATACGCTTTCTCGTGTATATGTCATTTTCGTTCCCCGTTTTCGTATCCTAGTGTAAAATTATGGTAACTATATGTTTTCTCGTGTCTGTGAAACTTTCGTTTCCCGTTTCTATTTTTGTGTCGGAAAATTGAAAATTGAAAAAACCAAAAACTTGGAAACTTGTATCCTGATGTAAAATAATGTTAACAATACGCTTTCTCGTATATGTGATATTTTCGTTTCCCGTTTTCGTATATGTTTTTGTGTAACATAGCTAATAATACTTTGGTTATGAATTCTATGTTAATTAACATTGTTGTTAATACTAATTAAGGAGGGTGCTTATGTGAGCTTGGAGGACTATGCACCTGTGGATCCAAGCCCAAGTTCAAAGGCAGTGATACCGGGCCCCATTGAACATAATAGTCCTATGATACCTTACATTCCTAGGCCTTCTCCACCACCAAGGTTTGCTGACTATCCTTAGCTTTAAAGCTAATGATGGTTACTAAACTTGTTTGGATGTAACAAGATTGTAATGTTGTAATAATTGTATTTGGAGATTTATGCTAGTAAGTACTTCTAATTAGTACTTGTGAACCTTTTTGACATTATTGAGTGTAATCAATCCTAATATAGTATGTGTTACATAAACAATATCAAGTTTGAAAAGTATGAAAATTGCTTTTTAAGTTAATGTTCTTTTATAGAGTTTAGGGGCGCATCATCGTACTCATTGGCTTTTAAATACTGCCTTTGAGATGGATTTAGTCCCTATATCAATTTTTGGTGCATTCTAACTAAATTCAGTTATTATTATCACATAGACGAATTTCAGTTTTTCATGGGTCTATCGGGCATACCTCATTTCCCTTGGGTTGGGGTACCCCCATCCTGATCCCCAGATTCCACTGTAGCGGACGAAACCTCACTGAGTCACTGGGTCAATGATGATGATGATTTTCTTGTATAGAGTTTAACAATTCCAATTTAGGGGATAGTTTGAATATTTTTCCCAAATTTAACTTATTAGGCACATATTAGAAAGATCGTTATTTATTTGTTTATTATTCTCTAAAATTGTAATGTATCTCTCACATAATATTTACCAATTTGTATTTTGCTCTAATAATGTCACTTACTCCTCTATAATAGAGTTGAGAAGATCTAGCTCATTCCATTAAAAATCTAACCATTGAGATTTTAATCCTTTTTTTTATTTAATCTATTTTCTCTAGGTTTTATTAATTGTTGGTAGGGGTACATAGTTTTATTTTATCGATTTGCATTTGTAATGGTCGTTTGGTTAGAAATTATGGAAATATAAATGAAAAAGAAATGAATCTAGTCTATTCAAGTGTCTTGATACATTAATAAAAAAAAAATTATTTGTGACTCCTCATTTTTTTTTCATACAAAATGGGAGCGATTGTGATTTCTCAATCATTTCCAAAATAAAGGGATGAGTTTTAAAACAGTGAAAGAATTCTCTTTCACCCTCTTTTTGACACATAAATAATAGAGCTTCAAATTTAAAAAAATCATCAATGTATCTCCAAAATAGATTAGATTTATTTCGTTTAAGTTTTCATACTTTGTCACCAAACAACCCCTAAATCTATAACTCAAACTTGGTCATGAATCATGACCAAGCCCCATATAAGTCCTTTAGTTGTCTCGTGAAAGTGTAAGGTGCTAAATTGTGGTTCATATAAGCCTTTTGGGCATCAAAGATAGTCTCAAACTCCAAACGTAGACGTTTGAAGGAGCAAAACTTCTCCGCTGAACTGGGGTGACAATGACAAAAAAAAATCAAAGATAGATGAAAATTTGTCATGTATTTTGTTATTATTTGTGTGTCAAAAATTGAAGTGGTTCATTATTTAAGATTCCATTACATGGGACAATCACCTAAATGGGCCTCAACACTTAGTCCATTGGGCTTCTTTGCTCGCCCCACTGAGATTTTTTTTTTCATCACAAGGAATTAAGAAATCATATTGATGTGAAGTGGTTACTAAATATTATGATGCTTTTATTATAAACCTACCTACTAACTAGCAATATTTGGTCATAAATGTTTGGATTTACACCCTCTTAGGGTAGGTTTGGAAAAGCTAGTTTTATTGGTAGTTGTATATATAATTGTATTTTGGTGGATCATGTTTTGGGTGATCATATGAATAGTTGTTATTTAATGAAAAACTACTTAATAAAGTGTTTAGTTCCATTACCTAGTTTTTTCAAACAACTCCACAAAAATTGGTTAGATCTTCATGCTGGTCTGTTTAGTATATCGATTTTTTTCATTATAAAAAAAACTCATATAAGTGCTAATTGTGTTTCCAAGCCCTTATTTATGAAGCTATATTAACAAAAAAAAACTCCAAAAGCTCCCAAAAAGCTTCGCCAAACTCACCCTTACTACTACTATGGCCTCGTGTGGTATCTATGTACATTTATCATATATATGTATAGATATGACTGTTACCCATATCTAATGTTTGGTTGATATCAAATTGATATCTGTTATTTAGTATGCGAGGATATCAATAATATCAGAGTGATATCAGGTTGATATTAGAGTGTTATTTTAATATACACCGAAAAATTAATATATCAACTCATATCTCATATCATAATATCGTTCATACTCATACCTTGATATACATACCGATATCTCATATCTTTAGTATCAATACTAAATTAGCCCTAAATACATAGATAAATCATTTATGCTTCCCAACTAATCAAAGGGGAAGGTTACTTGAAAACAAGTGAATTTATGATTCCTTGATATTAATGTGCTTTTAGCTTGCATATAATGTGCATGTGATTTGCTTTATGACTATTTTTACCTACTATACTTTTAATATGAAAACATATCTTTTTTAGCACTACTAACTTTATAGTAGTATTTATACATTGTGTATTTGCAATATCTCTTGATTGGATTCATCGATTTTATTAGTGTCAGATTTGGTATGAATGCCGTGCAAATTGACCCTTGCATTTGCAACAATGTCATCAATCATGCTACCATTTCAATCAAACCAACTCATTACATAAATACTTTGCCAAAAAAAACTATAAATTTATATCATAGATTCATTATTCATATATCATACCTCAACTTAAATGCATGATTATTAATGGATTTTAATAAAAATATTACCTAATTTATTTGTCCATTTATTTCGGTACTATTACTCCTGTGAGTGACAACCATAAACTTTATATAGTATGATATTGTATTATTGTGTGTATCAGTTATATGGTATTGTTTATTTGAATAAGAAGATGATTGATATGTAATTACTATAAACTTAAGGACATGAAGTTCTTTCACTTGAACAAGAATGTTTGCATTTGATTACTTTTGAAGAGAATAAATGTACAAGTTAACTGTTTTGATTTTTTGTGATTTTAATAATTGATGACTCTATCATTTTGTTCAATTTCTTCAGGTAAAGTACTCCATTTAATTAATACATTCTTAAGCATCAATAAAAATATAAAATACTATCACTCTCCATCTTCTAGGGCGAGCAAAATCATTTGATCCGTCGATCCAATCCGATCCAAAAATATATGTAAGAAAATATTTTATTTTTATTCATGCCTAGTTGATTTTCTTGTATACTCGCGTTAGATACTACTCCCTCCGATTCAAATTAATTGTCGTTTTAGCACTTTAAATTTGATCCAATTTATGTGTCATTTTAAGTTTTCTAGGCAATTAATTTGGAGTGAGATATGAGAATTGTTATTAGAATGTGTTTTTATTGATTAATGTTATTCAACCATTGGTTAAAAAAGTTGATGAGTGGTAAAATTCATAAAAAATTTACACTTTTGAGTTTAGTTAATAGTTTTCTTAAATCTTGTGTCGAAAACTAAAACGACACTTATTTTGAATCGGAGGGAGTAATAAAAAATAATTATTTTCCAAGTCTCACTAGTCTAGGTGATAGGTGATGACGTCCATGACCATTAGGTATGACATCTTGTCATTTGATATTATTGCTATATAATATTTTTTTTATAAGCATGTTTTTAGTAACTAGATAGCTCGAATATCCAATTCGATATCCCGAATAAGCGAATATCATTTCCCGATAACCATAGATAATTTAACGAAATTACAACCAACTTAATTTTCTAGTAATCGGATCCATATTTTCAAGTCTAATTTCCAACCAAGTCGGATAATAACTTCTAAATATCCTTTTACAAACACTTATATTCTCGGATATTACATTTCATACCTATCGACTTTGATATTCAGTATACCGAATCGGATTAGATCTATCCATTCACAAACTCCATTCTTCTTCTTCCTTTTTTTAGGGATAATACCATGCTCAAACACTTAATTTATGCGCTAATACATTGTCCTAAACACTTAATTTAAGTGCTCATACATTGCCCTAAATTAATCTAATCACCCACTCCATAGAGTAAAGTTCCCCAAGATAAAAATGATAACGTAACGTCTCGCCCAAGATTCATTCACTCGTAGCAAAATACACTCGAAACTCACACAAGAGACTCGTAAAACGTCATCCTATCACCTCCCTCCACGTGTCCGCATGTCTGCTCTTCCTATTATCCACATGATTGGATTCCCCAAAATGCCCCCGTACTCTCCACGCTTCCTTCATTCCCACACACGGGACCACCACTCGCTTGTCTACACCCGTCCCGCAGACAATAATTCCCCAACTAAAGACGGTTATAATTTACGGCTTAATCCCGTCATCCCTCGCCGTTAATTCCTCTCTCTCCTCCGGCGCCTCTGTGTAACGGTCTTCTCTTATACATCTCTCTCCTTTCAAAAGCTTCCTACGCTTCTCTTTTGTCGCACTAGGGCTTTCGATTTAGCTAGAAATCTTCGTACGATTTCGATTTCTTCGACATTGTGAACTTGAATACGCGCAGATTTCTGGATTCGGAGCTTCAATTTTGAAAGAGGAGTGGGAGGGAGCTAGGGTTTGCGAATCTGTTGGTGTTAGATGTTTCGATTTGGTGTGATTTGGCATAATAGGAGTCGATAATGGTGGCGGCAGTCTCCACAGCACCGAATCGGAAGCCGGCGGCGCAGGGAAAGCCGTCGCAGAACCCTACCAGGCCGCCGCTGCTCCCGTCGGAGACCGGGAATAATGTGGCGGCTCATCGGCGGATTAGACCTCGGGAAGTTACTTCTCGCTACCTGTCGACCTCTTCTTCGTCCGCCGCTTCCGCTTCTTCTCCTTCTTCTTCATCCAGAATGTCGAATTCTCCGTGCCTGCCAACGCGGAGATGTGCTACGCCGACTGTGTCCAGAGCTAGGGTGGAGCGGACGGCGGTGACTCCTTCTCCGGCGGCTTCTGCTGTTGCCAAGCGATCGCAGTCGGCGGAGCGGCGGCGGCCTGCGACGCCGAGACCGAATGGAGCTGCGATCGGAGTGGAAATGTCAGCTGCGGCGAAGATGCTAGCGTCTTCGAAGAGGTGCTTGTCGGCGTCCTTCCAAGGTGAGTCATTCTCGAAGGCGATTAGCAATTCGAAATCTAGTCCGTCGCCGAATTTGAGGAAAGCTAGTCCGGATAGGAAGAGAATTACGTCGGTTGCAACAACGCCGAGGAAGGAAGGGGATCATTTGCAGAGCGGCAGGCCGGTGGATCAACATCCGTGGCCATCGAGGTCAAGGCAGATAAATTCAGTGAAATCGATGAGCATGAGTATTGATTTGGGAAGTGTTAAGAGGACATTGAATGGTCAATCTGGCAATGCGGTCACGGATTTAAGACAATCTGTACCTAATGGAATCAACCGGATCCAGCATGATGGTAAACTGCAAAATGCCAACAGTAAGATAAGATTGTTTGGTACACATGGGAATAGTATTTCCTTGAACAGGTCCATGTCAACATCGGAATCAACGGCCTCAGAAACTGAAAGTGTATGCTCCGACAACAATTTCAGTCCAAAAGATGATGGAAATGTTTCCCGAGGCCGTGCTGGATCTCGAGGGGTTATTGTTCCTGCGAGGTTTCTGCAAGACACGAATAACAGGTTAAGACGCCTTCCTGATCCCAGCTCTCCTTTATCTAGAAGTAATTCACTGAAAGCAACAATTTCATCATCCCCAAGAGGGAATCTTCTAAGTAGGGGATTGTCCCCAATGCGATGTAAAACGAGGCCGTCGTCACCTAGTAGGCCCAGTACACCATTGGCGCTAGAGAAGTCTTCCCCATCAAGGGGGATGGCTAACCCCAATAGGGTGAGGAATGCAACACCGGGTACATCTTTTAATAGCATGAACTGTGGGACTTCGATTTTGTGCTTTTCGGCTGATGTTCGGAGAGGAAAGGTCCACGAGAATAAGATTGGTGACGCTCACTTACTTAGGCTTTTGTACAATCGACAATTGCAGTGGCGCTTTGCCAATGCCAGAGCAGAGACTGCTTTGTCTATTCAACAGACCAATGCAGAGGTATGGCTTCTTTTTTTCTTTTCCTTTTCAGCTGAATTGCTTTTTCTAGTGCCTTAGTTTGCTGACTTCTTCAATGCAACTATCACGTAGACCATTTCAAATGATAATTTAACTAGATCTAGGGAGGATGTTTATTGAAAATGTAGATATTTGTATTTTGTTCAGATATATATTTATAACGTCACAATTAGCAATAGGATAGTTGTGTTGTTTGTCTTACTGATTTGTTTAAACTGATCACAATATGATCAGCTATCAAAGATCTTTGAAATTATGAAAATAAATCCATCAGTCGTAAGTAAATTGACTTATCTAGTTTAGGTGGGGCTTGTGCTATACAATGAATGTGGATATTGTGTTACATATCCTGGACATTTGTCATTTGAGTCTATGACTCTCTCCTGTAGGCATTGTAAATGTGATAAATGGCTGCAATTTATAGATTTATATATGTATTCTGAGTCTGTATTTATGCCAGAGAAACCTTTATGATGTGTGGAGAGCTACCTCAGAATTGCGCATATCTGTTTCTAAAAAGAGGTTGGAGTTCGCACGGGTGATTCTGAAATCAAAGCTTACTTCCATTCTTGAGAAACAAGTAAGATTTTGTTTGCTTTATCAGGCTCCTGTTATTTGTTATGTTGTTTCATGGGTGTTGTGTGGTTGTGCTTACATAATTCTGTTGTTGAGTGATTGATGTTGGATAGAATTCCTGTTTGCTCCGATGTTTTGTGTGTATGTATGTTTGCATAATTCTACTGTTGAGTGATGGATATTGGATAGAATTCTTGACTTTACTCTGTGACTGCTGGATACTGGATAGAATTCATGTTTGTTGCAATGCTTAGTGGGTGTTGTGTGTGTGTGTGCGTGTGACTGTGTCAGTGTGTGCGCGTGCATGTGTCTGTTTGCATGATTTTATAGTTGAGTGATGGATATTGGATAGAATTTCTAAAATTACTTTGTGACTGATGAACTCTTCGAAGACTGAGAATAACATGTCCAAGGAAATTTCCTTGTAAGCAATATAACACAAAATGCAATAGAGAAAATTCAACTTGTACATTAGGCATATAATCATATGCTATGTGGCATAAACATCTGTGTTGGCTTTGCAATATTCCTGCTCTGGAAATCTCATTGATGTAGCTAATAGATTGAGTATATAAACTACTCCATTCATTAGGTTTTAAATATATTATTCTTTGGTTGGTCATTTAACCTGCTTGGTGTTTCCGCACATCCAATTATCTAATTTCAACAGTAAATTCTGGTACAAAACGATTCTTTGTGAAATGTAATTAAGTCAGAATTTGGATGCATGGTCATTTTCTTGATTCCTTGTGCAATAGCTGATATTACCTTTGACTTTATTTCCTAATTATTACAGATGCTATATTTGGATGAATGGGCTTTTGTGGAAAAAGATCATTCTGGCTCTCTACTGGGTGCTATCGAATCCTTGAATGCCAGCACCATCCGGCTTCCAATTGGTGGTGGGGCCATGGTAGGTTATCTGTTATCTTAGATAAGATTGTACTTGGTTCTTTTTGTTCAAGCCTTGATGTGGTTTTCTCCCATCTCATCAGACAGATATTCAAGGTCTAAAAGATGCCATGTGTTCAGCACTTGATGTGTTACAAGCGATGGCATCACCAATCTGTTCTTTATTATCAAAGGTAATATTCTGTTGCATGCCATGTAGAGTGTTTTCTGTGGAATGAAGTACTTGTTGTTTCGTGTCCTGTGACTTTATTTTAATATTTCTTTGCATAATTTGAGGCCTTTCTTCTTAAATAATAATTTGGAAAACCAGTTTTAATAAACCTGAACAGCAGGCATAGTGTAGAACTTGAAATCTCATACAGCATTTGCTCCTTTTTTATCTTGAACAGGTTGAACAAATGAATTCTTTGTTGTCCGAGATGGCTAGCATTGCTTCTAATGAATGTACATTGCTTGATGAATGCAATGATTTCGTTTCAGATCTGGCAGCCTTACAGGTACTGCCTATTTCTTTTTCTTTCTTTCCTTTTTACCCTTTTTCCATTATTACCATAGAATATCTTAAGTCGGTAAGGAAAAAAAAAAAGTAATACTGAGAAAATCCCTGACATTAAAAACTTTTCTTCTCTTGAAATCAGTGTGTGCGCTTAATAAGTTGCAAGTATTTGTTTAGCTGCATTAATCTTTACATGACTGAAATAACACAGGTGAAAGATTGTAGCCTGAGAACACATATATTGCAGCTGAAGCGCAAACCGTCAAGCTGTTGAAGCATTTCTAACTCTTACAACTGACCATCTTCCAAAGTGGCCTCCAATTCTTGATTCAGTGCGGCCAATGGCTGATAAATCTCGGTATGTTTTGCGCAGAGCGTCTTTTTTTGTATAGCGGTTGGTTCCTTATATAGTCTTTAGTGTAGAGCTGGCAAATTTGTAAATTTTTCCACTAGATTCGTATCATTGTCAATTGGACTGCTCACGCTCTCGTTTAACTTTACACTGGCACAACCCTAGGACAAACTAGTTTAGTAGTACCTGACCAACCGAACTAGTTTAGTTGCCAAAAGCTAGAAAGTGTAATATTTGGCAGAAGATTGCTGTTATTTTGTTGGCAAAATAGTTTGCTTTATTTTGCTCTAAATACAGTAACACTAAATGAAAGAAGAGAGAGATTGGGCTCATCTATAATCTATTGCTTAATTTCTTCTGTATTTTTGCTGGCAGACTGTTTTGATTCTCTTTTTTAGCATCTGAATCTCAGATGCCTTGTGAAGTCTGGCAAAAAAAAAAAAGATGCCTGCTTGTGAGTCATTTGAATATCAAATTACAGCAAGTTATGTTGTTGATCCATCAGGTTTTGTCTTATGAGTTAAAGCTACACTTGTGCATTTTAGGGTTAGAGCCTGGTATTCGGGCCGAGTCTCTGTCCATGCTCACCCTTGATTGCTGGCTGAGTGTTCGTGGTCCTTCCGGGTCACATTTATTTATTTTGATAAGGAAAGAAATAAGGGGAAAAGACTCAACAAGACGTACTTCGCCCTAGAGCATCTCAACGAATGAGATTTGTAAGATCAGGTCAGGTCCAACCTGACGGCCCAAAGTCCTATCCATGCTCGGACACTATTTTCACCCTTGATTGTTGGCTGAGTGTTCGTGGGCCTTTAGGGTCGCAATTATGTATATAATTTATTTATTTTGATAAGGAAAGGAATTAGGAAAAAAGACTCAATGAGACGTCTTTCGCCCTAGAACATCTCTGAACGAATGAGATTTATAAGATCTGGGCCAACCCGACGGTCAAAACTCCTATCCATGCTCGGACATTTTTTTCCACATATAGGACAGGCCCGTCCCAAATGGGCCAAAGTCCTTGTCCATATCAGATTTTTTGGGTGGTCAGAGTCCGGACCAAACAGTTGGCCCGGACTTTGATAGGTCTACTTAAAATCCACCTTTGAGTAATCAAACTTGTCAAAAAACCAAAAGCCCATTAATATTTTCCACATCCAAGTCTAAGACTTGTTTGTTTTGATTCTCTGGTAATCAGGAATGATTGATTCCAGTATATTGTTTGGCAGACCAAAAATTGGAACCGATTTCATTCTCAAGAATGGTTCATTCCAAGCCTGTAGTTAAAGTTGATTCCGACAAAAAATAGAGGGTATCATACTATCATCCATTCCAAGAAATTTTAATTTTTCATCTTAAATCTTAATACCTTAAAACCCCTAAACCTTAAATAATAAATTATAAAAACCATAAAGCCTAAATTATAAGGTCTAAAACCTAAAATTTAAATCATAGCTTTTAACAATGGTTCATTCCAACAGCATACCAAACGACTTGTCACATGATTGGTTTATTCCGATTTCCGATTTCAATCCTATTCCAACAGCATAACAAATGGGGCCTAAAACGTTTCCACACCCACACCCATTTAGTATTATCCAAAGGTATTTGATTCGATTCTCATGAATGATATTAGTTTAGACTAGAAAGTGTATACGTGGAAAAAGTACATTGGCAAACTATATAATAATATAGGATTTGATAATATCATTAATTTTTAACTAAAGAAGTAGCTATAAAACATAATTTTTTTTGGTCTTGCCTTTTGGCTCGTCCGGTTCGATCGGTCGGACACCGCTCTACATCCGGACCGGGTACTTCGTGGCCCCATTTTGGGGGAGACCCTCCCAATATCAGTTTCTCCATACATGCCGCCAGTGGGATTCGAACTTCGAACCTCCTGGACAACACTTAAGGAGTCTAGCACCACTTTACCACTAGACCAACTGAGTATTGGTAGCTATAAAACATAATTAATGATCATTTTTTACACATCAAAAATGCAAAGACATAAGATTCCAAGTCTATGTGAAGCAACTTTCGATGCTCACGGGCGTTGAAGGGATATCAGACAACAACATCTCCAGATCTATCCACACGTCCGGCGACTCCGAGTCGCCGTCGTTCAAGTTGCAAGGTTGCTCCTGTTGCAAATTGGTACTAGTCTCGGAGTCATTTGTGCTACTAGTTGTGTTTGATCGCATCTTCTTAGCATCATGTGTTAAAATGGCTTGTTCATCTTGTTCTCGTTCACGTTTGTATGGTGGTCTCTTCCTTATTTTGCAAATCGCAAGATCTTGATTGTTGTTGCCCTATAGGAAATTATGATTTGGTAAAATTGTTTTGATAGCACGAATCAAAATATATGTATGCAATGGTTGGTATATCATACGTATATATGTAATGTGTGCATGTGAATAAGAAGAATCAACGTGAATTAACTTGTAACCATGCAAATAGTTTAAGGATAGTCGAGTTGGGCTGGTTTTTGAGAAACCCTAGTTGTAGAAATCATTGTAAGACCATCAAAGTTAATTAACTTATAACTAACTAGTTTAAGGTAATCAAGTTGGGTTGGTTTTTGAGAAACCTTAAGTTTAAAAATTATTTATTATTGTAAGACCATCAACGTTACTTAACTTATAACTAACTAGTTTAAGGTAATCAAGTTGGGCTAGTTTTTGAGAAACCCTAGTTGTAGGCTCGAGCCCTTAGAAGGACCAACCCACGTCAGCATAAGAACTTTTCAAGATTTCACTCATCCCGATACTACTAATCTTCTATTAGATAGCACGTTTGTTTTTATACCAGTTGAAATAGATTTCACTCATACTCATCTAAAAAATAAGGTATATATATCAATTCATAAGTATTTTAAGAGAATGAGAATGTGTCATACCTAAGCCGTATTTCATATCAAGCACCAAAAACGGTATAAATCATACATAACCTGATTCCATGTACTCTAGGTATAGAACCAAACGGGACCTAAATCTCATCAATTCTTTATAAACCTAGTGTTGCACTAATAATATAGTTTAACTCTTTACAATATTAATCTCTTAGAAAAATTGATGAGTAAGCTTAGAGACTATACATCAAGATAAAAGTAGATGTATATTATACACATGTATGCAACGTACCTCAAGTGATGGAGGATTAATTAGGGTAAACTCATGCATGACCCAATAGTTGCAATCGGGCTCAACAGGCCCGGTATGACCCGACTTTCTTGGGTAATAAGTGAATGACCTCATTCTAGCAACTGGCTTCTCGTCCACCTTGACCACCTTGTTCACCTGAAGCTTCCACGTGCCGCCGCCGGTCGTACGGACGTACCTTTGGCCACCTTGACTCGTCCTCCTCAACCTAGTAAAGCAATATCTAAACGTGCTCTCATCGGGCCCGGGCCCGGGCCCGTTCAAGGCCCGTTCTTGAAACTCGGCCCGACGGTAAATTTCATGGGGAGGTAAATTGCCGAAAACTTCCACTTCTTTGATTGGGATTTCGAGTTGATTTACTATTCGATCTTGTAGAAACTTTACCAAGAGTTGGTTATTAGGGTTGAACTTGAGAGCCTTGAGGAAGAACGAGGTTGAATCAAACGTTGCCATTGATCGATCAAATGAATGTAATGTATGAGAATTGTTTGTTATGCAAGTATTGGAATGTTTATATAGAGAGATATGCCGTGTAAGATTTTTATTGTCGGTAAGTTATGATTATATATGGTAATTAAGTTTGGGTTGTTAAGTATTTGTAATTTGTTGACATGAAATATTTTTTGTAAGATTTTTTTTTTTGCCCTAGCTTGCTTTTTAAGTTATGATAATGGTAATTAAATTTGGGTTGTTAAGTATTTGTAATTTGTTCTTGACATGGACACATAAGAATATTAATTTTGATAAATTTGATAATTGATTAATTTTAATTTTTTTAAAAGGGTTCTTTAATTCCAATTTAGGGAATATTTTTAATAACTTTTAAAGTTAACATTTTTATTGTGCGTTCATATATTAGGCATACATTACCCAAACCCAATTATTTTTTGTAAGATTTTTTTACCATAGCCTTAATTTTTAAGCTTTGTTTATACTTGATGTAATTAATTTGTAATTGATGGTAATTATTTGAGTTCTTATGTGTTTTTGGAGATTTTATTTCGATACTGGTAGATTTTGGGGTGTATTATTTATGATTAGTTTGTTACAACTTATATGGAAAGATTGATAATATATTCTTATATGGTTTATTTAAGGAGATTATTTTTTATAATCTTGCGTAATCTGTAATTAAGATTCATAAATTTCTCTAGCATGGGTTGTTAACATGTTATTGTACCAATGGTAGGCGCTGATTTTCGCAGGCAAACTCTCTTAATCATATTGGGCTTATTGGGCCGAAACTTCGTCCACATTGTGGTTCTTGAGAGCCCACTAACCCACATTAAAAAAAAAATCACACAAACCTTATATTAAAAAATAAATATAATTCGTTCGTGTTTATATTTTCTTAAGCATTGTCAATGGTTGGCCATTTGTTTGGTCATCACAATAAATAAATATTATTTGGATAGAGAGTGTACCAATTTTAAAGAGAGAGAAGATTGGTTTGGTCATCACAATGACCAAAATCCAATTTGGTCATACAATGTCATAGTGACATGTGTCAAAATGTAGAAAAAAGAGGGATAATTTAAAAGAGACAGGATAAATGATGAGAGAAAATTAATTTTATATTATGATAACCAAAAATTTTGGCCAACCACTATTTATACTCTTAGTGGTAAGTGGTGTGGTGATCAAGGATTAAGAAGGGGTACAATAATTTTTTCTTGGTTGTCCATTGGTTCATCAGAGCTTCGAATTAGCTACGTTCAATTTGATTCGGATTGCGCATCTGGCTTTAGCGACCCAGGTCATATTGGACGTCCAATTCGACCCGGTGTGCTTCTTTATTATTAAATAATAATATTTAATAATGAAACTTTATTATAATTATTAAATATTATTATTTAATAATGAAACTAGTTATATTTTAATTTTAATAATAAACTATTTTTTTGTATTTAAAATATTTTATAAAAAATAAGGAATCGGGTCGATAAACTATTTAGATCTTATTAATCAAAGAGATACAATTTTACACTATAGTTAATTAGTTCGGCATTAATCAAGAATTAATTCTTGTTATATGCTCATGTCAACCTTTATTGCAAATTGGGCAAAGTGGAAAGCTACTCTCACACTTGCAAACTAATTGTCAATTATGGATTAGTAAACATAATTTATGCCTAAGCTGAGATTACGTAAGAACACCACAACTTGGACAAATTAGGGATCTTAAATGTGTGTGCAATTCATACGATAAACAGTAATTCTTTTTATATTCATTTAATTAATCCAAGATATGGATAGGGATTTCGGAGTGTTGAATGCCCACTTTGCAAGTGGAACCACTTGGTCATTTCTAATTTTCTACAATATTAATTTGTTATAACTTCCCAACAATCTTATGTCATTAACAATCTACTAATTATATCAGATTCAACCATATACACACATATCTAAACCTGTTAAAACTCAACTTAACCCGATAATCTAATCTAAACCGCTAAAATATTTCAGGATTAATATTATCCGACCTAAAAATTAATAGGTCAAAAAAGCAATTTAAATATGCTTGACCCGAATCTAAATGGATTGACCTGACTCCTTATTTTTTTACATTTATTTTAAATACTTCTAAACCGCTAAAATATTTCAGGATTAATATTATCCGACCTAAAAATTAATAGGTCAAAAAAATAATTTAAATATGCTTGACCCGAATCTAAATGGATTGACCTGACTCCTTATTTTTTTACATTTATTTTAAATACTACAAAATAAGTTATTTTAAAAACAATTTAAATAAAGTTGATTGTTCTTGATCCGCTAGGCCGATACGAATCCGCATGAAACTCGGAACGATCCAACACAACCCAATTAATTCGTAAATTTTAGCGATTTGGATCCGTATTCAACCCGAATTCTAAAGGTTTGGGTTATCGAACCGAAAAATTCTTCCATAAAGGAAGGAAGTGTACTACTAGATTGCCTAAAAACACTACGCAATCTAAATGGATACCTAGACAGATTAGACGGTCTCCTAAACAGACCGAAAAGCTAGACAACTTAACACCTTTTAGCGTCTACACAAGACCTAGACGAAGTTAGGCGGAAATTTTTAAAACAGTGACTACTAATAAAGCCATTTAAAGTTCATAAACCCTCTTGGAATTTTGAGAAGCCACAACAATTCAATGATTTAACTAGCGTGTACACAATATATAGTAACTAGTCCAACTGTTCACTACTATATATTTAAGTGGATAATCAAATCAGTATTGCAAATTAAACTCTCACTAATTAAACAAATCCACCACACTCTCTAAGTAACAGATAGATAGAAGCCAGGTGGCATGTGGCAGGGGCGGTGCTGTCCACGCTGTCCACACGATGCACACGTGGCTTACTTATGAACCACGTCTTCTATTTTATAACACGTAATTCAGTGTAACAAAGTTATGGGTTGGCCCGTAAGAAAGGCACAGCAAACTAATTTCACCATAATTAATTATATTGAAACTAAATAAAGAACGACAGGCGTGGCGGACAAAACCATCAAACAAACGCATGGAATTCGGCCGATGCAGCGTTGTATTGATCCATCGCTGATTTTAATAGTCTCAAAATGTGAAATTCATCGAGTTTTTTTTTGTAGAAAGAAATTAATCAAGTTAAAAACATTTAATTCGGACTAAGCTAAAAACTCATAGACCAAGGACTAGACCGATATTTTCTAGTCTCGGTTCAAAGTAGGGGCGAATTTTGGCCGACCTTAAGCTTGGTGACATTAGTATAGAGCATGAGTTGGTTCAAACCGAAATTTTAAGTCGATCGAATTAAATTGAAATCGATATTATTTGTTTTAGGAATTTCTCAAAATTTTGTTTAAATTTTGAGTCGGTTTAAATTTTTTTTTTAAATAATCTTCAATTCATCTTGAACTGACAAAATCGAATCCGGTTTGAACTAGACATGGTTCCGGAACCGGGGAGAAAACCAGTTAGAACCGAAACCATGATTCTGGTTCCCACTACGGTTCCAGTTCCGGTTCCGATTCCAGTTCCTCCACTCCCGGAACCGGAGAACCAACGATTTTGGAACCGTCGGTTCCAAACCGGGTAGAACCGGCTTCCACCAATAACAAAAATGAAAATAGCGTAACTGCGGTCGCAGTCTAGCTAACCGCAGCCACGGAATGTAAAATTGTGGCCGCGGTTCCAATAGACCGCGACCGCGGTTTTCAATAAGAGGTAAAAAAAGAGACTTTTATTAATTTTATTTTTAATATATCCGGTTCCGGTTCAGAGGAACCGACCTTGAAATTTGACCGAAACCAGGGAACCGGCCAAGGCTAATTTTAGTTCCGGTTCCATGGTTCTTAGGAACCGGAACCGGAATCGGACCCATGTCTAGTTTGAACTGATGCTCACCGCTAGTGACAAGTAACCGGCACAACCGCACAAAGTTCTTGGACTCATATACGTAAAGCGGCGGCCCACCGCCCGTATGATGCACCCTCTTTTAACTATTTGATTTAACACTAATCCTCCCTCTAATTCGGTGTTTCCACTCTGTTACTATCTCACGCCATTACTTTACTTGGCTAGCAAATTCCATAAAAGAAGCCTCAAAACTCAATCAACGATTCAACATTAACCATATAATATTCTTCATATCTCCCAAATTCAATTTCTCCATCGAATTCAATCAAGGCAAGGCAAAAATTCCAGCACGTTGCCAGCTGGCAACAAAATCCCCCATTAATTAAGTTAATTAAACCGAATTTGCAATTGCAAAATTTTGCTTTTGCGTCCACACTTTACACTCTGCTTTTACGTGTTACGTGTACGTTTTTAGGTTTAATTAGCCGCCTCACTCACCCGCCTCCGGTCACCGGATCTAACTGCTTTTGCCGATTGATCGAATTCAGAGTCTAGTTCATTAATTAATTTACCCAAATCCGGATTTGATTGGCTAATTGATGAATTATGGAATTAATTGAAATGAACACAGGATCAATTGTAAGAATTTCGGAATTCGATTTCAAAATCTATATATGCATGTACAAAACCACTGATATCGATTCAATCCAATCCAATCCAATCTAATACAAATTCAATTTGATCTTTCTATAACTAAATTGTTCGATTACGGAATTCAATTTTCGAGCAACAACAATCGGGGCTTCTTCAATGGATGCGGGCTCTCCACTTCATCTTCTCCGTAGCTGAACTGATTTCTCCTCCCGTTTACAGAGTCGGCGAACGGCGGGCTGATGAACTCCGGCAAGGCCGGCAAGTTGAGGTCGAATCCGCGGTGGGTGACCGTGGACCCCACCCCTTCAGAAGTCGTCGTGGCGGTGCTTCCGGCTCCGGCGCCGGCGCCGGACTTGTTGCCGCCGATCACGCCTTCGTAGTGGCAACGCTTGTGGCCGCCGAGGGCTTGTCCGGTGGGGAAGCTCTTGTGGCAAATTGAGCACTCGTGCGCCTTGGGAGCGGCGGAGGCGGCGGCGGGTGAGCCCGATTTGGCCTCGTCGGCGGCGGTGGAGGCGGCGGAGGTGGTGTTCTTGCGGTGGCTCGCCTTGTGGCCACCGAGCGCCTGGTAGGATGCGAACGCCTTGCCGCACACGCTGCACTCATGGGCGCGCCTTGGATATTCGGCCACGGCGGGGGTTTTCTCGGCGGAGGCAGCGGCGCCACCTTCGCCGCGGGCGAGCATGACGAGGCACACGGCGAGGTACTCCTCCTCGGTGGCGGCGGCGGAGGGTTCGGGCCGGATTGGGCGCTTGGAGCGCTTCTTCTTGACCCAATGGTCAAAGGAGGATTCTTGTTGCTCTAGTTCTTCTTTGAACAGTGTCGTTTGGGAGTTGAGTGGTGATTCTAGTGCCATCTTATTGAGAGAAACAAAGGGTTCTTCTTGGTTTGGTATTTTGGTGTGTGTAGTAGAGAGAAAAGTAGGGTTGTGTTGTATAATAGTGAGTGAGAGAGGAGAGTGAAGTTTGGGATTGATTTATAGGAGGAGGCGGCGGCGTGGAGGAGTTGGAGGCGGTTGGTTTTGGAAAAGGGGCAAACTTGTCAAGAGGAGAGAGTAGGGGAAGTTGCGTATGAACAAGTGGAAGGCAAGCAAGTAGCTCATCCATCAAGCTTTTCTTCTTCATCTTCTTTTTTTGGGTCTATCCCTTTAAGTGAGACTAATTGCAATCTTTGTCTAGTGTTTTTTGAGTTGTTTCAAATGTTGGAGCTCTTGTGGATAAGGAGCAAAAAAGTTGTTTGAGTTTGTTTAGTAAGGAAAGAAATCGGCATGAAGTTTCGTCGGTTACGTTGTAGAGTGTTTGAAAAGATTGAGATTCTGTAGATTTGGAAAAAAAGATGTTGTGTACTTGCAGATATTACTATGAACTATCTTTTGCAATGAAATTGGTTATCGTGTTGATTTTTCGGAAGACGTGTGAAAGACGTTTTGTATCCCTTTAAGTGAGACTAATTGCAATCTTTGTCTAGGTTTTTTTGAGTTGTTTCAAATGTTGGAGTTCTCGTGGATAAGGAGCAAAAGTTGTTTGAGTTTGTTTAGTAAGGAAAGAAATCGGCATGAAGTTTCGTCGGTTGTAGAGTGTTTGAAAGGATGAGATTCTGAAGATTTCGAAAAGATGTTGTCTGCTTGCAGTCATTACTGTGATCGATCTTTTGCAATGAAATTGGTTATTGTGTTTGACTTTTTGGAAGACGTGGGAAAGACGTTAAGATGTAAATTTCCTTGGACACGGAAGAATGGTTGTCGTTATTATGGCGATTTTCCATGGGCAGCTCCACACGGAAGAATGGAGTTGTTGTGGATAAAGAACAAAAGATATTTAAGCTTTTTTTTAATAAGGAAAGAAATCAACATGAAGTTCGTTGTCATATAGCATTCGAAAGGATGAGATTCTGAAGATATCTGAAAAAAATACCACGTGCTTACAGTCATAAGTATAACCATGATTGGTCTTTGCAATGAAATTGATAATTACTCCCTCCGTTTCACAATACTTGTTCTTAAAGCCTTTTATTTTTGTTTCAAAATAGTTGTTCATACAAAATTTTTACCCATATATACCCCTAATAATTATACTACCCCACATTAATTATACATACACTTCTCCCAAAAAGTGAAAAAAAGTACAAAAAGAAGAGCATTTAATAGGGGTATTTTGGGCAAAAAAAATTTCCCTTAATATGTGTGAAACTTTGTCTATGAACAAGTATTTTGAAACGGAGGGAGTATGTTAATTTTTTGGAAGACGTGGGAAAGACGTCAAACCTGCAAATTTCCTTAAAAATCGAATTGTTGCCATTATTATAGCAATTTTACATCGGCGGCTCCACACTCCATTAATGACATCAACAAGGCTCAATTTGTCACACTCGATCTCAATTTTCGAGATTTCAAGTTGGAGCACCTTTAAATTGGTTATGAATATACCTAGAACTAAAGTTGAATTTATCGCGCTAATTTGATATTACGAGTTAAAAATAGGGTATCCGAAATTTAGTTTGTTAACCTTCAACAAATAGGGTGAGATTGAAATTTTGAGAAATTTTATTGCATTCATCTATAGCAAGCTTCTTACCACTCATTATGCATTTATGCCCGTGAATACAAAGTCTAGCTCCGTTAATGTGCAAAAAGGCTATGCCAAATGAAGTCTATTTTTTGTGCTATTTTTAAATTTGAATAAAATTCAAAGATTCATTTGAAATGACCCTAAAATAACTTAAATGAATAATATAAAGGTTAAGGACTAGTTTAAAATAACTTAAAATTTTCGAGGATGTAAATGAAAAAAAATATTTTAATTAGTAGAAGACTAGTACAATGAGTATTTAAAAAAAGATTGAGTGGAAATCGTCCGAATATGTGCACTCTTGAAACGGTAAATTCCAAATTTAATAGAATATAACATGGTAAAATAGACTTTTCATAGTTCTTTTTAGTTTTATAAAAAAAAATTAAGTTTTAAGTCTTATCAGTGTAATTGGTAAGTGATGACATTTGTGATTATTATTAGGTGTGTTCGAATCCCTACTACTCCGTTCTAATATTAGAGATTCGAGCTAGCAACTTAATAATCACGAACTGCATCATCTATCAATTAAAATGGTGAGGTTTGACACTTTTACTCTATAATTTTATGAACAATTTTTTTTTATGAAAGTAACAATTAGAATAAAACTAGCGTATTTTTATGGATGAGAGCGTGGAAATCTTGAAATTAAATAAGTCTGATTTGATCGTAAGTAGTAGAATGTCATAATCTAACCACTGCTTCAATTGATCGAATGTATCTGAACTCGATGGAAGACTTTCTAAGTTAAATCGTAACGCGTTCATTTCATGCATAATCCCCGACTTAAATACACATTTACAAAAACTATTTTCTACATGTTTAATATAAATATCTTGCCGCCCTTTTGATTACATAGAATTAATTAAAGAATGAATAATATTATTGGTCATGTAGCCATAGGCGGAACTCAATGAGGGCCAGAGGTGGCCATGGCCCCCCAATCCAAATTTTTTTATGTATATATGTTCCTTTTGTCGAGACCTTCGATTTGATATATTATACGCTTCAATCTGACATCTGAGTAAAAAGTTATAAGCATTTGAAAATTGACGATATACAAACTATTTTTACAAGTCATTTACTTAATTTAAGTGGTTTTATCATTTGCTAGATTGCATAGTTTCATAATATAATTGAATCCAAGAGCGTTGAAACAATTAGTTATGGTTGGAATATCTTGAATCACACACTAAATTTATTAGCGCGCATATAATTTTTGAGGTTTTCTTCAAATATTTTTTAATATTTTGTATTTTTTAAAATTAAAAAAAATATTAGTTATATTGAAAAAATTTGGCCTCTACAATGAGAAAGCTCGATTTCCGCCCCTGTATGTAGCAAGTGCATCGTTAAATATCTTTTCTAAACCTAAAAATTTGGCCCATTCAGTTAATATATGCAGCCCCTACGTTTTCCACAGTTTTACCTAAAAAAAAACGTTGACCTTTCCTAGTCACATTTGTACACAAACGTAGTTTCTCGTATGTTTCTATTATCAATTTTATATTACCAAAGTTGGAATTTAGCAAGAAATCTTATTTTATCGCAAAATATAAAAAAATCGACTCATCACCACTTACTTTGGTAAGATAAGACGTTAGATTTCTGTAAGCGTTTATTTCGAAAAACGGGTTTAAATCTTCCTGGCGATGTATATATAGATCAGAGACTGAATCGGGAGATTCACCACCATGAAGTCGGGTCCGGTATTTGTACTCTTTAGTATATTAGTCTCCAGTTTGGATATATATAGTGACTGTGATCGAAACAAGCGAAAGATATAAAAAAAAACTTATTCATAAGTGCGCAACCATTCACTGAATCATCAGTTTTTTTTGGTTGTCGCGAGTCACTTAATCACAAATTGATCTAACATGAAACATTAGATTCCTTTATGGTCTAGAGATTTGAGTTCAATCTTTCTAATGGTGTGTATGAAAAATAAAACTGAATTGGGAGGACCGTCTTCACACTACACAAATTCGTTGATTTAGCAACCACGTAATATGGTCGCTAAATAGCGACTTCGTAGTCATTAAATCAAAGATCGGCTTAAAAAAATCTCTATAGTTGGCCTACCATAATCAAAGAGCTTCTGAAGTATCTGGATTAGATGTAAAGCGACTCTTTTCGATTAAACTGCACGAGTGGTCAAAAAATAAAAAGTTATTCATAAGCCAGTACGTCAAGAGATGACTTTAATTTATTTCTAAGCTCACTTTATAAGATATTAATCACGAAGTGATTGATGATCATCGCTTACGTGCTACTATGAATACTGGACTAGATGCTCTTACACTTTTGTATAGTGCCTTATTCCCACCTTGCCCAAAATAGGTAAACTTGCACGTTTATTTTGTGTGGTAAATATCTTCACGTAATTGAAAACCACAAGCAAATAAATACAAGGCAGCCACTAGCTTGAGCTTTTTTAGCACACGTGGAACTTCTTACTTTCCAACTATAGGATAACGTCTAGGTTAGATTATTATCGTTGCCTAAATTTCTATGCTATATAGTTCTACACATCGATATTGAACTCTAGATATTTTCCTTTCAAATACTTTTTCAATGCCTTTTATGAATAAAATTTTTAATTCACTATATATCATGCTTGAATTGTGATCGGATAAAAAGTTAATTAGGTTTGACCAAGACATTCATACATGATACAACTTACTAAATTTGCATAAAATGAGAGTATATTTTTAGAAATAACGATAAAAACAATTAACCATGATGATAAATAATTTTACAAATCTCGATAAAAAATTCTAAAACTATTTTTATAGGTTACAATTTGGACAAGAATTATAAGTCTTCTTATTTTCTTTAAGGATATGTCTATGAAAGTCGAAGCAGAAAAATTTGATATTATTCTTGAAAGCTTAATTAACCGTTTTTCATGAGGAATTGAAAGATCTGGGGGGCGAGGTCAGCGAGAAGTTCGCCGCCCTAAACCATCCATACGGATGAGATATAGGAGATTTGAAGGGGCTGAAGATTCCGAATTGTGGACGAGGGTCGGAGACCAGACTTAGCAAGTATGTTGACCACTTTGTTCATTTCCTGGAAAATATTTGTGAGACGGTACGTGATTCGCAAATCTGTTGAGGAAGCATTGAATTTCAGACATGATCATCCCGATCTCTTACGGACAACTCCATCGATCCTTCATTCTCGATCTTCGAGATCCCGCGTTTGACTAGATGTTTCAATGTGTATATTATATGAAAGGTGATTAGTATTCATAATTATTTATATTGTTTGTTAATTACCGGAATATGCATATTATACGTATGTACATAAGAGTTAACTAATCACTAAGTATACTCGTGAACTAGTGCCACGTTCACACGTTGCCTCCTCGGAACTCCCGTGGTTGTATTGGTGGCTACTTAATCTTGTCGACTAAGAAAAATGAAAAGCTCAGTGTTCCACTAAGCCACGTGGACCATCAGTTTTCTGACACGTTTTTCACGTCACACTGAATTGGACAGCACACGCAAGAGATCACAAACCTCTAGCTGAAGTAGTAGTTCTAGTTAGCTTATTGGCTAACTAATTAACCCTAATTTGCATCCACGTGTCATATCACCTAACGCACTTTACATAATTGGAATCGTACGTGTCATATCACGAGTTATGTATAGTATATTTGATGTAGAGAGATTTTTGGCACGCATAAGTTCTGAACCGTCAGAAATCGCGTTTTTGGTAAAAGTGATTTGGCCGTTCGATGTCCGATTGAATCGTGACATACCTTATCAGATGGGGAATTCGCTCACGAGTCAAACTTAGCGCTTCGCCCTGACCTAAGAGGCTTTTCAGGCATTTTAAATCGTTTCAGGGTTTAAATTAGGATAAA
Source organism: Fallopia convolvulus (assembly GCA_964016875.1). NCBI lineage: Eukaryota > Viridiplantae > Streptophyta > Magnoliopsida > Caryophyllales > Polygonaceae > Fallopia > Fallopia convolvulus. Next base: position 71,260,493 of record OZ024720.1, read on the forward strand.
AGTATTATCGGAAGTTTACGACATTTCTAGATTTTATATTTTTTACGCTTTCTATCAATCATCTTTCTTTTGCAATTTTTTATTTTTTAAAATTTATATTTTCTTATTTTTCGTGCTTCCTAATGCATGAATACCCTTATCAGTTATTAGTATAGATGAAGTCATTGCTTGCACATTAATATCTTTACCTTGCACGTCACATATAAGTATATAACATAGGCCTACGTGTCATAATCTATAGCTAGTATTTATGTAATCTTGGCGATGAGTATGAATGTAAACCACTTGTTACTTTTTTAACTTTTAATTTCGTATGTATAAAACATGTGCTCTTAGTTTCTACCAAAAAAAAAACATGTGCTCTTAGTATTTGACCTTTTCTATTGCAGTACAAAAATTACGTCGAAACAGTTAATTTAAGTACGATAACTTTGACTCGAGTGGATGTCAAATGTCAAATGTCATTTATTTTTAAAAAAGGTTAAATTGGATAAGCACACACAAATTAAACACAATCGGTGTGCTTTCACATTAATACTAGGGTTATACCTATAAAATACGAAATAATTGTTAATTTTTACCTAAACTTTACAGTATTAGAAATAACTAGATCTGTCAAAAGCTGACTCGACTTGTAAACCTGACTCGACGAAAAATTTCTGAGTTTTAACGTGGAAATTTGAACCTGAAACCCAATTTAAACCCGACCTAGTTGACCTGAATCCGATTGAGTTGGAAGCCAAAAACAGGTTGAGCCGATTTGTTATATTGCATAATATATAAAATTTATTTTAAAAATTATAATATCTTTATTGTTAAAATATATCAAAAAATAATATAGAAAACCCTCAACGACCCGACTTGGTTTAACACATGACTCGATACGATTCGAACTCTGATTCAATCTGAATCCGAAATGATCCGACCGATCCGATAATAAGTCTAGAGAAAACTTAACCAACTCTATATATCCAAGTAGTATGACAAGCATGACTTATTAGTTTATTCGGTTTTTTATTTTTCTATTGCAGTTTGGGCTGACGAATGCAAATAACAATATGCTGTTGGTGCGTCGAAATGAGCTCTAACAATCGTTTTGAGTTTTTCTAGAGCTCCTGAATTCATGCAATCGAAGAGATATATCTTCGAGTGTATTTTTTTTTGGTGGGTATAAATCTTTTTGTTTTGGTAAGGGATGAGATGCGAGAAATTAATTTTAATTTCAGATTGAAATTTATATTTTAGTATGGGCCAGATTTACTAATTACAGTATTTGATTCTTTCTCAAAAGACTCATGATCGGCCCAAGCCCATTTGATATATGGGTTGGGCCCGTGTTTTATAAAGTGTTTTTAACTAAAAACACTTTATCCTCCAAATTAGAAGTCCTAAATATAGATATTTTAGCTAAAATAGCAAACACCTCTCTATATACCTTCTTCAATCTCGTATATAAATCTACTTTACTTTTTCTCAAACTTTGTAACCCTAGTAGCTCTTTGTCGTCTCCTCTCGACTTCGTCGTTGCCTCAGGTATTTTGATTCGAATCATTATTATAATGTTCTTAATGAACATGTTTGTATTATTTGTATACAAAATTAACATCATTATTTGGTCTTCAATTAATTAATATTGGGTGTGTTCTTTAGCGCTGGTAGAGTTTGATTCAACTTGCGTGCAAAAGGATACAATTCTTCTTTGTCTTGTGTTTTTCTCCTTCCCAATACATATATATTCGATCTGATCAATATTATCTTTTCAGTTGGGGAAGAACAAAATTAATAAGTCGATCTGATCTGATCAATAGGATCGAATGTTGGTTTTAATAAATTAATTAGTACTAAATAATCTAACTATCTATGTATGTACAAATATGTCAATATAGGTACGTACATATGTGAGATGGAGGAAGATGTATTGGCGGAGATCTTGAAGAGATTACCGATGGAAAGTGTTGGTCGATTCCGATGCGTTTGCAAGGGGTGGAACTCGATCATTTCATCGGCGCTCTTCATCAACCGTCACTTTGCTTTCAATCTCTCCACCACACCTCGTAACCTCAAACCCTATCTTCATGTGACGCCCAAAGAAATTGGAAAATTCAATCCATCCTACAAACGCTATATTTTATGTGAACGACAACAACAACGACAACTGCATTTCCCGTTTCGGGCCAAGGAGGATAGTCATGAATTTTTTAACAAGTTCACCTTTCTCGGCACCATCCATGGAGTAGTATGCATTGTCCACTCCCAATATAAACGTGTGGTCGGCTATACTCACAATACCTTTCTTTGGAATCCCTCAATTCATAAGTATGTTGCCCTCCCTCCCCTTAGTGTTGAATTTTATGGCGTTGATAGTGAGTGTCTAGGCTTTGGTTACGAAGCTAGTAAGGATGATTTTAAGGTGGTCTCATTATCTTTTAAGGGCTTTAAGGTATACTCAGCTCGACAGGGTAAGTGGAGGCCGTCATTGACAGAAACCGCATATGAAATAAGATACTTCTCGCGGTTGTTCACGAGAGATCATCACCAAAACATTGGTTGATTTGTAAATGGAACTATCCATTGGCTTCCAAGGAAAAGACAATACAATGATAATATTGATGTTTGTTCAATGTTGATGTTTGATTGCGAGAGCGAAGAGGCTAGAATCATGGACATTCCCGAACAACTCTCTTGTTCTGGAAGACGCGTGTTAGTGCTTTCTGAGTACGCCGGTATGCTTGCAATCTTGATGGATTCGTACTGGTCGAACATGACTTTGTGGGTGATGGAGGAGCATGGAGTGTCTACGTCGTGGAAGAAGCTTTATACGCTTAATCGAGCAGATTTGCACTATGACGGAGGAGTAGATTATTTGAAGTGGAAAGACGAGCTTCCTTGCGAGATTATTATACACGATCCTTCATTTGAGATTGAGAAGATGGTTCCTTACGGCATAAGCAACAAGTGGAGGAAGAGGCGCCAAATATTTTGTAACCATGTTTACGAAAAAAGCATGTATTTGATGGATCATCCCAAGGTCGAGTCTTACGCTGACAAGGGTATAGTTCATATCTTAACCCCCCCAAAAGAAAACCCTGGGTACATCGGTAATTCTCATGCTAATCTTTTTTTTCGGATCAGAAGAGGTACTTAGGCCATTAAAACGGAGAGGGTGATTCAAACTCGCCACCAAATAATCGCGGGTATGATCACGACCGAATTCTTATCTCAATTTCACATACCTAAGTTTCTAATTATACAGCTTCTTCTATGTGTTATTAGATAATAGTACTCCCTAATGTCATCCGATCCCTAGGTTTTTTATATTGACGATGGTAGCTTATTGTTATCTATTTTTTGTTAAAACCTCAAACCTTATAGCAAGTACAAATCATGGATTAAGACACTTTTGTCTGCAGCTTACATCTTTTCCCTACAATATATAATACAATATTGTATTTTCGCTACTATATATAAAGTGGTTATCAATTGATTTGTTCCAAAACTTTGGATCTTGAAGAGAAAAAAACATATGATTATGAACTCGCTCAATTAAAATTGATTACTAGTGATATAACCAGTGCAAAATGGAATATTTAAAGCAAAAGTACTAATAAAGGAGGTTCAAAATAGAATAGTCACCAACTGATAAAGAGGTTCAAATGAAATATTCACCATATACTGATAAAGGAGGTTCAAAATGAAATATTCACCAGCAATTCATAAAGGAAGTTCAAAAAACATGCATATTCATTCTATTGCAAGGGAAAGAGCTAGCACAGTTTAATTAATTTTGCTCTTCATGGCAATAAATGCAAGTTCAGTAAATTGTTTACCTGTTTTGTGCAAATCCATTATCATAGTCTTAATTTACAGGTCGAACCACCGAAAACCACCTGTATCCGTCCAAAGTTCAGTAAATTGTTTACCTGTTTCCGTCCAAAATCGCCCACCCACACCCAATTTCCCGTTAAATCACAAAGAAAGATTTTAAAAACAATTTCCTTTTTTCTTAAATAAGCTAACAACCCAAATAACACATAAATACCACCACACCCACCCACCCTAAAATCCCAAATTGAAGAGTCTCTATCTCTATCTCTCGTTAATTTGTTCAATGTTCATCCAACCCAAATAACACACAAGGAAAGTCGAAATCGAAGACATTGGCCAAAATCGATGCCCTAGAAAATTGAAGAAGACAGTGGCGATCGAAGTCAGAGCAATGAAGACATCTAGTTGAAGAAGATAGTGGTCGAAATCGATGCCCAAGATCATCCAAGTTAAAGAAGGTCAAAATCGATGTCCTAGATCCACTACTGGAGGAGTACTCAAATATCTTCGATTTGGTGTTTCTTTTTCGTGGGTTTTTGTAAGATTTATCTGAAGAAAGGTGATTGTACAAATTGCTCTTCGTGACATTATCTTTCTGGTGAGTTTTATATATAAAAAGGTGTGTGATTGTACAAAGGGTTGCTAAATAGCGACTACGTAGTCACTAAATCAAAGAATTAAAAAAATATCTATAATTGGTCGACCATAATCAAAGAACCTCTGAAGTATCCGGATTAGATGTAAAGCGGCTCTTTCCAATTAAACCGCACGAGTGGTCAAAAAATAAAAAGTTATTCATAAGCCAGTACGTCAAAGAGATGACTTTAATTTATTTCTAAGCTCACTTTATAAGATAATCACGAAGTGAATTGATCATCATGATCATCGCTTACGTGCTACTATGAATACTGGACTAGATGCTCTTACACTTTTGTATAGTGCCTTATTCCCACCTTACCAAAAATAGGTAAACTTGCACGTTTATTTTGTGTGGTAAATATCTTCACGTAATTGAAAACCACAAGCAAATAAATAAGGCAGCCACTGGCTTGAGCTTTTAGCACACGTGGAACTTTTTACTGATCGAACTCTAGATATTCTTTCAATCCCTTTTCCATGCCTTGTATGAAGACCAAATTTTAATTCACTATATATCATGCTTGAATTGTGAGTGGATAAAAAGTTAATTAGGTTTGACTAAAGCATTCATACAACTTATTAAATTTGCTAAAATATATAAGAGTGTAGTTTTAGAAATAACTAAAATAGATAAACCTAATGATAAATAATTTTACAAATCTCAATAAATAATAATAAAAATATTTTTATATTTGCACTTTGGATCAAAATTATAAAAGTCGTCTTATTTTTTTAAGGATACTCCCTATTGGAAGTCAAATCAGAAATTTTTGATATTATTCTTGAAAGCTTGATTAACAGTTTTTTTCATGAGAAAAGAATTAGGGGATCGAGGACCTCGAGGTTAGCGAGAAGTTGTCACCCTAGACCATCCACACGGATGAAATCTAAAAAGATTTAAAGGGGCTAAAGGATCCGGATTGTGGACGAGGGAATTAGAGTTAGCAAGTATGTCGACCACTTTGTTGATTTCCCGTAAAATATGTGTGAGAAGGTGTTCCGCAAATCTACTGAGAAAGTAGTGAATGTAAGACATAATCATTCCGGTTTCCTACGGTCAACTCCATCCTTCGATCTCAATCTTCAAGATCCCGCGTTTGAGTAAATGCGTGAATGTGTATATTATATGAAAGGTGATTAGTATTCATAATTATTTATATTGTTTGTTAATTACCGGAATGTGTATATTCTATACGTATACATAAGAGTTAACTAATCACTAATTAAGAATACTCGTAAACTAATGCCACGTGGCCTCCTCTGAACTCCCGTAGTGGTTGTTTTGGTGGCTACTTAATTAAATCTTGTCGACTAAGAAAAATGGAAAGCTAAGTGTTCCACTATGCCACGTGGACCATCAGCCTTCTGACACGTTTTTTTCACGCCACACTGAATTGGACAGCACACGCAAGAGATCACAAACCTCTAGCTGAAGTAGTAGTTCTAGTTAGCTTATTGGCTAACTAATTAACCATCCACGCGTCACGTATATCACCTAATGCACTTTACATAATTGGAATCGTAAGTGTTCAAGTTTTATACAATTTTACTATACTTTTTTTTATACTCCTATAATTTTATGTTAATATACCTTAAATTTGTCATTGACTGATATTCATAAAGGGTTTGGAACTCCCGACGATACCAAGGTTTTTAGGGGTGGGTAATGGTTTCAGAGTTTAGCGCCACCTCGTCAAAACGGTATGATATGTTTTCTATTAACGGGCTTAACGTGATCGGTTAATTATTTACGACTAAGTGCTCATTTGGTTAAACGCGTGAAGTAGAAACCCTAGGAATTTAATTCATAGGAAATGTAATTCTCGGTGATTGAAATTCATGGGATTTGTCAAAATGTGTTTGATTATGATTAATTACCCAATAATTAAATTGCTACAACTTGTTTAGTTGAAAGAGAAAAATCATGGGAATTTATTTAAAATTACTATAAGAACCCTTATCCATAAAAAAATAATAATGTAATTTAGGGGTAAATAAGAAAATTAAAATTTAAAAAGAAAAGAAAAAAAAAATAATTTAATGGAGGAAGTTAATCTTACCCACCCCTATCATGGTAATTGCAATTCCCAATTTTGGAGGAATGGAAATTCATGGGAATTTAAGTTCCTAGATTTTTTTGTGAAAAAAATTCAACCAAATACATATATTAAGGGTTATTTCCTGAGATTTTTAAAATCATGTGATTTAAACTTATACTAAAGTACCAAACAAGCACTATTTAATAAAATCTTGATTAAGTTTCATGAGTCAATATAATGATATATACATTATATTATTTTAATTTATTCTGTTTAATCTCCATAATAAGAATTCAAACTTCTCTGCACGTGGATATGTATAAATGTGTATAGTATATCCTTAGAGGTATAGATGAAGTCATTGCTTGCACATTAATATCTTTACCTTGCACGTCACATATAAGTATATAACATAGGCCTACGTGTCATAATCTATAGCTAGTATTTATGTAATCTTGGCGATGAGTATGAATGTAAACCACTTGTTACTTTTTTAACTTTTAATTTCGTATGTATAAAACGTGTGTTCTTAGTATTTGACCTTTTCTATTGCAGTACAAAAATTACGTCAAAACAGTTAATTTAAGTACGATAAGTTTGACTTGAGTGGATGTCAAATGTCAACTGTCATTTATTTTCTAAAAAAAAAGGTTAAGTTGGATAAGCACACACAAATTAAACACAATCGGCGTGCTTTCACATTAATACTAGGGTTGTACTTATATAATACGAAAAAATTATGTTAATTTTTTTACCTAAACTTTACATTATTAGAGACAACTATACTTGTCAAAAGCTAACCCGGCCTGCAAATATGACTCGACGGGAATTTGTGGGTTAATTTTAACGTGAAAATTTAAATCCGAAACCCTTTTAAACCGAACCCGATTGACCCGAACCCGGTTAGATTGAAATCCAAAAAATCCGTTAGATTGGTCCAATTTGTCATATATAAAATTTAGTTTGAAAATTACAATATATTTATTATTAAAATATATAAAAATATAATATAAAAAAACCTCAATGACCCGACTCGGTTTAAAAAAAATTCGGTTTCAACTTGGAAATTTGAATCGAAACCCAGTTTACAATTGCTCAGATGTTAAGGGCTAATGGTGTTGCTGTAGAGAAAAAGGTTACAACTTAAATGCATGCACATCGTTATGTAAAATTAAATTTACTCTATATTTTACATAAGACCTAGAAACCATCACAATACGTTATGGGTTCCATTAATCTCCTTAATTTTTCACCGTTCACTTCTTATAGCTCTATAGTGTACGTGTACTATTCATCAATCTAGTTATTTAACACGTACGTACTCATAAAGTCCTCGTTTAATTTTATGAAAATGAGTTTCATTTTATTGCTTAAAATAAAGATGATAATCCCACCTTCATATAATGGATCGGATATCCGATTTCTCGGGTCTCAAACAAGTGAAAATTTAAACAAAATAGAATGATGGATATATAATAGGAATGGTGGTACAATCTCAATTGTCATTCTATCCGAAACATTATAATTATTATGTTACATTATATATTTAGACTCTAGAGTAGTAAAATTACAAAAAGTCATCAGATTAAACCGAAATTCGGCCAAAGTCGAATTCCGAAAAACCCGAAATCCGACTAAATCCGAAATCTAACTAAATCCTAAACCGTACCTATCCGAAATCAAGTTGGACCGAAAATGACCCGACCGAAATTGACCCGAAACCCGACTTTGTCCGATTAATTAAGCACCCGACCCGAAATGATCCAACACAATTTGACCCGATTTTCAAAATATTCGAATTTGACCCGAATCCGAACTTACCAGAAATTGAATTGACCTGACCCAAACCCGACACGCACAATTTGTAGGAGCCTTGTCACGAGGTTTAAAATGTCTAGATGCTCGATCTCTTAAGATGTGTGTATTTCACACCTTTGTGGATACTTGGTTAATTCTGATTTCTTCTTGGTTTTTCAAAATATATTACCATTTTTTACAGAAAAAAAGACATTAAAAAGAAGGAGAATGAGAAAAAGAAGTGAAAAGAAAATTGTAAAAAATGAAAGGTGTTGGTATGTTTTGAATACAACCCAATTCTTCTTTAGATTCTATGAGTTTAATTTAAAGTACAAGCCCTTTTGATATGCTTTGATATAGTTGAGCATCATTGACCTGCGCGTGTGATGCAACATTTCAACTTTCAAGTATCCACTGATGTCCCAAGTGGTTGTAATTATGATAACAAATTGCATGAGGTAGATAGGAGAGGAATTTCATACGAAACTTGTAGAACAATGGGACAAATGCGCATCTTTGCTAGTTGCTCCTCCTGTAGGTTACATTGATTTATAAAGACTTGAGCAACAACGTTGTAGGGATTGGTAACAAGAAATCACACATCGATTCATTAGCCCACCTATCCATACGGTAGTAGTCCAATAATGCCAACCAATTGCTTCAAACATTGGTGTAATGTGCCTTCTCAAGGGAATGATGTGCTCACTCTCTACACTTTAACATGTGCTATTTTGATTTTGTTTGCAAGCATGTCATTGTCGTTTACACCCCCATCCTCTTTTCCGTATTAAACTAGCCGCTTTTTTTTGGTAGCCTACGAAATACGTGCACACGGGTTCTCAAAACAATGCATACCAAGTGGGAGGGTGTCCGCAATGCTATTTACCTCCGAGTAGACGTGTCGAAGATGGATGCACCAACTTCTAATGAAAAAGCCTCGGCATCGAAGCACAAGGCTGGCGAGCGGGTGAGTTGAAGAGAATTGGCTGTTAACAAGCCGCCTCCACAAAGTTCCGCCGCCGTGACTGTGCATATGCCAATGTTGATGATGCTCGTAAAGCCAGCAATCCTTACGCCAATGTTGTTCTTTCTTGTTTTTTTTTTCAGTTCTGAAACCTAATCTACTCTAATACATTTGTGCCAGCTTTTATTGTAGTGGGCCTGGACCGACCCACCAAGTAACATTCAAGGCATCCAACTATCCAAGCATAATGGACACCACCAAGATTTATACTATGCAAAGAGACCCGTAGTGTGACTCCAGCTTAACTAATACTAATTCTTATGGTTTCTTAGTATAAAAATTGATTATGGTCCAAGAAATGGCAAATATTTATCGATAATAACGTTTTCTTAATTGGTATAGGGACCTATCACAAGTTGATCAACTAAGATATGGTGCTAGCCTCATGCCTAGATTTAAATTTGAATCATTTAGTACGACAAAGATTCATTGACAGAAGAGAGATCTAGGCATCTAGCCCTTAATCTACACGTAATGCAGCTTTGGTTGTCAGAACAAAGATTATAAAGTCAAAATTCAGAATAATACAAAAGTTTAAACGGGCAATGTCTTCAAATTTTAAAGTGCATATAGACAACAGTACTTATGAGACAGTACAAATAGTAAACTACCCATCAAACAAGAACAGAGATGACATTCACAACGATTCATTTAAGAGTAGTAGTAGTAAAACTAGAGTAGTAAAACTAGAGTTTGAACTCAAACAAAAGACCCAGCCTCAAGTTTTAGAACAGAGATGACATTCACAATGAATCAGTTGAGAGTTGTAGTAAAACTGGAGTTTCAACTCAAACAAAAGACCCAGCCTCAAGTTTTGGAATAGAGATGACATTCACAATGAATCAGTTGAGAGTAGTAGTAAAACGGAAGTTAGAACTCAAACAAAAGACCCAGCCTCAAGTTTTGGAACAGAGATGACATTCACATTGGATCAGGTTTTCTTCTTTCCTTAGCCTGCATTCACACCTTCAGCAATCAAAGTGAAGCCAAGAATTAGCTCGTTTTTGCACAAGTGAAGTATGGAGAAAAATTCAGGAAAGGATGCCATTTTTGGTTTGAGTGATTTGCTGACTGATGTGTTGTTCATTATCCTGTTGATGTTTTATGTACAACATGGTGTTCTTCGGTTAATTTCAGCAATGTACATTTGTGGTTAAGAATTGGAAGTGATGATTATAAAGTATTTGGATACAAATTATATGAATATGATCGTATAAATGAGTCATGTTTGTACAATAGTAGATATTCTAGTATAGATACTAAATTGTCCTAATTCCTAAGATACACACATTTGACATTGAAAGATTGTGAAAATAAATGGAACCCACCAAATTACCAAATGCCTAATCTTGAGCTTCTTGGATCATAGAGGATAATCCAACCAAAATTTAACATATGCTGTATAATAAAGAAACCAGATAACCAAGAAAGCAACAAATCATACAAGAATAAATGTCCCTCATGTAATTTGATAAATATTGCTATATCATTCACCATAAGCCATATAAGAACCAACGAGGAACCACAAAACTCCATATCAAAATTAAAATTCAAAACCTTGGATGCTATGGTATTTTTTGTTCTCGTATCTACCCTGGTTAACTCAAAAACCTAAAGGCATTGCGCAACAAATTGAACAACTCATTTTAACACCAAAAAAATTTCAAGTGCAAACCAGAAGATGTATGTGATCTCACTTGTGCATGGCATTTCCCCTAGACATTACATTAGTGTTTTGATCATACATTAGACAAATCAACTAATCTGCTAGTCGGTACATATATAATCCTAAAAAACCAATCACATGCTTAACACATTCATAACAAGTAAACAGAACCATAATTTAAAAAGTAAACAGAACCGGACTGGCGCATAACAAGTTAACAGAACCAAAGACATTTTCTAAAAAGTAAACCAATCAATCACATGGTCAAGAGAAGAAGACATTATATGATCCAAAAACTACCAAAGACAAAAGACATCATATTGTTTCTTACATGATACCAAAAACCAGCAGCTCCAAACATATGTATTATCAAGTATGTAGAATCAAGTACCTCAAGTCAAGAAAACTCTTCATGGCAGCAGGTCTTCGACATCTTGGAAAGAGGACTCAACGGCAGTCTTGACAGTGTCGAAGGCCTCTCTAAGAGGGTCTGCTTCTGCCCGGATGTCTTCCATGAAACCCTGATATTGCACCGCCCTGGCCACGAGTGCAGAGGTGGTAACTACTTCATTCACCCTGGCAGCTTGAAGTATTTCCAGTCCAATTGACTGGAGTCTTCGAGCAGTTCTACTCAGCCTCCTGGCAACCCTAAGGAGATTGTCACCGGCTGTCACAGCCGAATGCCCGATTTGGCGGGCAACCTCCAGCCTTGTTCGAGCATCCCCGGGTTCAAATGTTGCAATAGAACTGACTGCTGAATCTTTGAGATGCTGACCTATGGGATGAATTGCGACATAGGCAATGTGGCCACTAGCAACAAGATACCCATTGCAACCTTGAATCAGGAATTCTGCACCTGATTTAAGACTAGGGGTGACCTCTAGAAGAAATGGGAGCTCCAACTGTAAAAAAATTTCACAGATGCACATGCTATCAAATGTCACAAAATGTATAAAAAATCATAGACGCACAGGCTATCAAATGTCAAAAAATGTATAAAAAATTCACAGATGCACAGGCTACCAAGGAATCAAACATCCCGAACAATGGGTCATATCGAAGGCCCGATTAGGAAGACTTATACGGGTATATATAATCTAAACCACAAAGGATTCGAGTAATGTAGTGCTCGAGGTTATATGTTATGACATATACGGGTATGATTCGCCAATATTATAATTTGAATATATAATTATAAAACATATTTTATTTTATTTTATTTGCAAAATGCGAAACTTTTATGTACATTAGACTATAAAGAAAAGTAAAGCAAAACCTAAAATTTAGGGAACGATTATGTTTTCTCTAAAATCTGGAGTGAAGGGATAAAATCCGGAGTTGACACATTTGCATTATACGAATGATTCTTGTTGGGTTGTCTCGACTTGGGCCCGATTCAGCTTTCGAGAAAGTCGTTCCAATAAAGACTGAAGGCCGAAACACTCGCCAAGATTCAGAAGGAGGAGTTAACGGCTTACGGATGATTCGTTAGGTAACGGCTAAAGCCATTAATGCCGATTACGAATTTCGTAACATTTTTTTACTTTTTGGGGCGAATTTAGTTATTCTATCTTCAAAAAAACTCTCAATTCCAAATAATGGTAAGTTGAAGCTCTTTGTCAGATCTATTCTTCAAAGATTGTCAATTCCAAATAAAACACAACTCTTTTCAATCGATTTATTCCTATTTCTTAAAGATGGGATCCTTTTGTATTCGCATGTTTTTAGATTTAGGTAGATCTGGAAAATCAAAAGTATTTTTTTTATCTCAACTAATTTTATTTTCTATCGAATAGATTTCTCCTTTGTCTAATTTTTTCCTTCTAAATTTCTAATTTTTTTTATTTATAATCCATAGAAATTTTGAACTCAGATCCCTTCTATTTTTTTCATGAACTCATATCCTTCTAATTTAGAATTATATGAATTTAAAAGTATTAGGAGAAAATAAAAAAAGTCTTAGGAGAAATCAAAAAAGTCTTAGGAGAAAATCTTGAAGAGGCAAAACATAACTGAAGGCAAAAATAGCAAAACATAACTAAAGCCACACCAACCGGATAGAAACACCAACCAGCTTAGGGCGGGACGATAGGCAACATGTCCCGGTTAGCACTAAAAGCGTCCACAACGGCACCCCTTGTCTCCTCAGTCTCAACTCTCGTTCTCACTCAATGTTTCACTCTTTTTCCTACAGTCTAACTCACGAGTGTGCTTCCATGGCAAACGCAAACCCACGCTCGCCGATGGTTTGTTACTAATCCCTCTTTTGTTTGCATTTATTGTTGATTGTTCTGATGTTATTTCGATTAGGGTTTTCACATTTGTTCGTTACTACTTGCTGCTACTTTGTTCGTTTTTCTCAGTTTTTGCTTTTTCTGCTTTTTCATTTATTGTTCTCAACTATTAGATGTTTCGCCTTATCTTTTGGTTGCGCATTTATTGTTGTGATGTTATTTCGATTATCTTTTGCTTGCGCATTTATTGTTGTGGTGTTATTTCGATTAGGGTTTTCACATTTGTTCGTTACTACTTGCTATTTGTTCGTTTTTCTCAACTTTTGCATTTATTGTTCTCCTTATGCATTTATTAGATGTTTCGATTAAGGTTTTTGCATTTATATGAGTTCTTGGTGTTCTCATGCAGTTAGATTATCCATACCTCTTGGAGGTAAATCCTTTTTTGTCTTCGGGTGCTAATTTTCTCATGGAAGGTTGTCGTGATTATACTGCTGACTTGCATTATTCCAACATTTTTGTAAGAGAGCATGGTTTGTGCATTGATCTTGTCAACTCAACAACTATAGCTTTACCACCTCAACCACACGATGTTGCTAATCGTTCCAGGATCCAGAATGTTCACAATGTTGGGTGAACAGGAGATCTAGGAGGCTCCAAAGGCAGGGCATTGAAATCATTGACGTTGTGAAGCTGAACCAGGTTAATGTTGCTGCTCAACTAGTTCAGACGGTAGAGTTGTATCATAACAAGATGTAGAACAACATTGATGAAGCAGTCGTGGCTCACACGGTGTTTAATAGTGCAATGGTTGCCGTCGTGGAGGCTTTTGCTACCAACCGTGGCATCCTGCCCATCGTGCCCTGAGCTGGTTAGTGTTGATCTCTATCTGGTTGGTGTGGATCTCTATCTTTGGTGAATAATGCCTTTAGTTATGTTTTCTGCTATCTTCTGTGGTTAGTTCTGTGCATTGCTATCTTTTGGTAATGTTGCTTTGTGTTGCAAGATTTTTGCCTCTCCAAGTTGTTGACATGTTCAATTCCTAGTTGGTTTACTCTCAAGACTTTTGAACACATTGGTGAATCGTTACTCTTTTATGGATGACATATTGTCATTCCTCGTTTGAATGTTCAATCAGTAAACCTTTCATCTATCAATATGGCTTCAATATGTGTTTGAATCCTCAAGTCCTGTTTGATGCAAATTGAGACTGGTATATTTTGTTAGTTTTATGATTAGTTGATCACATTCGTGTTTTGAGTTGTAGATTGTATGTCCTTTGAGATGCACAAGTCGTATCTATATGGAGAATTGTCCCAAAAGGTGTCTTTAATGTTTCATTTAGCATATTTTCATGCTTGTTGTCATCTCAATATTCATGCCATTATACTTGAAAACATCATCCGACATATCAACAATGGTAATGTGTATAAAACAAGGTCTTGTTGCAATTTGTAACTAGTGTAGGTGCCCTAATTGTAGTATTTTTTCCCTAAGAATATCCATGTTATTAATATGAATGCTTTTAGGAATATCCATGTTATTCCGACACTTATTTGTCGCGTGATGAAAACAGAAAACTTGTTCACTTGCAAATTTTGCTTCTCAAAAACCGGAAACACACTCTATTTATTATAACCCAAAATCACTACTAAAATTTAAATTTAGAAGACATTAGTACAAAATGTATACTCCAATATTGACGTGCTGAGAAGCATTGATTGAAGAAGTGAAAAGTGTTTTAATATTCAACACGAAATAATTGATCGACCATATTAGAAGAGTTGAGAATCTTGAACCACGAAGATTAGGTGGCCTTTTTTCCGCTAAACCACCCGCTAATATTGGAAATTACCAAAAACAACCCGAATTACAATGTGCGTCCAAAATCGCCCACCCACACCCAATTTCACGTCGTAAACGCGTGCGTGCTCTTGTGTTTCAAAGAAAGCTTTTACATCCAATTTCCTTTTTTCCCCTTTAATAAAAGCTAAGAACCCACTCCCACGTGTACAACCCTCACATTGAAGAACAAGAAAGCTCGAAAATCCTCTCGCGGGAGACAAAGAATTCGAGAACGAGAATGCATCTCAAAGCTCGGAAGAAGAACGAGATCTTCAAAGATTGTCAATAAGCCGTTGTAAGTTGTCGATCCCCACTCCTTCGTGTACAACCCTCACATTGATTAAGGTTTGAATTGCATTCGATTAGGTTTAGGTGGATTTATCATATTTTGATTGTGACTTCATGTCAATCCAGATTTGCATTCGATTTCCCATTTTTGCATTCGATTAGGCTGTGTGGGTTGAGACTAATGCATAACTGCATTCGATTAGGCTTTGTGGGTTGAATTAGATATCCCAATTTTGAACTCTAAATAGTCTGAGTTGTAAATTAGGGTTTGAATTGCATTTCCCATATTTTGAATGAAATCTTGAAATTGCATGAGTAAAAGCATGGATGTAGGCTATTTAATTTACTCCATTCGATTATGAAAAGTACGGTGATATGGTTTTATGATTCTCTTAGAATGAAAATGTTGAAAATGATTAAATGAATGAGCAAAAATCATGGATACATGTTATCAATGGTGAAATTATATTGTATAAGTTATAATTGAAGTTTACATTAAGTAGAGATCGGTGATGAGTAAAATGATGGATTTAGGTTAACAATGTCAAGCTCAAGTGTTACCTCAACAAATGCACAACAAAGAACTTGTTATTGTGGTCTCCAAGCAATGGAATCCACTGCACATACGAAGAGAAACTATGGTAGAAGGTTTTATGGTTGTTGCCAATATGGATCCCAAAACGAATACAACTTCTTTGTATGGAGAGATGAAGAATATACTGATAGAGCTATCTATGTGATCAACGAACAGGTAAACGAGAAGCAAAGAATACAAGGAGAGACCAAGAAATTAATAGATTCAACTAGAGTTTGTCAATTTGAAACGCAAATCTAAGGCATGAGCTTGCATACAAGAGCTTCTTATTAGAGAGTTTGTTAACTGAAAAGGAAGCATACAACAACCAAGCTTCCATGAAATTTAAGAACTATGATCAAAGGCATGTTACTCTAGTGGTTGTTCTTATATTATATGTTTATATTCACTTGTTTGAATGTATAAACTGAGTTATGATATCTATGAATGATATGGTTATGTATCAAAGCCATGCTATTTATGAATGATATGGTTATGTTTCTTTTGTTTAATATGAAATGTAAGTTGTGGTTAATTTGGTTATGCCATCTAATAAAGGCCCGATTAGGAAACCTTTGTGAACCCATGAGGCCATGACTCCTCTTATAATAGTGACTCCTATTATCATCTACTATGGCTTGAAACTCCTCCTCTCTCGAATTGTAAATAGACTCTATCTCGCACATTGGGCCGGCCCAATCTTAGTAAACTCTGCACATAAGCTTTTCCTTTTTTTTCCTTTTTTTTTTTTCCTTTTGCAGTACAATTATGATACAGACGACTCGAGGAGAGTGATGTCATTTAGTTTTTTTATTTAAAAAAACACCCAATAATTATTTTTACTCCTAATTAAAGTGAAGATCACATGAGAAATGAAAATCTTGATAAGTATTGATTTGTTCATATCTAAACTTTCTAATAAAACCTTAACCAGAACTAAATCTATATCTTATCAACCCGAAAAATAGAAAAGTTCACAATAACAATTATTTTAATTAGATGTCATTCAGCAATCGGAAAAAATAAAATCACAAAAAGATAACCATGAAAATATAACACAAATTGATTTCATTTAGCTATAGAAACTAGTATAAGTACTTGTACCTTGTACGGATTTATTCAAATATAAATCATGAGATCAAAAAAATGTGACTTTTTTAGTATATATAGATGATGATGACAATGATAACACGATCAAAATATTCTAGTTATATAGCAATTAGCAAAAATTATAGAGCAACTAAATCACATCTTCAATAGTAATATGTAAAAAATAAAGTTATGCTAAATATTAAACTTTATGGATCAAAAAAAAGATTAAACTTTATTGTAGTTCTATGAAATTAAACAAATCACCAAAACATGACAAATTAAAATTGAAATTAAACCACAAACATATCATAAAACATACAAAAATAAATCATATACTAGAGGCATAGTTTCAAGCTTCATTAAACTTGACCCAGTCAGTTCATATATTTTCAAAGACATTATCTTTTCAGTTGGGGAAGGACAAAATTAAAAAGCCAGATATTTTAAATTTGAATAAAATTCAAAGATCCATTTGAAATGAAACTAGAGGCTATATAAATGAATAACATAAATGCTAAGGACTAATTTTCGAGGATGTAAATGAAAAAAAAATCTTTTAATTAGTAGAGGACTAGTATAATGAGTACTTAAAAAAGATCTAGTGGAAATCGTCCGAATATGTGAACTCTTGAAACGATAAATTCCAATTAATATTGTATTCAATATAACGTGGTAAAATAGACTTTTCATAGTTCTTTTTAGGTTTATAAAAAAAAATTAAGTGTCAATTCTCTCACTAGCTGGTAAGTGATGACATTCATGATGATTATTAGGTCGAGAGTTCGAATCGTAGTAAAGATTCGAGTTTGGTTTAGTTTGAAAAGGGGACAAAATCGGTCTAAATCAAACGCCACAACATTGATACATTTTTTCAACTAGTTAAGGGCGCACGCGGGGCGATATTAGGTATTTGATTTGTTTGGGCGATATTAGGTATTTGATTTGTTTTCATACTCTAGCAAGAATTCGACATAGTAAATGAGCATTATCCATGGGTAAAATAATACACACATTAAGTTTTTGCATGAGGGATACACAAATTGCAGTTTAACTTTACCCTAACAAGTCTCGACACTCCTTTAACTTGGTTTGGACTTTGGAGATTGGAAATCATCTTTGAACAACCCTCGTGATCACACCAACCATAAGTTCAATACTATATTCCTCAATTATCATAGTAGTTCGTAACTTCGCTTTGATTGGTCAACCAAATACATTGAACCAGAAATTGCAATAACAAATAGTACACACTGAGGGCCCGTTTGGTATTGATATCCTTATATCAGATATCGGTATCGGACAATATCTTGTGTTTGGTATAGGAGTATATGGATTCAGATATCGGTATCAGACCATATTTAGTGTTTGGTATGAGAGTATATGGATATCGAATCATATACTTGATATCAAAAGTCAAAACAAGCCATTTTCCATAATATTTGATATCGATACCAAACGAACTCTCAAAGACAACGAAGGCATATCTTTTGCAGGGTCACTATCAGATTCTCTCATCTTTGAAGGTAGTATAGTAAAATCAAAGTGATCAAAACTATTTGACCTAATAAGCGTGCAATTGTGCAAAGTGCAAGTCATAATTTGGAACGATTATGAGTGGGCTTGTTTTAAGGCAATCCATACTTTCCCTTTGTAAAGCATCTTCTTCCGCTTTCACAATTCCTCAGCTCCTCCTCCTCCGCCGCCCAACAACCCACTTGCTGTGTTCTTCCAAATCCCCAATTCGCCCCCTTTCAATGGCTTCCCAGGACTCCAATGATGATCGGATTCAGAAGATCACTTCCACCATTCGGGTCATCCCTGACTTTCCCAAGCCAGGTTTTGCCCGATTCTTTTCTTTTGGTTTGGTTTCGCATCTGTAGAATTGTTCAATTTTGGGTTTTGATTTTCTAGGGTTTTTGTTTTTTGTTTGTAGGGGTTATGTTCCAGGATATTACTACTATGCTTCTGGATCACAAGGCTTTCAGGGACACCATTGATCTCTTTGTTGAACGTTACAAGGATATGAACATCTCTGCCGTCGCCGGTAAAGTTTTTCCCCAATTTATGGTCTTCTGTTCATTATGTACTTGAATGTCATTGTTCTTTTAGCTGTTTGAAAGTGAAAAATTTGTTTGATTTGAGTGTTCAGCAATATGGAGCTTTGAATTGTTGTAGAAGCTAAAAGGATTGTTTTTGAAAAACCCATGCTTAATTTAGGGTTTTTGAATCTCTTCATTGTTTGTTACTCTCACTTGTTAATTGGACTAGTTCCACTATAGTTGTGCTCCAGCTTGGCTAGTTCTGAATTCTTTTGACCAAGCCAATTGACTTGATTTGTGTCATGTGCTGCTCTGAGATTGATTCTGAAAAACCCTTGCTTAATTTAGTGTTTTGAATTTGTTTACTGTTTGATACTTTCACTTGCTAATTGGACTAGCTCCACTTTAGTTGCATTCCAGCTTGGCTAATATCTATCTGAATTGTATTGACCAAGCCAATTGATTTGATTTGTGTCCTGTGCTGCTCTGAGTTGTATCAGGATTTTACTGATAAGTCTGATATGGATGAAAATTTGCAGGTGTTGAAGCAAGAGGATTCATATTTGGCCCTCCTGTTGCTCTAGCCCTCGGGGCGAAATTCGTTCCAATGAGGAAACCCGGGAAATTGCCCGGTATGCCATTTCTCTGAAAGTTTGTATCTTTAGGTTTCTGTTGTTGTGGTTTATCCGTCTGATTTGCATGATAACACTTGAGAATTCAGCTTAGTTTGTTTATTTGCATAGCCTTTACCTATCAAGCTAATAAGTTGTCACATGGAAGGATTATTGTGATGTTGTGAATGACTCTGAGCTAAAATTGTATGATGAGATGTAGTTCAATCTTTTGTTTGTACAGGTGTCTTAACTTTCTTACACTTAACACTGTGATTGATTTATCAGGGGAGGTTATCTCGGAAGAGTACTCTTTGGAATATGGAACAGACAAAATGGAGATGCATGTTGGAGCTATACAAGCAGGAGAGCGTGCTATAGTGATGGATGATCTCATTGCAACTGGGGGTACCTTATGTGCTGCTATTAGTCTTCTTGGTAATGCTCTAAGTACTTAAAATTCTTCATCTCAGTTCCTTGTTTTTTTTGGTTATTTGGTCGATAATGATGCTTAGTAAGTACTATAACTTTCATTGTTCTATATTGTGTTATGGCAGAGCGAGTTGGAGTGGAAGTGGTGGAGTGTGCCTGTGTCATCGAGTTGCCTGAGTTGAAGGTACATAAGATTTTGCTGATATTCTCCCATAATTAAATTCGCCAGCATGTTTTCAATTTTGTATGGCATGGAGCATGCAATCTCACTTAGTAGGCTAATACAATTAATTGCTTGAAGGGTCTTACAATTGACATGATTTATGCCATTTCATGCTTTGTTTGATTGCGGTTGATGAATACTACCTCTGTTCGAAAAACATTGTCATTTTAGGGTTTTAAAGTTCTCTTTCTATACAAATAAGGCGAGTTATGTACAAATAATTTTAGTTTAATGATTGATATTCTCCCGTAATTAAATTCACCAGCATGATTTCACTTTTCAATTTCGTATGGCATGGAGCATGCAATCTCACTTAGTAGGCTAATACAAGTAATTGCTTGAAGGGTCTTACAATTGGCCTGATTCATGCCATTTCGTGCTTTGTTTGATTTCGGTTGATGAATACTACCTCAGTTTGAAAAGAATTGTCATTGACAATTTCTTTTGAACCAAGATAGTATAATAGAAGATTTGTTATTTTTATTCCACTGTTCTGCGAAACGGATGAATTTTTATCAGGAAAACAAATTATAATCCATCTCTTGTTTGTATGTTTTCAGGGCCGAGATCGGTTAGGTGACAAGCCCTTGTTTGTGCTCATTAAATCTTGAGATCTCTCAGATCACATTACTATTACTATTCACCATGACTGGCTTATGCACTAGAGCATTTGCGCGATTGGTATGTGCTGATTTCCAATTAAAATGTATTATGTTGTGGATGATGAAAACCATGTCTGCTGTTGAAAAATATAGCTTGGTAAGTGGAGATTTGTATCTCATTGGTCTTACAACTATGTAAGATGTTGAAAACCATTGTTCTCTTATTATTATTGCTCATTAAAAATGGGGCAAGGAGGAAGTTTTTCTTTATCCTGCCACATTCACTTATTGTTAACTTAATGGATGTTTAAAGTATGAAGAAGCAACTAAGCTTTGCCTTGCCTTTGCTCTTAATATGCTTGTTTATCTGCGTGTGTTTGAATTGATTTGTGGCTTTATCTAGAGTTTGTTTTTTATGGAAGTCTTAATTCAATTTTCAAGTTGGAGATTGATATGGGCTGGGCCAAGTTATTTAAGTTGCTGGAATTTGGGCCTGAGAAGTGCACATTAGTATACAAACCATGCACTTTTGGGAGTAGGCCCAATGTCCACATATGAGAAATTAAACTCTATATAAGGCTGACAAGTGCACTTAGGGCTTTAAATGAACAGAGTTTGAGCACAAGAAACTCGACTCGTTTATTCATGAGCAAACTCGATTATATGCTCATGAATAAGTTCGATTGTACATTTATAACAAACTAGATTAGATATTCATGAATAAACTCAATTTTATATGTAGTATATATTATATAGTTAAAGACTTCAAGTAAAAGTATATAATTTTGGTAGTCTTTCTCAAACTACATACATTAATTTTTGATTCTATTTGCTTGTATAGAAGATTAAGTAAGCGGGTTGTTCGCAAAATTATCTCACAAAGAAACTAAATGAGAGGCTCGTGAGATAAACTCGAGCTTGGTGATTTACATTAACCAACCTCAAACAAGATTTTAAACTCATTTTCCTTACTACCCTTTATGTTCTAGCTTTCCCTTTTGCTAGTTGTACTTATTTTACATGTTGCTTTACTTTTGTCTGTTCTAAACGGTTTCGACAGGCGTTTACTCGGCCTCTCGATTGTATTGAACTTGTCCGATAAATCGAATTCTTACTCAAAAAAAAAGATTTTAAGTTCAAACAAAGGTCACATTCAAGCTCGAGCTCACTTATTTTTAGTCAATCTGAGTTTGAGCAATTTAAAACTCCGCTCGATTCGATTACAACGACATCAACGAGACAAAGCACAAGTATGATAACGAGCTTGACATGGAAAAATAAAATACTTTGTTTAATAAAATCATAGTTTTTTTGTGACGAAAAATATGAAATGAGAGATTCAGATTTTGTCAAATATCAATACAAAATACAATTGTTATTGATACCATGATATTTAGGAGAACAAATTTCAATTGAGATTTAGGAGAACAAATTTATATTTTATCAAACAATAAAACGTCAAACAATTTTTTCACCCTTCATATTTGATGTAAAATGTCAACGACTTCTTAATTGTAACAAATGAATAAGAAAATATTGATGCCCATACGTGGCTAAAAACTAGTACATGAAACCAAAAAATTCAAACATATTTAATTATTGTCTAGAAGGTAATAAAATTACATTTTATTAATTTGAGATTGGTAGATACGGCCAAAAAAAATGTCCTTGTTTCTCAGGCAAAATTTATATTTATTAAAAAAAAACTCCTTCACGCATGAATCTAGAGTCAACACTCAAGACTCATGCCCTCTTTTGAAAAATTGATAAAATAAAATTGATTTTTATGTGAAAAAAATAAGGAAAAAAATTATATCCATGATATAGCCGGTCGAGCAAGGCAAAAGCCGTCCTTGAAAGTGTTATAAATTAAATTAAACACAAGAGTTGGTGAATTATTAAATCATTTAGAAGACGGCAACAAAGATATTCCTCCGATTTTGATATAAAATATTTTAGGGAAAATATTATCATTTTAGCCTTCTAATATTGTTAAAAATGCTTATCATTTTTAGAGTTGTAAGTATCTATTTTTGGGTATATTTTGAAATTGTTTATTTGAATTTACATATATTAATTGAAATTTTTTAATGTAAATTTTCTTTATTTATTAACTAAAATGAGAATAAAATATAAATGTTAGGAAAACTTAAAGGATTATAGCTTAATTATTTCATTCCTTAATATTATATAAAAGACTAAAATGATCATTTTAGCCCTCTAATTTTGTTAAAAATGTTTATTACTTTAGAGTTGTAACTTGTAACTTGTAAGTGATGATTTATTGGTAAATTTTGAAATTGTTTTTTTGAATTTACAAATATTGAAATTTTTATGTAAATTTTCTTTATTTATAACTAAAATGAGAATAAAATATAAATGTTAGTAAAACTTATAGGATTATAGCTTAATTATTGCATTCCTTATATAAAAGACTAAAATGATAATTGTAGCCCTCTAATTTTGTTAAAAACGTTTATTATTTTAGAGTTTTAAGTAATGATTTATGGGTAAATTTTGAGATTTTTTATTTGAATTTAGAAATATTGAATCTTTTTATGTAATTTTTTTATTTATTAACTAAAATGAGAATAAAATATAAATGCTAGGAAAACTTATAGGATTATAGCTTAATTATTGCTTTTTAATATTATATAAAAGACTAAAATGATAATTTTTTACTTTATAAATGAGTATATTTTTCAGTATTATTGATAAGTTTTTTTCTGTCCTTCGACGATGCACGTAGAAATGTCGTGATCAAAGCTGCATATACACACAATCATTGGTTTCGTAGCAGATCAGACAAAAAAAAATGTAAGAACGTGATTCTTATACGTAAAATATATAGTATAGTTTATCATATATCATATATGTAACAGATTCCAAATAATATGATACATTGTATTATATTCCGACAAAAAAAAAACTACACAATAATACATTATATTATAATGAATATACAAATCATAGGATATCCAAATCACCATTTTCTTTTTTTTTTTTCCGAATTCATGTCGATTAATATTTCAGCAGAGGAATAATTAAACATGGTTGATTTTTGGAAGGCCGGACAAATATTGATTGATGAATTATAACTTTATAGCGTTTAAATTAAATAATTTAGAATACGCGTGCGAAAAATATATTCACTTTTATTTGAGAACTGAGAATGATTATCGACCTTTTAAAAAATGTCGTCTTAGAGATTAAACGTTCATCGATAAAAATGTCGTCTATGATTATTTGTTGGGTGAAATTTATGATTAGGATTGTCGAAGTTTAATAGATTTAACTAGATATAAGTGTTTAATTACAAGACAAATTTAACTTATTTTGTAACCGTTAATCTAATAAAATAAGTAATCATTAAAATCTTTAAAGTGTGATTCAATATCAATAAAGATTGCTTATTTATTACAAATTAGGGTTATTTCCGTACCTTGTACGGGTATATTTTAAACTAATTTTATTTCTAACTTATTATTTAAATATCTATTTAAAATAAACTTTTACGATTGAATCTTATTTTCTTTAGTAATAAAAATTATAAAATTTTAATTTGTTTATAAGAAAAGAGTGGATGGTAGTTTTCTTTAGTAATAAAAGTTATAAAATTTTAATTTGTTTAGAAGAAAAGAGTGGATGGTAGTTTTTGAGATAGTGGGGAAGTGGTTAAGGTAAAAGTGAATTAAAAATGAGAAATAAAAAATTAAAAAATATTTTAAATTTGCCATATGGCTTAAATTTTTACAAAGACTTGGTTTTTGCTTTATATTTGTAATAGGATAGATTTTCATATTTTAAACTTTTGTAAATTTACCTATTAACACTGTCACTATGAGCGTTAAAAAAGAGTTTATCCAATTTTATCTCATTTCACTATCATTAACTATAATCTCACGCATACTTTTCTATTACAAGTTTTGTTTTGACTTTGGTTCTTATAAATTAAGAAATAGAAACGTTTTTCTCTTACACTGCTTTGACTTTGCTTTTCATTTAAAAAACTAGTTGAAGTCCCGTGATATTCACGGGATAATTTTACTAAAAAACTATACAATTCTACTATATTAATTTGAAATACTAAATATATTTATATAATATCATAATAAATTATGCAATAGACAAATGCATAAAAAAGATAAAGAAAATCTAATTTTGTAATTTAAATTAAAATTCGAATTTTTTTTGACATTTACATATAATCTTAGTCATCAACATAAAATTATATCTTTTTCTAAAAATAACAATATATCAACATAACAAAATTTATTATTTAAAATTTTATCATTATATAGATATAAATTTTATACTTGGAGCTCAAACCTTGTTAAAAGATAAAAAAATTTATTAAAACCCTAAATCTTGTTAAGAGATAAAAATATTAAATTAATATGTAAAATATCATCTCATAGGAATTTATGTATATAAAAATTATAGAAATATGTTATCTATTGCAGTAAACTAATTCATAATCCATAGATAGAAAATTATATACATAAAAATTATATAAACATGTTATCTATTTAGTATATATAACAATAATACTATAAGTTGTTATAAAATTTATTAAAATATAATTTTACATTAATCTATTTAAAAATACCACGTGGCACAAATTTTACAACAAACTTGGGTTCTACTTTATAATATATTAGTATAGATTGTTGATTTATCATGATCTATCTTTTTCGATTGACCTACATCTATATTTATTAAGTAGGCAGCCAATAAACACGAAAAAATAATACTCTCTATCAAAATTGTATTGTTGTTACTCTTTTGGGCCATGAGTTGACCAAACTTAATTAACATAATTAATAAGTTCGGTTTCGGCCGCTAAACTTCAAGGAATAATCCGAGCTAAAAATATGTGGATTAGGAATTTAGAAATATAGAAGAAGATAAACCTGACAATCATAAACATTGTTCGAAAAACGGGCCAGTGCCCATTAATCATGGCCAAAGGTGCGAGCTGGCCCAGCCCGGCCATCTGGGCCAAACTCGCCTGGGCCATGGGCCGGGCCCGAGTTGGGGAAGTGTGGCCCGGCCCGGCCCATCCCGGCCCGACCCGGATAAATTAATGTATATAAAAAAAAGAATTGGGCCTATATATAGCAGTCCGGCCCGGGGCTCGGCCTGCTCCAGCCCGAATACAATATTGGGCCGGTCCCGGGCCCTATTTCTCCGGGCCGGCCCGGTGGTGGCCCGCCCGTGTTCATGACTAGTGCCCATGGGTTTCTGATATCATCATTTTAGATATTTCAGTCTCGCTTTTTTAGTTCGAGACTATCCATATTAATCACGTGGGCGGAAATATTTATATCGTGGCCAATAAAATTGCTAAGTTGGGTCGTAGCTCGTCTATAATTTCCATTATGAATCATCCAAAACTTTTTGCTCTTATTCGAAAGAATGATTTAGAACATCCTCCGTAAATTCGTAATGAGGATTTTCTAATTCTTATCAATTCAAAAAATAATTAACATAATTAATAATAAAATAATACTGTTTTGTACGTACGTACGTCCCTTAATTTAAAGTTTTTCTTTACATTGGTACAAAAACAAATGAATAAAATGCTATACTGGTTCAATTTTTACCAGTCTCTTCGCATATACACTTCGAAGATACTACAATATTCGTAATTTAACGGTCAAATTATTAATTTTATTATTACAAGAAAACGACAAAACAAAGAATGTCTATTTCACACTAAATGAGCCACCTGCTGCAGTCCCCTGGACGAGATGCATTTGGGGCAGCCTTCACCCCCCACGATGCAGCTTTATTACTTGGCTTGCAATTCAAAGACGACTGCCAACACTTTCCAAGCTCTCGAATTGGGGGATAGTGGATGACAACACCTGTAAGCTATGTAATCAAGAGGCTGAAACAGAAGACCATCTCTGGAACCGCTGTTCTTTTACCAATTCAGTCATCAATGATGTCCATAGATGGCTCGGAATTGGAACATCTTTTAATGACCTTGACTCGTGGCTTTCTTGGCTCGATGCTGGACAAAACAAGAAGTCCCTTGCCTTTCAACTCCGCTGCAGCAGCATCACCAACATTGTCTATCATATTTGGAGAGCCCGGAACGCCGTCATCTACCAAGATCAAGCCACCACTAGCGCTGAATGTAGTGGGCGGATAATCCAATCAATGAAACAGTACACACACATGAATTGGACCAAGAACAGCACTGAACTTGATGCTTGGAGCAGCATGCTCATACCCCATTGAATGGCTTTTACCTTCTGTTTGCTTCTCTTTTTGGCACAAACTGTTAGCTTGCTGTTTTGTTGTTCTCACAAACTGATGCTTCCTTGTGAAGTTTTTTTGGACATGTAAATTCCTTTCTCTTTTCAATACACCGTAACTTTTCCAAAAAAAAAAAACGACAAAACAATGTGTTATTAAATTCCTATTATTAAGACTTGTAAATGTGATTGGATGAATCATCAATTGGATTAAATATACTTAATATAGATAAGATTCAAGTTACTCAAAAGGTCAAGTATAATAATGTGTGTGATATATTGAGTGAAATTATTTTACTCAAAAGGTCAATTTAGGGCTATAGATGAACATAATCGTTCGCGAGCAATTCAATGTTCGGCTTAATTGAGTCGTAATTTAATGTGTGTATGCGATATATTTGAAATCGCATTCGTGTTTGGCTCGATTTATAAATGAGTCAAACTTGAGTACTCGAAAAATTAATGAACTCAAGTTCGAGTTCGCATATTTTTATCGAATCGAGTTTGAACAATTTAAAGCTCCGCTCGACTCGGTTCGATTACAAATCCTAGGTCAATTGAATTACTTAGCTTGAAGGTTATCAAATCCAAATTTAATTGTACAACAAGGATTAACTTGAAACACATTTTTTTTGTGAAGTACTTGATCATGATCGATTAACCTACCTTTATTTATTGATTTTAGCCTCTCCTCTACTACATATGCCAAGTCTTTACTATAACGTAACGAACTACGTATCATTTTTAATTACTAGCCCTTACACATAAATTAAACAATTAATCCATTATGAAATTGTGTACATTACAACCATAAATCAACAATATGTTTTGCTCTCCGGCAATTCCACACGCCTGTGTTAGATTTTCTTCTAATCCGCGGAATTGTCTTTCTCCTGTTGGTGATTGTTGCTTTATTTTTGTGTTTTTCTCTCTTTTTGTTGTCTTTTCTTATCGTTTTTCTGACTACCGGGCTTCGTCTTGGTCTCTCGATTTACCAGACTTATCTGATATCTCGAACTCTTACCTTATGAAAAAATCAACAATATTAGATTTATTTTCATTCTTGTAGGAACTTAAGGAGCTTTCAAACTCTAATTATATTCATTTTTTTGGTAGAGACTAATTATATTCATTCCCCCTAGTTAAACCCTCAAGTCTTCACATATGATTGATCGAACTTGGTCCTCTTAGCATCTACAATAACAATCTTAATTTATCCAAATAAAAAATACCAATCATTTAAAAATGCTAGAGATATTCCAATTCCAATTATATAAATTACTCCCAAATCAATCCTATCAGCTCACAATGTCGTACTTAAACCGTCTCTTTTTTTAATTAAAAAATTAGACTTTTAATTAGTATATATACATCCATTTAAACCTTTGTCTTCTCCCACAATCTCTTGCTTCAAACTGCCAAACCTTCTCTAAAACTAAACCAATTTTTTTCTTCAAGAAAACCAAAAAAAAATGGAGGTGATGGGAGGAGCTCAATTCATAGATGGAGATTGGGAATCCATCTGCAGAATTCTCTCATTCGATCAAGATTCCGACATTGCGAATTCGATTTCCGAAAATGGCGGCCAAACCCTAATTGAGTTGCTAATGGGCAATTCCAATCCTAGCACATTTCAATGTGAATTGGGTTATCCATTTAATTACACTAATCATGATCAAGTTCTTCCAACCCCATTATTTTCCTACAATCATTCTTCATTTAGTGATCTTAGCATTGGTTTGATGAATAATGGTAGTTTGATCAATGCAAATGAGGATTCTTCTCAATTTGTGCAACCTTTTGTTAATGATGATGATCAAATCTCTTCATTAACATCATCATCATCACTTGTGTCTAAGAAGAGAGCTCGTTCCATGGTTCATGTATGTTATAATGATCAAGTATATGTAATTAGGG
This sequence comes from Fallopia convolvulus, assembly GCA_964016875.1. Lineage (NCBI taxonomy): Eukaryota > Viridiplantae > Streptophyta > Magnoliopsida > Caryophyllales > Polygonaceae > Fallopia > Fallopia convolvulus. The sequence continues at coordinate 71,289,606 of OZ024720.1, forward strand.
CATGTTTGGATCTAAGAGGATAATGCAAGATAATGCATTATCCCATGCGATCCAAACAAGCCCTTAGTATATTGAGAATTGAGAAGTGTTGAGATTCTAATAGTTCTTGATCTCTTTTGTATTGTAGAGGAAAATGCAACCAAAGAAGAGCAAAATTGAAGATGCTTCTCAAGAAGAGGAGCGAAAATCGAGTAGCGATTCGTCGGATAATGAATCCAATGGCTCACATGAATTGATCAATGAAGAAGCTAAGGAGATTGTTAAGTTGAATGGGAAGAAAAGAGCCAATAGAGGAGGTGCTACTGACCCTCAAAGCCTCTATGCAAGGGTAATTTTGTTAAACACATAAAAGTTTTGCCATTTTGTGTAAATAGCTTTTGATCTCTCTTTCAATATTGCTGATCTTTGAATTGTTTTTTTTGTTTCTTGATCAATGTAGAAGAGAAGAGAAAGAATCAATGAGAGGCTGAGGACTCTACAAAAACTTGTGCCTAATGGAACAAAGGTTGACATTAGCACAATGCTTGAAGAGGCTGTTAGTTATGTAAAGTTCTTGCAAATGCAAATCAAGGTATGTAATGTAACTAGGGCTGTCAAAATATGACCGAATTCGGAAAAACTAATCTTATTAACCTGAATTTATACTTAACCCGAACTCATCTAAAACTGAAAAATCAGCTGAACCCGGATCTCACCCAAAAATGTATAACCCGAACTTGATCAAACCGAAACCATTTGACTTTTAACCTGAATGACCAAACCTAAAGTGACCCGACCTTGTCTAACCCAACCTGATTGACAAGTCTAAATGTAGCCAATCAAGGTATGACTAAATATAAAAAATCAACCCTATTAGCATGCCTTTAATCCCTTTATACCTAACCTGAACTCATCTAAAACCAAAAATGAGTCGAACCTGGATCTCACCCAAGAATGTACAACCCGAACTCGATCAAAACCTGAAACCATTTGACTTGTAACCTGATTGACCCAAACCTAAACCTGAAATGACCCGACCCTGATCGACCCAACCCGATTGACAAGTCTAAATGTAGCCAATGAAGATTCAAAAGTAGTTCTAAACTAGGCAAAGTTGAAGCATGTACAAGCTTATGTACTTAAAGTTAAGTACATATATAATTTGGTTAATTAATTGCATTGTTAATTTTGTTGCAGTTGTTGAGCTCAGACGATATGTGGATGTATGCACCTCTGGCTTACAATGGATTTGATGTTGGTCATTACAATAGCTTCTCTTCTCAACTACCAAGGTTTTGAAGTTAGAGATATGTGAGGATTATTACTAAAAATTCCTTAATTTTCCACCCTAATTTTTCGTCTAATAAACTAATGGATGGTAGGGAATGTGTGGAACAAAGCGTGTAGATGTATTATAATTATTGACTTCATCCCTTCATTATTTATACATGTATGTATAGGTTGTGACTTGTGAGATTGATTGAAAACATTCTTTATTAATGGATCAATTGATGTGTGAGAAACTGAGAATGCTTTCTTTATTGGCTTCATTCAATCAAAGATTGATTGATGGTATAATATGAAAGTTAAGATGAAAACACGGGACGGAATTATTTTTTGTGTGGTTTAATCATGGCATTAATTTAACATATGAACATTATCATTATACCAACTTAATCAAAGTTACAAATCACTTTTGCATGAAAAAAGAAAAAACACTTTGGCTCCATCCTTGAGCCATATAAAAAGTATAATCATTCATGAAATTCAATACTCTAGACAGAATTAAAAATTTTAAGGATCCGAAAAAAAATTGATAGTCAACCAAATCGACATGACACCAATCAACAAAATGTATGGCGAACTTTTGGAGAACTTCCCACATCAATAAATACAAACAAAACCAACTAACTAACTTAAACTTTTGTGTAATTGTGTTAGAAGGTGGATCCTGACTTAATATATAAAATGGTAAAAAAAACTCGATAAATTATCCGTTTATTTCAGCCCTGGAATCTAACACAAACAAAAGAAAAACCGAAGACAAGCCTCACATTCCTTATCTAAAGCAAGAGATAATAACTCGATAATGAGGTGAGTAAAGTACAAACAAATATAGTACCATTGGAGCCTTTATGCATCTAGTCAACCAATTAAACCTCCAAAAATAATGGGGTTTTCGGTTTGACTTTCGTGAGCAATGTCCTTTCAAAAAAAATATAGTACTATGGGACTATAAGTGAATTGGTGAAGTTGAAAAAATATTAACGCTAGAGGAAGGGGTTGAACCTTCGACCTTGTGGTTAACAGCCACACGCTCTAACCAACTGAGCTACTCCAGCATTCGTTTAGGCTTTCATAATTTTTTATTAAATTTTAAAGCCTAGCCCATGAGAGAGATATGGGCCAAAAGGCCCATGTTTTTTCATTCTTGTTCAGCACACAAACCGGTCAAAAGTACATCAACACACCTTGTACAACATTCACCAAAATGGCCATGCATGGTTACAAACACCAAATTGAAGAAGTACTATATTCTCAAACCATAATTAGTAATCTAAACCTATATTAATCAAGAATCAAGACTATGTAAAAGCTCGGCATGTCATTAGGCTAGGCTTGTGCACATTTAACTACATATGTAAATACAATATATTAGAAGATGATTCCCTACAAATACTATATATTTGACTTTATTAATCATAACATTAATTTAATATGGGAACTTTATATTTCAATACACACAAATAACGAATGATAGCCAAGCTCAATTCAAATAGACATAAGTACGGACTTATAATTGGACCTGCTTTGATATCATATGAAAGTCGGTAGGCTGATAGATTGAAGGTCGTGTACATATAAATGATAAATCTAATATAAATTAAAGTTCACTAAGATTCCATCCTATGACCATAGATAAAACAATCCACCAGCCTTATATGCTCAAAAGTTGGAAACTTTATATTCCAACACTTTATAATATGAAGTATACATATATCTACATGCATGTTGATAGAATCTTGATCATGAAAAAATTAAATATATATAATATAGAAAAGACATAAAGATTGGTAGAGGCTCCCAAGTCCTAACAGAACCAAGAAGTACACTTTTTTTTACCATGTGGATATTGCAGGGATTATTAAGTTCATTGCCCTAGAGAAAATTGATACCAACTTAGCCTCTTTTTTGCTCCTTTATTTTCCCTTTTACCCACTATTTTTTTTTATTTAAAAAAAGTGACACTTTAAACTAATCACGTCCTTTCATTTTCCATTCGTGTGATAACAAAGTTAGGCATATGTACATTTGCATTCTAGCACATCAAATATCTTGGATGTTAATTAATTATAAAATGTAAAAAAAATGAGTTATTGGGTGAAAAAGAGTGAACATATATGTATGTGTTACAGAGGGCTGAGGGATGATGACACGTTGTAGATCTAGTGCAAGAGTAGTACTGGGTGCAGGCAAGTAGTTAGAAGTTGTATAATTGATCATGTGAAATGATCAGCAAAGTGTTCAGAATTCCATCTTTCATTTTATGCTTCAGTTTGACTGATTGGTTGCCACTCACTTTCATGTAGATATGTGCCCTCTCTTACTAATTAATTAATACTCCCTCCGATCCAGGGTTGTCAATGGGTCGGATTATGGGTGGGTGGAGGACTTCCACCACCCAACCCGCAAGTTAAAACGTCTCACCTGACCCACCCATCACCCGTGAAAAGTTTTATTTGTCACCCAAACCACCCATCACTCGCTGGTTATATGGGTGACCTGTTCACCCGTATAACCGTTGTATAACAACCGCTTTATTTTACGTCTATAAATAAATTGTCATACATAAATTATAACAAATATCCATAATGCATACATAAACAAAAATAAATCGCATAAGCAATACATATCAAAATGAAGTCAAAGATGGGTTACAAAACAAATCACATAACACAAGCCCGAAATGAGTTATATGAGTGACTTCAAAGGCCCATACATATTAGAAATTATGGGTTGAAACGGGTTATACGGGTGGTTTGGGTGAAATGGGTGATGGGTCGGGTTATTGGGTGATAAAATCGCACCCTTACCCGACCCATAACCCGTTTCACTCGTCACCCGAACCGCACGTCACCCGCTTTGATTGGATTTTCACTCGTTTATTTCGGGTGGGTTAAACGGGTGAGTCGGTCACCCGTGGATAATTGACAACCCTACTCCGATCTGATCGAAAATACACATCTTTTACCATTTGAATTTTGATCAACTTTTTTTTCATGTTACTTTTATATAATATCTTTGAGATGGATATAACTTTTATAATTTTGATACATTAATTCTACTGTCATATAAATTAATTTTAGCTTTTTTTTTAATTTTCTGAACAATGATAATACTTGGACGTTCTTCGTACACCTTTTTAGTTTTATTTTAATTGAATTTCATTTGAGTATTGATGTTCCTACTACATTAAATTAGAATCTTCGCCCCTCTGTCTCTAAGTATGATTAGTGTAGGGGCCAAAAACCAATTAGCCCTACACAAATCAACATTTCAATCAATAAAAAATACAAAGTTGGTACGACCCAATAGAATATAGTATAGTAAATCTGTTTCAAGACTTAAGGACTCAAATCTCTATGCTTAGTTAACACTATGATTAATAAACTTTTCTCTCTTGACCGTCCAGTATATATATTAATTATGTATCACTAAAACTTTTTCCTCTTTCTATAAAAAAAAAAAACTTTTTCTTCCAATTCACGATAGTTGGCCTTTTGCCATTATTTTCACACTTTTTAAGATTAACTTAATATAAAATAGAAAAATTTATTATCTTACACTTTAATGATTTAATGTATATTTTTAATGCACGCAATTCTAAGTAAGAAATTTATGTTATTTTTAGAATGTTTAATTATTAATGGAATAAAAAATGCTAAATATTATAAATAGAGATTTTAAGCTAAAATGCGAAATATTGTGAATCGGATGGAGTATTAATGTATTATACTTCCATCTTGTTGATTTTTTAGTAGGCCGTAATTAATCGGAGGATGAAATGAGATAATTACAGCTTTAATTTGTTAATGTTTTAATATAGGGTCATGATCCACGTACTTTTATTCTTGTTTTCTCGATGTTGGGCATTTTGTGTGAACCCTAATAATAAATGAGTGAGCCCTCTTATTGATTAAACTAGTAACATTTACGTCACAAATTAAAATGGAATGGAATACGATAGAGTCGTAATTTTACTCTACCATTTTTAGTTACAATTTGATGAATTATATTCAATCTCTCTTTTATAAATCATATAGATTTCTCTCATTTATTATTAAAATAATACTCGTAAGGTACGTAAAATAATTTTATCGCATCGAAATCCTATTCAAAATTCCATTTTCCGTCAACGTCAAAATGAAAAAAGATAAATGTCCTATATGAATATGTGATGCATTAAAAGGTACAAAGGTAGATATATTGATTTAATGTACCATCAATATATTCTGTAAATACCATTATTTATTTTTCAAAAAAATGGAGAAAAATATAATTAAAATTGAAAGAGACTAGCTGATAAGAGCTAGGGTTTTTCTCCTCTCAGTACAAATAATTAGCATAGGACAAATTGATATGTAGCTATCTCATGTCATCTATTTGTTGGTATATAAGTTGTTGGTAAGTGCTCTTGTCACTATACACTATAAAAGCAATAAGCCACATACAGCCCACAACAATATATATAAATAAATTAATTTAAAAATACCCATAATTTTTCCTTTGTCTAAAGCAGCTGAAATCCTGCATATGGCCTTAAATTAATATTAATTTTGCAGTCTTAATAAAGAATAATTATTTGTAAAATATTAATTAAATTAGGAGAATTTAGAAGTTAAGTTGGTATGGGAAGCCATGTGAGCACACTGCCAAGTACTGAGATAGATAATGTTTTGTTGCCTAGAAGATGAGCAATTGAAGAATTTATGCATCCTAATTTGTTTTGTTATTTTTTGTTTATTGCAAAGCCAGCAAATTCTGTCAAAGGAAAGGTTATTTTGTGGTCAAATCTTTGGGAATCTCAAAACCTTTTTACTGCAGGTTTCTTTTTACTGATCTCTGTGTTTCTGTAAATACAAGGTTACTCATTATTGCAAGTTTCAGTTGGCACAAACTAACATACACAATCACTTTAGTTTTTCCTTTTCTATACTCACTCACATAAGAACCGTTTTAGTATTTGCATTTTGATCAACTAAATGTGTGGTTTTAGATTTTCTAATTAATTAATTAAGAGTGATGTATGAAAATTGTCATTGAAATTTATTTTATTTAACAATACTATTTATTCATTATGCTAAAAAGACGGTGAATATTTAAAGGGTGATAAAATTGAGAAAAAAGTAGAATTTTAAGTTTAATTGATAATTCACTAAAACTTATCCGACACTTATTTATGATCCGATTGAGATTTTTTTAATTCAAGTGGAACTAGCTAAGTTACCAAATGTGTTTGATATGATTCTTGTAATCGGGTTGAAATAAAAATTAAGTTAGAATGAGCGCAATATCCTTCTTATTGTTTTCCTTGTCGAGCGGAGGAAGTGACAAGGGAAAATCGATTTAATTTTGACTAAAAAAGGAATCAATTTAAATATTTATTGTTTGGTTAAACACTTAAACATTTGAATGAAAGAGAAAGTAAATGAAGCTACATATTAAGAGAAACCCCCCTCCAAAATGAGAAATGTGGTAGATATAAACCATATATTTTTGAAATATTAATTTATTATCGATTCTAATAACAATCCTCATAGCAATTTGTTAAATATAAATTGATTTGGATGATTTTCATACTCATTCCTTATTCGAGCGGGATAATATCAAACGGGCATCAACACTTGTTAACTTGGTCAATGCGTACAAATTAAATAGAGAATTTTCTTTAAAAAAAAATAAAGGGCTTGTAATGATACAACATTAAACTCATGAATCTTGATGATGTGACACTAGTGATCATTGTATAGAACAGGGTGATGAGAATAAGCATGTTTGAAAGTATAGTTCCATCATGGAATGGGATTATACTTGATGTTACAACTAATAAATTCAGCAAGATAAGCCGAAAACATACAAAAAGGAAATAAATGTTGGGGTTAATTAAGCATGAATTTGTTTGTGCAAATGGGCTTTTTAAGAGACACAACGACAAAGCTACAAATTGTTGTTAGATATCCTAGCTAGCTACAATGTTTGAATTATAAATAAAAATAAAGCGAAAAATAAATCACATATTTTTTCAATTTTTGACGCGCAATATATTCTTAATTTGTGTTTATTTAGGATTAATTATTTTTTCAAAGGGTTCATCATTTTCCTTATGATATTATGGGCCGTTTGGTATCATCCCAGAAATGGGTTTAGAGTCGGGAATGGGTTTGGAATAGGAATTAAGTTTATTAATTCCAAAATTTGGTGTTTCAAATGGTTAAAAGTTAAAATCCACCTCTTTATCTGTGTATGAGACTAGTGAAGAATTTTGGTATGGCCCATTCCTAAAAATGGTTCATTCTTAAACCTTACACGACACCAAACGTTGGAATAAGTTTTGGTGATTCCTAACCCGGTTCCTCATACCGGGGGTATGGTACCAAACATGCCCTTAGTTTCCTTGAATTGCATTCTTAACCTATGCCTTTTTTTTTATCTCTCGTCCGGTTCGATCGTCCGAAGTCACTCTATGCACGAACTGGGCACTGTAGAGGCTCTTAATGGAGGCGACCCTTCCGATCCAATCTTTTCATACACACGGCCAGGAAGATTCGAACCTGAGTTCCTAGTCAAACGCTTAAGGAAACCTAACGCCTCATCCCGCCATATCAACTGGTGATTGATAAATAATAAATCACCATATGAAGCCATAAGCTTCCTTTTCTACAAGAGGCAAATGGGTCACCTTTTATCTGTCATTTTAATAGAATCCTTCATTCCAAAGTCCCACCACAAAATTTTGGAGAAAATAGACGAAAATTGCACATCTTCCTCCTCTGCAAAAAACTCCATGGCATATGGTCTACTATACTAGTGTATCAGGGAGCAAGGAGGAGATAGTGTGAGTTGGTTTTCTGGCACTTATGTGATGTGGCCTTTCATTCTTGTCATGTAAAAATGAACTTCATTATACAGTAGTACACACCAAATAATATATACACATGATGCATACATATAATGAAAGAGGGCCAGCAATTAATGTGGAAAGTTGCGGAACATCACTCAATCTTTGGGAATGGTTGCGGAAAATAGCATGAACTTTCGAAGCTAAAACAAATAGCACAAATTATGAGGTGGGTTGTGATCAATAGTCACGAAAGTATTATTGAAGATGATGTTGTTTTATCGTTACGTGCGATATTGTATTTGAGAATTATGTTACTCACAAATCTTGACAAGCCATAAATGAAAATATTACGTGATCGTTAACTATAAAAAAATCCTCGTATTCATTCGAGTTTAAACTAGTGATCACAACTTATATACGGATGATGCATACATATAATGAAAGAGGGCCCGTAATCAATGGGGAAGGTTGCGAAAATAACTCAATTTTTGGGAATGGTTGCGGAAAATAGCCTGAACTTTCGAAGCTGCAACAAATAGCACAAACTATGGAGTGGGCAATAGTCAAAGTATCATCGAAGATGATATTGTTTTATCGTTGTACACTTGTACGCAGTATTGCGGTATTGTATTTGAGATTGATGTTACTCACAATCAATCTTGACGAGTCATAAATGACAATATCACGTGATCAATTGATCATTAACTATAAAAAATCTCGAATTTAACGAGCTTAAGCTAGTGATCACAACTTATATATCTCATAATTGAGATTATCTGTAGCAAAATAGAAGTTCATACTATTTTCCGCAACCACCTCGAAAATTAAAGTTGAGTACTTATATAATATTTATTCACTTGTTTTATTTATCAATATTTAAAAGCTAAATTTTGGTTGGTATCCAATCAACTAATAAGTTGATTAAGTAGAAATATTTATTTTCGTTCTCTCGATCTACTAAATTCGTCTAATATACGTATCGAATCACTCTCCTTATAAAAACTATACAAAACTTGTCAATTATTCATGGAACATAATTCCAATCTAGGCAAATACTAATCATATATAAGGTAAATTTAGTGAATTTATTCACCTTGGATCTTTCCTAACTTACACGATTGACAGCTACCTAAATTACCCAAATTAGATCAGAGTAATTAGTGTCTAATGAATTATGCCCTCTAAAAATAGATGATTGTTTTGCAAACAGGTGCACCGTGCAAACAGGCATATAAATAGACAGGCTAGCAAGCTAGCTATAGTTCAAATTTTAGTGTTACTTTTCTGAGTATAAATTATCTCTACTGGCACAATTGGTTGATCATCAATTATTCACATTTATTCAAACATTTCAAGAGAAATCACAGCTCACCCAACACAAATACATAATACTTTCTTCACAGAGGCATTTCTTCAAACAGATTGAAGACAATTGATCTAGACAAGCAAGAATTACACACAAAACACAACTCATGTAAAAAAATCGGGATCGAAAGAACCATGTTAGATTCTGGGGACCGAAAGAACGGGTGACCTGTCGGGAAATTTTGCCACTTAGCATATAAAGTCGGGATCCACCTTCTAACCCAAAAGCTTAAGCTATTGGGTAGAGTTTCAATCTTCCTTTATATGCTAGTGGTATTTGTATTTGTTTTCCGATGTGGGATTATTCTAACACTTGCTAAATAATTAATTAAAGGGTGAAAAAAGAAGTTGTAGTGTACTTAGGCTGAGCAGAGGTCGGTACAAACTGAAATTTTAAGCCGAAGCAATCGAATCGAACCGAAACTGATATTATTCGGTTCGGTTTAGAATTCTACGAAGTTCAGTTTCGGATAAATTTTGGTTTAGTTCGAATTTTTCAAAGAATAACATTTTATTTATCTAAAACTGAAACCGAACCGAAAATGAAACTTTGGTTTTTCGTTTGGTTTGGTTTGATTTTGAACCGATGCTCAATTATAAGTGTGCTTTTTTTTTTTACTTGGGTAAAAAGATATATGAAAATGAATTAATGAATAGTGAAGATGTATTATGTATGGCAGATTAAAGGGCCCCTTGTTCTTCTGGGTTTGTTGACTGAATTCATCTCCAAGAAATGAACACAATCTGAGCTCAACCCATACAGTAATAATTTGCATGTCTAGTTACAAGAGAAACATTAAAACTATAAAACACCAAATCAATTAAAAGCTTATTTAGATCGTGTATTTTAATGTAAAATTATGCATTATAATGGAGTAGGATTTAATGCAAAAATTTGTATTCAAATGTGCGATCTAAACAGACCCTAAATTAGTTTAGGTAGCCATAAATTAGGTTTTATTTTTTTTTCTTGTACTAGTGTAATTTTTTATTAAAAAATTTTTGTTCATGTGGAGAAAACAAAAATTGATGCAAGCCCAGTAGTACCCAGAAGTTGCAGGAGATGTGATCAAAAATTAATTATAGAATATGTAATTAATGTTTGCACGCCTAATGTTATCACTAATATTTCTTAATGACGAAGCTTATTGTTATTGTTATCTGAAGCAGATGGTCATTTTTTTATTTTATCACTTGTTAATAATTACTACATTAAAAAGTAATTAGGTGGGATCTCTGATTTCTGGCCCTGTTATCAATTAATGTCCTTTTAAAAGTACATCATATAATAATATAAGAATTCTTCTAGTTAGATTGTTACATAAGCATTGTAAAAAAAAACTTATAGGACTATGCACATTCAAATATTCTTATTTTTTTCAAATAGGTAAAAATAAGGCGAAACTCACGATTAAGTATAAATATTCTTATTGTATTTTACCAAAAAAAATTGTATTGTGATCGAAAACTAATATATATATATATACATTTTAAATTGGATTTGAATATTTTGTGATCAAGGTATATATGTTTGAATGGATTTATTTAGCAATCATAGTTCATGTAACAATGATAGATTATATTCCTAAAAATAAAATTTAATATATCAAACAACTTTCTAAAGCAATAATATCGTAGGCTTGTTGCTTTTATTAGGTGGTAATTCACCTTCAAAATTGGAAAAGAAGAACACAAGATTAAATACACACCTTAAGTGATAGAGACAACTAACTATAGCTTGTCACTTTAGACTTCTAATAATTATCAAAAGAATTTTTAGTGAAGTTGGATACATTTCCCACTAGATTTGAAATTTGTCATTTCATTTTCAATTCATTGTCTTATATTGCAATTCCCTCTCGAAAAGGTTCTATTGAAAAGTCGATACTAAACAGTAACGCTCTATAAATATAAACTTTGGGGAGTAGATAACTATAAGTGCGTGTTTGGTAAGGTCAAATAAGTAGTGTTCGAGGTAGCATTTGGCGAGTAGATAATTATTATCGTTATTGTATTTGTCAAATGCGACCTCAATTTATATGTCGCTCTATGTTAGGACCGAGTATTTTATGACCCCGTTTATGATAGGGTTATTTTCTACCATTAAAAAGAGTGTATGTGGTGACTATATTAGGTATGTGATGACATTTTTTTTCACAAATATCATTTATTTATATACGAAATTATCACATATACATATAATAGTGTCATAAAAATGAGGTATAATGGTCGAAAGTTTAAAGGGATTGGTCTTTGATGATGAGACCCTAAACTTAATAAAAAACCCTAAATCATATACTTAATATAATGTGATTTTAAATCATTCACACAATTCACCCTATTTTTATCACTCCTAGAAGTATTTAAATCTTTTGAAGAGAAAAAAACCCACTTCACATTAAAAACAAACCAACAAACAAAGAACACTTCTTTTTTATCCATAAAGTTAAACTTGATCTCTAACTATAACAAAAATGATAATATTACCAATCACTAGTTGATCTATTGGGATAATACGCTATGTTCACTTACGTGTTTATGTTCATGGGTTTGAATTTGAATCTCTCTAAGTGTTCGTTTGGTTAAATGGAGGAATTATAATTCACATGAATAATGATGAGACCATATAAAATAGACAAACGTAAATACGTTCTCCCTAAAATGTCGTTTGTACATAGATACAAAGTGTATGTGGTGACTTTATTAGGTATGTGATCGAAGACACTTTTTTCACAAATATTATTTTTGTTTGGTTGAAGTTTTCACAAATATTATTTATATATTAAATTATCACCTACATGACTACATATACACATAATAGTTTTATAAAAATGAGGGATAACGGGCGAAAGCTTAAAGGGATTGGTCATTGATGATGAGACCATAAACTTAATAAAAAAAATCTAAATCATATACTTAATATATAATGTGATTGTAAATCATTCACATAATTTATCACTCCTAGAAGAAATTAATCTTTTGAAGAGAAAAAAAACCACTTCATATTAAAAACTAACAAACAAACAAAAAACATTTCTTTTTTATCCATAAAGTTAAACTTGATCTCTAGCTATAGCAAAAATGATAATATTACCAATCACTAGTTGATCTAATGGATTTGAGTTTGAATCTCTCTAACAACATGTATGAAAAGTCTGAATCAGGAGAGTCCTCCCTATTAAGAGCCTCTACAATATCTATTTCGGACCATATTGATGCGCCCCCACTGCATTATGCTCTGGGTCATCATGGATGATGTAAATCACAAGATATACGACACAACAATTAGGAATTGAACCCGAGATCTTATAGTCCCGTCTGGTAACATCCAAATCCTTTTCAATCCGCCTTTTACCGCTGCGCCATGTGCCCCAGTGGAGCGAATCGAGCAACAATACTTACCAAAGGGTAACATTTACTTATAAATTCTTGGTACTCCAATTCAATAACACTAATCAATTATAAGAGTTGGTCAATACTTCTACACCTTAAACACTGACCAACACAATTGGATGTACTCTATATTGTAACGGACCACAAAAGGTGGAATCTTTTTCAACAAACCCGAATCCCATATCCTTAAACATTGCTCAAGTGCCACCCAAACATGTTCATAAACCCCACCCTCCCCATTGGCACGTGCATCTCACGCCCCCTTCCCATCACGTGAACCCCCAATAATCAATCTCCTCTGCAAAATCCAGTCAAAGTTCAAGTCAAGCCTCTCTCTTTCTCTCACACTTTTCTCCCGCGCAGAAAAGAAAGAAAAAGAGCTGAATTTTAGGAAGAGAATAATAAACTCAGTTTATAGCTCAAAAAGCCGTTTTTCTCAAAATCACCATCAAAATTTCTGAAAAAAAAAAAACACTTTCCATGATTCATAGAACGTGAATTTAGCAGTTGATAAAAAAAAAAGAAAGAAAAAAAAAATTAAAATTAAAATTAAAAAAACCCCACCACTAGTTCTACTACTAGCCCCAATCTTATTATTCTCTTCTGTGAAACTGAAAACTAAATCCCACCCACATAATAAAGGAGAAAATGGAGAAGAACCCATCAAGCTCTACTACAGTTTCATTGCTATGCCAAGAACCAGGAATCAGTAGCTTGGCTGAAGAGGAAGAAAACCCAGATTCAGCATCGCTTGTTAGCTTGGTTTTGTCCAACAATGGCTTCTCTGATTCGGAGGAGTATGTTCAATTGTTATTTGAAAGGGAGAAGAGTGATTACTCTGTTGTTGGTCCTAAATTTGATGATCTGAGTGATTCGATCAAGATTGCCCGTCTTGATGCTATCAATTATATACTCAAAGTTAGTATTTGGATCCTGATTTCCTGATTTCACCTCATTTTGCCCTTTTTTATGATGATGATTTGGATTGATGTTCTTATTTTGGGGAATTTTGGGTGAATTAGGCAAGGGAGTTATTGGGATTTGAGTTCCAGACTGCTTATCTTTCAATCACATACTTGGATCGGTTCCTTTCCATAAGAACACTACAAGTGAGTAATTTACTTCAATTTTTTACAGATCTTGTATTGATTTGTTCAGTTTCAGTAAAGGCTTAATCTTTTTAATAACTAATTTGATGCAGTGTGAAAAGCCATGGGCAATGCAGCTTCTGTCACTTGGATGTGTATCGCTGGCCACAAAAATGCAAGAAACCAATTCTTGGGTGTTGTCGTCTTTTCAAGTTGGGGAGTTCAGATTCGAAGTTAAATCAATCCAAAGAATGGAGCTTTTAATCTTGTACACATTGGAGTGGAAGATGGGTTCAATCACACCTTTCGCTTATTTACCATACTTCATCAGTATACTCTTCACTGAAACTCCACCTTGGATCACTCTTAAGGGTATTCTAGAACTCGCGATCGGCGTTGTGGAAGGTAATTTGATGTTAATTGAAATGGGTATTGATTATTTCTGCATTTTATTGTCAAATTTCAAATGGGTATTTAAAATTTGATGATTTAAAGGGATGCTAGAACTCGTAACTGGCATTGTGGAAGGTAATCTGATGTTAATTGAAATGGGTCTGGCTTATTTCTGCATTTTAGTGTCAAATCTGAAATGGGTATCCAAAATTTGATGAGTTAATCAATCCCAAGCCACAATTATTGATATTTGCAATTGAGTTTTGATAAAGCTAACAGTTGGTAATAAAATGCAGATATTAACTTGATGGATCATTATCCTTCTGCTATAGCATTAGCTGCAGTTTTGCTGGCATTGGATCAGAGGTTAACAAGAAACACATTAGAGTTGAAGATCAATGCAATACCTTGTAGTAGATTTCTTGATATTGTAAGTGTTTAGATTCTACTCCTTTTTCTCAATTTTCTAATTAAAATTTATTATTTAAGGTGTCTTGACAGATTCAGATTGTTTTTCTTTTTTGAATGCAGGAGGATGTTTGTAGTTGCTACTTTATAATGCAACAATCAAAGAGAGATCCATCAAAGATTCCAAAGTTGCTATCTTCACCAGATTTGTCACCATTAAACATAAGTCAAATGGGCAATTTTAAACACTCCCCGGACTCTTCTTCGATTAGCAGCAAAAGGAAAAGGCTCGATTTTGATGACGCTGACGAGCAAAATCAAGGTTTGTCTGATAAGAAACAGCGCGAAAGCGACACATAGTTGCAAAGTTCTAATGGCTAATGGATTAGTTAGTTTTCCTGTGACTTAGGTTGTCAAGAGGAAAAGGATGGTAAGTAAGTATAATGAGAATCAAATCATTTTTTTAATTTATTATAGCTTTTGGAAATATTTGCTACAAGATGAGTGTGTTTATACAACAAGTAGAAGTCCTCAAGTTGGAAAAGGAGAATTGAAAAACTTGAAAGTTACATTTAGTCATGTGCATCCTTTTTCTCTTCTTGGGTTTAGACTTTTAAGCTCAAAGATTTCATTTTTTTGCCCAAATCTCATACTTTATATAGGGTATGTTGTGCCTAAAATCCTTGTAATCCTAGCTTTTGAGGGGTTCCTTGGGATGATGATCTTTCTTTTTTTTATGTGATTTTTGATTCATTTGTGTTGGATGTTGGCCATCATCAAAGTTTGTAAAGCTGAATGTGACTGGATTTGTTTGAATGTCTGAAGATCTGTCTATCTTTCAAGGTGGGGCCTATAAGTATATGTAAAACTTGCCCTCCTTTTTAGGGGTCATCAAATCCATGACCCCTCAAAATTATGTTTATGTTATGTTGTGTTTCTTGATTGTAATTAATCTTTTCAAGTTTTCATTTTTCTTGTGTTCTTTCCATACCCAATAATAATAATAATCAGAGAGTAGTTGCCCATGTCAGTCCACTATGAAAAGATATGCTAGCTGTACAGAAAAGCCATAAAAGTATAAAACCCATACATCACCTACTGAAATGGCAAGTTAAAAATCAATTGGTTCATCTCTTTCTGACTTGTTGAATTCTGATTTTAAACAATATGGTTGAGTTCTGATTAGATATTTCCTTTTCAAAGTAACAGACCAAAGTTAGACACTAAAAGTAAATGGTCATTTAATGTTTCTGAAGGATATTAAACACAGTGAGAGTGAAACAGTAAAAAAATTTCTAAAGTTAATATGGTTAACAGTAAAAAAATTCCCTCTGCCATTGACTTCCTGCCAAGCTTAAATTTCCTACTCTCATGGTAGGCCTACTTGACAACTCATTTTTACAGGGTTGTTTTCCACACTATGAATGCCATGGTTACATAGCTCAAAGGAGGCCAGACACTAAAAAAAAGTACAATAAAAACACAAAGGAAGAAGGGAGCTGGCTAGAAAAGACCCAATTTTGACATGACATATTCAATTTCTCTGAAATTTACTAGCATCTGAAATTTGAATTGCAGAACTCACAAAGATATGGGCAAAATCAAAATTTGACGTTTATACTTGTGTCTTGTACTAATTATTTTCCATGTACCAAAAAACTCATGAGGGAAACAAACAAAATACACGGGTTTTATCTGACATTTTGTACCCCATCAACCAGCTGCATTTTTGTTGTTTTTTTTGCCTTAGGAAGGAGTTGCTACCTACCAAGACATTGATCAATATGACTTGAAATTTTAAGTGAATATGAACATCAAACAGAAACAAAAACATATGTGCATATGTGAAGGAGCA
Source organism: Fallopia convolvulus (assembly GCA_964016875.1). Classification (NCBI taxonomy): domain Eukaryota; kingdom Viridiplantae; phylum Streptophyta; class Magnoliopsida; order Caryophyllales; family Polygonaceae; genus Fallopia; species Fallopia convolvulus. The sequence continues at coordinate 71,306,209 of OZ024720.1, forward strand.
AACAAGATGTGATGCTTGCTCACATGAAGAAGATTACAAATCTAGTGCACAGTGGATGGTATCCTGTCTACATCAAGGCTCACATGCCATAATTTTTTCATAGGACTAAATGCAGAAAATTTATCAAGAATCTCAGAAAAGGGACAAGTGACAAGTGTCACTTATGTTAATCATGACCAAATAATTGTGACTTAGGATGAAAAGATCCTCAGTCAAAATGAAGTGAAAAAGTTAATAGAAAAATGTCAGTTCAGATTCACTGAAGAGAAAGAGAACATCCAGTACCAAAATCTCTCTCTTTACAAGCAATTGTGATCATCATATCAAACGTGGCATGGCAGTTTGGCAGAATATCAGTAAAAAAAAAAAAAAACAAGGGCATCAAGTTCAATCATTATCAGGTTTACAGCATGGCTTTGAGAAGCCTGACTACCAAAGGAAGAATCAACCAGGACAAATGCATTGAGATCAAGGCATTTCAAAAGGGTTGCAGAGTACATTTACCTTCTGTTTTCTTTTCTTTTGAGCTCAGGGGACCATATAGTTGGCAAATTGGGCAATTTTCTTGCCAGCTGATGTAGTTAAAAAATCTAGTTTTTAGTCATTTTGATCATACAGGGATCATTTTCAAAGCAGCGGCCACGGGCATGCCGAGGAAGCCTAGCAGAACACTGGTTGCCCACTGGGTATAAGTCAGGGGTGACGTGTTGGCGAAGGTTCCAAGGAACTCGATGATTATGATTTGGAAGAGCACGGTGCAAGTTAGAACGGCCACAAAGACGTAGTTTTTCAGGATCCCGGCAAATACATTGATTTTTTCCATCTCCCTGGAGCTGATCTCGTTGAACACCTGTAGGATGGGAAACGTAGTATCAATTACATTATCGAGCATTAGAGATTGTACGAAGATGATGGCAGGATCACACCGCTTGCGGTAAATATCATAGAGGACGAAATTATTAAGAAGCACAAGTACCTGGCAAAACACAAACGAGTTGAATATCAATGTGTTCAGGATTAAGTCGGATGATGGGCCATCTAAACCAAAAGCTCCTTTTCCCCTGGTCTGAAGATACCATATCACGGTAAACTGATACAGAGACTGCCCTAGGATATTCCTCCACATTACAGTGCTGATAATGCTGCCTTTCCTACCAACTGGTTGCCGCTTCATCAAATCGTCATTTGGAGGTTCTGTGGCCAGAGCTAAGGCACCGAGGGTATCCATAATCATGTTAACCCATAAAAGTTGAACAGCAGTTAGAGGTGCATTTCCTGCAAATAGGTGATGTCACTATTAAAAATAAGGACAAGGAAACAGATTTATTAAACTTTGACGAGGACAGGTTTAATGTAGATTTATAAGAAGAAAATATAAACTAAATTGGCAACTTCAAACTAGCACAAGTAGTGTCCTGAGCACTAAAGCAAAAAGAAAACAACTGTATTATATTTAAGGATAATATGTTATAGAAGTAACAGTTTAGTGTTTTTACTGTTACAAGCTCCGCGGACGGGTTTAAAAATGGCAGGCTAACAAGGGAGCATAGAAGATAAAGTATGTAATGCATCTTTCATGTCTTATTAGCTGGATCTATTTGCAGTTACCTGTCAAACAGGCTGAACAAAAGTTGACAACGAGAGCAACAATATTGACAGTCAATTGGAATTGTACAAATTTCTGGATGTTTGTATATACTGAGCGTCCCCATTTAGCCACAGTCACAATTGTAGAAAAATTATCATCCAGAATGATAACATCAGCACTCTCTTTTGCCACCTGAAAGTAAAGAAGTTAAATAGTTAGTTTATGCTGGTGTTGCACAGCTTGAGCACTATTCCATCTTATAAAGCCATTATGATAATTTATTATAGGGATCAATAAAGCTTGTGTCTGGAATGAAAAAAGAAAAAGGAGCGCCCCAAGGAATGAAGGTTGCGCAGCTTTGAATAAATGGATTTGAAGTTTGCATTGCAAAGAAGAACATTTTTCATTATTTATGTTATCCCAAAATCCATATAAGAGAATCAAGCTATACTCTATTATATATCATGTTTTGATTTCTCTGCTATCTCTAGTCTTTACTTACCTCAACTCATAAAACAAAAAGAAGCTCAAACTAGAAAAAAAGTTGAAAAATGAGATTTAGCACCTCAGTTCCAGCAATGCCCATAGCGAGTCCAATATCGGCTTCATGAAGGGCAGGTGCATCATTTGTGCCATCTCCGGTCACAGCAACAACTTCTTCCAATGTAGTTCGTAGATGCTTCACTAGAGTATGCTTATCCATTGGAGAAGACCGAGCCATCACCTGCGGATATAAAATGACAATTGATCAGAATCACCGATTCTAATAGCATCGCGATATTCAGAATTTAACATCATGAGACAACATTGGTTTAAAGAGAATGTCAAAGAAAAACAAATGTCATAAATCTGGGCACAAAGAAATTCAGAAGAGATTTTTATAAAAAAGAGTAACAGTTGTCATTCTCAGACCTGAATTTTAGGAATTAGTTTACTTAATTCCTCCTCGCTCTTTTCACGAAATTCTGGGCCTTCGATGGCTATACCCTCATCAGTCAAAATCCCACATTCTCGAGCAATTGCTTTTGCTGTATTTATGTTATCTCCCGTGACCATTCTAACAATTATACCAGCTGACCTACAAATTGAAACGGATTCCTTGACACCAGGTCGAACTGGATCTTTGATACCAACTATAGCGAGACATGTGTATCCACTAGATGGAATAGGACTACTAGGAGAAAAGCCGTCTTCTAATTCCTTATAAGCAAGGCACAATGTCCGAAGAGCATCACTAGCGAACTGATCAATCGTGTCATTTAGATAATCAATAGTTGACTTATCAAGGGGGACAGCCACACCTTCAGAGTTTATGAACTTGTCACATGCAGCCAAAACAATTTCAGATGCACCTTTAGTGTGAGCCCTTAGGCCTCCTTCAGGAAGCTCTATAACTACTCCCATTCTCTTTACTGATGAGTTGAATGGTTCAACTTTCACTATCTTTAATGCCTTCCGTTCGGCCTGGAAATCCCCACCCAGGGCAAGTCCAAATTCCAATATAGCAGTTTCAGTTGGAGTGCCTAAAATCTCGATCTTGTTGTCCTTGGTTTTAACAATCTCACCACCTGTGTTACTTAAGATTGATTGTAGGAGGATTTTGGTGGCAGACTCGGGAAGTTCTAAACCAGGAGATTTTGTAAAGCTCTTCTCATCTATTATTTTACCACAAACACAGGCTTTTACAACAGTCATGTGATTGGTAGTAAGGGTGCCAGTTTTATCACTACATATAGTTGTAGCAGATCCCATAGTCTCACAAGCAGCAAGGTTACGGACAAGAGCTTTGTCCTTCATCATCTTCTTCATGGCAAAAGCAAGACTGAGTGTAACAGCCAACGGTAAACCCTCAGGAACTGCAACGACAACTATTGTAACAGCAATGGCAAAGTACTCCAAGATCTCAAGTGCCTCATCACCAGACCAACTCAAGTGAGACCCATCTTGCAGCTTGCGGCTGAATAATCCTTGCACTAGCACGGAGAAAGTTACCACGGCGAAGAAAAGACCTATTTTGCCAATAACTGTTGCCACTCCATTCAATTTTACCTGTAGAGGGGTCTCATCATCACCTCCTTCACTGAGAGCAGCCATCAATTTACCCCACTGGGTTCTCATGCCAACAGTGGTAACAATCATCTTGAATGACCCATCCTGGACCTTAGTTCCAGACAGCAGAAAAGGATGATCATTGTCCACCTGAACTGGTTCACTTTCCCCAGTCAAGCTTGATTCATTCACCACAGCAGAGAATCCAGAAACAAAAAGTCCATCAGCTGGGACCTGATCACCAATACCAAGATGTACTATATCACCAGGAAGTAGGTCATATATCGAAAGCTTTTGCCTGCATCCATCCCTAATAACCTGAATTGAGATCTTCTTTTTCTCCCTATCTAAATCCTTGAACTGCAATGATTGTCTATAATCACTTGTTGCAGTGACAAAGACAACTAAGAAGATACTCGCAACAATTCCAAGTCCGTCGTGAGCCCCCTTAGGCCATCCTTCCACTATAAGCCCAACAGCAAGAGAAACAACCGCACAAACGGCGAGTATCATGAGGGTCATGTCTTGAAGGGCCTCCCATACAAAAACCCAGAAGCCCTTTGGTGGACTTTCGATGAATTTATTTAACCCATAAGTTTCCCTCCTCTTATGCATCAATTGCTCAGAGGTTGACAATCCATTTACAGTTGATGTAGAGAGCTTCTTTGCTATCCCCTCAACCCCAGAATGATCTTTAAGCTTCTTCATATTGTGTCCTTCCACTATAGATCCCAGCTCATCAGCACAAATTTCAAAACCAGCAGCTTTGACTTCCTCTGGCGGGGTATATGCTATACCTGAAGGAAATAATCGATAAAATGAAAAAAAAATGAAAAATGTACTCTGTACATATCGAGCTACAGTTCGAAGATAGATCTTGTACCATGGATAAATTGGAGAGCAGCTTGTGAGACCAAAACAGAAATCCTCAACTTTTCCTGCATATATCAATAATAGAAATGAATCAACAATCTCTGTCTAGTCCAGAAGCTATTATTACAGTATAAGATTTTTTGAGAAATCAATCAAGATGGACACACAAGCTCATAAGGATTCAATTCTAAGAATGATTATTAATTTAACTTCCGTACTCAATGGAGAGCGGGTTAAATTCAATTCTAAGAAAGCAACATCCAGATCCACTCTACTGACTGATGGCATTTGCAATAGACATTATCATCACCCAGCAAGAATGTGTGAAATAGATTAGATCTCTATAGAAGCATTTTGTGCTTAACACCATTGTATTAAAATCCAGCAGAAATTCTGAACTCAAATTTCCTACATATGAGTATTTAATAGCTAACTTTAGAGACTATAGCGTGCAATCAGATCAGCAGAAATACACATCAGTAAGCGATCAAAGCCAAATCAGACCTGATTGGATCGGCGAATAGCCTGAACTTCGGAACGCTTGGAGAGATTGGCAGTGAAACGAAACCTTCGCTTGGGATTCTTCACCAGCCAGCACGCTTTCCTCCATCTTCGAAGCGCTTCCTCGGATGAATTCTTGGCCTTCACCTCTCCAAAACTGTCGTTCAGGTAGCTATCCATCTCAATTTCTTCTTCTTTTTCTTCTTTTCACGCTCTCTCTCTCTAGTCAAATTCAACTATATATCTCTACTGGTCAATCTCAACTGCTCCCACTTATGGAATTCAACCACTAGGACATTGTCAAACCACACAATAAGACTCAATTCAGCAAGATTTGAATCAGTAAACTCCCTCCTTTCCAGAAATGCACAATCGGTCAAATAGAGTAGAAACACCACAAACAGCAATTAACTCTGATCTGAATCTCAGACCAGCCGATCTGTTCAATTGATTGGTAACTGAATCTGGAACACTGGATTTGGTTCAACACACTACAGTTGCTCTACTGTTTATGAGTGCTGAAAGTCTGTTGATAAGCAACAAACAAACAAACCCTAACATCTTCGCTGTTCGTTCAACGTTTCAATGTGTTGTTAGATTCTTTTTCAACCAAGAAAACAAAAAGATAAAAGATCAAGCGCGGCAACGGATGACGTGGAAAACATTTAATAGTGGGGATTAAGACATCAGCCGTCCAAGCTCCACGTGGGAGAGCGTGATTGGCATTTGTCCGCGAGTGGGCTCTCCATGTGCGTTTTTTACATCGAAACGCATCGTTTGATTCATAATGATGTGAATAAAGCTGGGTTTGTCTTAGTTTTTGCAATCATAATTTCTTTCTGCTTTGTTTTTGTTGCTGATTAATAAGAAAATACCTAGTCTTTCTTTGTAGTATCTTAGTTTTGCAATCAAAGTTTGCTTCTTTTTGTTGGCTTATCCAATAGTAATGACTAATCGGTGTTTCTATGCTTTTGTTCTTATCTGTTGGAAGTGTCTTTCAAACAGTTTATTCAAATTGTGTACCTTGAACTTGGGTTGCCTTCCGTTTTGGGGAACTCCAGATGAATCTGTGTGTTCTATGAATGTAAAGTCAGTTAGTCACAAACAGTCAAGTTTTTGTCTTTGTCTTCATGTTGATAAAGATACTTTCTTGGTCTTTCTCAATTCGATCTCTAATGGTGATACTTGCATTTGAATTGCAGTTCTGCAACTATCTTGTAACCAGTTAACAGGCACCATTCCTACAGAGATAGTCTCTTTAAAAAAACTAAGTGTTCTTGTCATTCAAAAAAATGTATATCAAACATCTGCATAGACATGCACATAGTTATAGATCGTTATAAATGTGCGTTGGAATGAGAGTACAAAGAATTGTTGTTGTCTATAACATCGAATTGTTGATTATCGTGGTTCGTCAAGTTTTTATGGTTGAGATATCTTTTTGCTATAACTTCTGAAATTTGCCCGATTGAGGAATCAATCAATCAAAACAAGTTTGAGATCGATTATTCTTGTATTGATACCATGAAATCATGTGGTGGAAGTAAAGAAATTGATTCAAGCCACACAATTCAACGATATCTTTATGAAAACTTGGATGAAAATGATTAGAAAATTGCTAAGAAAAGTCAATCAAGTATGTGAAAAAACAAAGAAATGGGAAAAAATTATGTTCACAAAAGTATAAACCGGTGCACACATAATACGACATGATCCATTGATATGTCACATTTAATTACATAAACTAGCGCCTTTTCCTAGCCCTTAGATTGCCTTCATATGAAAGTTTTTAAAAGTCTTGAATCATATGGTACATGTGGGTTTTTTTTGGCTAAAATGCTAATACCATCACATAGTTTACTTAGGCAAAGTTTTTTTTTAAAAAAAAAAAACACATAACAGTATAACCTGGTGAATTCCTGTCACATTTAACATGATAAAAAAATGATTATGACAATATCTCTTTAGAAACATCCTGCCTCGTCTAAACCAACACATTTTCATAACCTTCGAGTATTCTCCATCCCTCTTTTACTCAAGCAAGATTCTCCCTCCCATATTTTTTTAAAATGATGATACATGTCTTCTAAAAAAATACATGCAATGTGATTGATTATGTGAGAGAAGCTCATAGTACAATTTTAGATATTTAAAAAAAATCTCATAATTCAAAGAGGCCCAACTCACTTGGGCTTGGGCTTCATGCTCAGTTAAACTAATTCTGTTAATATGCTCATTCATTCATCGATGTATCATACTTAATTAAAAAAAGTATTTTTTTTATTTTATTTTTTTGGAAAAATTACACAAAATAATACCAACTTTTGCCTATTTACTCAAAATAATACGAACTTTTAAATTAATTAAAAATAATACTAACTTTCATTGTATTAACGAAAAATAGTATAACGGTGTTTTTTGTAAAAAATTTGGCAAAATATGTGATGTGGCCATTAAAATATGTTGGTTGGTCATTAATAATACCAACCTTTGTTGATGCCACAAGGTGAAATTATAATTTATATAATGTAAATCGATACTACTTATATGCGAAATGGTAATTTATATGATGATATTGAGTAATAATCACATCAAAATCTTAGCCATGAATATTTTTTAGTGTTTAGTCAACAAATTTTGATAGACACGTCACATATTTTCCCGAAATTTTCACAAATAACGCCGTTATACTATTTTTGGTTAATACAATGGTGATGCTTGCTCATTGAAATGAAAGCATCAAACACGTGCCTTTTTACAGTATTCTATTTAAAGTCGAGATGATTATGGCGGATATTTTTGTGTCCCTTTTGAGAATCAAGGTCAGACGACTTAGTCACATCTTCATGAAAATCAACAAGGTAATGGATCTCGTTACACAAACAATCATGCCCAACCATGTCCTGAATCTAACAACTTTGTAAAATCCGAAGATGACATTTATTTAGATGCTCTAGGATGAGTGTCCTCCCGTTAAGACGATCTACAAATTCCTTTCATCTTAAAAAATCACAAACGCATGCCTTTATCTATGTAATCCATTATGTAATGATAGGGGTTATTCGTTTTCATATTTTTTCACTTAGGGCTGGCAAAATTTCATCTGGGCCGACCGAAAAAAGGCAATTCCAGTCCTGTCCATAAATTTTAAATACCGGTCCTCAATCCGGGTTTTTTTTCTTCTGATTTCCAGTTTAATTTATGAGCAATTTTTTTAAAGAAAAAGGTTAGAAAAGGTTAGGTTCTTTTTTTGATTTACGGTTCAATTTTTTCAATTCGATTCGGTTTTGGACGAATCCCTAAAAGTATTAAATCTCATCCCAATCTAAGTTGCTAACTAGTATTTTTGCATTTAGCACATGAATATCAGTTGTTAAGGTTATTATTTATTTGCAAGAGCTTTGTTAGTAGTCTTAGAAAAATTTTCTTTGGACTCCAGTTTTTTTGGACAAAATTAAGAAGTAAAAGTACTTGACAAAACACAAATGAGTTGAAAATCAATGTGTTTGCGATCAAATCAGATGATGGTCTATCTAAACCAAATGTTGTTTTCCCCCTGGTCTAAAGATACCATATCACAGTAAACTAATACATAGACCGTCCCCAAGATGGCTATACCATTATCAGTCAGAATCCCACATTCTCGAGCAATTGTTTTTGTTGTATTTATGTTATCTCACGTAACCATTCTAACAATTATACCAGCTGACCACAAATTGCAACAAATTCTTTGACACGAGGTCGAACTAGATCTTTAATACCAACTATAGCAAGACGTGTATCCACTAGATGGAATAGTACTATTAGTTGTTAACAATAACGCCTATAATTTCTCGGTATTTATTCAGCACATTAATATCAGTTGTTAAGGTTATTATTTATTTGCAAAAGATTTGTATGTAATCTTATGAAAATTCTCTTAGACTCCGGTTTTTTTGGACAAAATTAAGAAACAAAAGTACCTAATAAAACACAAATGAGTTGAAAATCAATGTGTTTTTAGATTCTTTTTCAACCAAAGAGAAAGAATCAAGGAGATTGTAAGTCATTTACATATTTTTCCAAATACAGTTTTGTGCAAAAAAAATAGTAGTTTTGTAAAATTTACCCTAATAAATTTTGCTTCCAGCTCATTATTGTTTAGTGTACTCTTCAATGACAACGCTCAGCTGCCATGACTTCATTGAGAGCGGAAAGTTTTCTTTGTATTGAAAACAACAAATTGTTGATATGTTTCCCAAAGACTATTTTCTCGCACAACGAGCTGATTTTTTAAACAAATAGACAATGTTTCAATTACAGTCGAGGAGAATTATCCTTTGAATTTTGAAGGAGATCACCTAAAATGGCAAGCATTTGACAAGTCAAAGGTAAACTAGACGTTTTTTTGGGTTAATTAGTTGATAAAAGTTGTTAACTCCATATATTGTCTTTAGGATGTAGAATGCACTTTTAATAGTTTTCAATATACTCTTTGGAGTTTGGAATGTACTTTCTTACAAGTTTACAAACACACTTTTTCTGATTTACGGTTCAATTTTTCCGTTCGATTCAGTTTTGGACCAATCCCTAGAAGCATCAAATCTCATCTCAATCTAGGTTGCTAACTAGTATTTTTGCATTTAACACATGAATATTAGTTGTTAAGGTTATTATTTATTTGCAAGAGCTTTGTTAGTAGTCTTAGACAAATTCTTTTGGGACTCCGATTTTTTTGGACAAAATTAAAAAGCAAAAGTACCTCATAAAACACAAATGAGTTGAAAAATTCTCTTGGGACTCCGGTTTTTTTTGACTCCGGTTTATACTAAAAATTGTCTTTAGGTTAAGGATCCATATATTGTAATTTCATGGAAACAAATTAGTGGAGAAGCTGCCATGATGGACGCTCTGAAGACAGGACTTCTCGTAGGTTTTATCGGTGTTAGCGGTGCCTTTGTCGAGCATAGGGGAGATGGAATTTATAGCATAAATTCTTATGAAAAAAGGAATCGTGTCATAGTGATTTTAGGTTATGGAGTTGACAAGGACGGGACTGAATTCTGGATAATCTAGAACTTATGGGGTGCTGATTGAGGGTATGACGGTAGAACTAATATATTAAAAGGATCCAACCTTTGTGAAATTGAAATATCAACCTACCATCCGATTATACGAGGTATTTTGATAAATATTTTTCATCTTTTTGTTTATGGAGTCCTTATTTGTTTTTTTGGTTGTGTATATCTGTTCCTATCATACTTGGACTATTGGCTGAAAAAATCATATTTGTATTATTAGGCTATTCGATTTCGCGGCTTGATCCCCCGAGATTCTGGGTCACTCTTGGTAGGAGGAAGCTTGCAAGAAGAAACTCCATCATGAAAACTCTATCATGCAAGGAGAAACAAGATCATTTTCGGTTTTTTATGGACACCCCTAGTCTCCATATCAATGAGAAGTGGAAAAATAGTGTGTAAATTGTTAAAATTGAAAAAAGAAAGACTCAAACTATACATTAACATCTTGAAGATCATAGAGTTTAACCACTAAATAAATCAAAGATAACTAATATTTGTATAAAATATTAACATATTTTCGGTTAACCAATATATGTAAAGTCGTGAACCGAAACTGAACCGATAAACCGAAAAATATTTTCGGTTCGGTTAACCAAACCGAAATTTCAAAAAAAAAGTCGGTTTGGTTAACCTAAAAATTAATCGGTTTTTCGGTTCGGTTTTTTATGGACACCCCTAGTCTCCATATAGCGACCATTTTGTCGCTATATCACAAAACGATCGTGCAACATAAGTGCACGATCGTGCTGAAACTTTCAGTGCAACATTCTTAGTGAATTTTTTAAAAAACAATTTTCTTTATATAAATATATATATATGATAAAAGATTAATAACCTTTTAGGTAAAGTCCAAAGTAATAATATAGACTTATAGATTTACATTTCTCATTTATAACAAAATAATGTCGTTATTATTATTATTATTAGGTAGATTTAACTTCATAATTAATCACATAAATCAATAAGTCATAAGTTTGAATTTACAAGTACATCACCTTAATATTGTTGTACATTATTTTTTTGAAATAATTTTAGACAAAATTTCTTCATAACCCTTTTATAAAAATTTAAAACTTATGTTCTAACTTGTCAAAATATACACAATGACTTGGATTAGTTAAATAAAAAAAAATTTAAAAAAAAAAACAAAAAGTCCAAAACTTCTTTTTATTAATGAAAACTAAAGCACATTATTGTGTTAAAAAAAAACCCAAACAATACTCTTTAAAATATTTTTATAATTGATTTTTGTTTTGAATAGATAAAAGTTGGACACGATCATCCATATTGTATAATAACCAAAAGATTTTAAACTTTTATAAATATGGTTATGAAAGTTCTTAATTACATTTGTCTAAAATTATTCAAAAATAATAATAGACAAAAATTCTTAAGATGAACTACTTGCAAAGTCAAGGTTATGATATAAAGATTTATATTGTTATTAGTGAGGTTGAAAATAATCAAAGTAATGGCATTATTTTCTTATAAATGAGAAAATAAAACCTATAATATTATGTTAAAACTTTGGAACTTATACAATATATATTTTTATGTAAAGGATTTTTTTAAATTAATTTTCACTAAGAATATTTTAGAACCAAAGGAGATCTAAAATAATTTCTTTTAATATTGTTTTAATTCTTTATTGGCAAGATTTATAATTTTTTAAATTTGTTTTTACTTTGTACATAAATAGGACAATTTTATCATAAAATAAAAAGGTAAGGGGTTTATCTATAATTGCACCATTGCTTTTTCAAATCGGTGGAATTTGGTGTGTTATGTTGGGGAAGCTGAATTTTTAGCCCGAGGTTCATGGTAATAATCAGCTTCCGCCCTCGCTATCGCCATTTCTCAACAGTCAATCAACTAGAATCCTTCATTTCCAGGGGAACCAAACGCAATTTTTTAACAGAGGAGTTGTGTGGCCAAATTCTTGATCAGTACCCAAATACCAAATTCTTGCAAAAGCTTCATTCCAAGATCGTTAGTGATCAGAACCTTGGACGGAATCCGTCCATTGCCATCAAGTTGATGCGAGCATATGCTGCTTGTGGCGGAGTAGATAGTGCCCGCCAAGTGTTCGATGAAAGTCCAGAGAAGAACGTCATATTCTGTAACGTCATGATCAGAAGCTACGTGAATAATGGACGCTATGAAGATGCTCTTTTCCTTTTCAAGCGGATGTCTAGTTTTTGGGTTGCTCCAGATCATTACACGTATCCGTGTGTTTTGAAGGCTTCTGCTGAGAATTTGAATTTGTGGGTGGGGATGCAAATTCATGGTGCTGTTATAAAAGTTGGGCTTGATTCCAACGTTTTTAGTGCAAACGGTTTGGTTGCTATGTATGGGAAAAGTGGATGTTTGGTGGAGGCACGCCAAGTGCTCGACGAAATGCCTAACCGAGATGTAGTTTCTTGGAACTCCATGGTTGCAGGGTATGCCAAAAATGGTAGGTTTGATGATGCATTAAGTGTTTGTAGAGAAATGATAGCGTTGGGTTCAAAGCCAGATGCAGGTACGATGGCAAGCTTACTGCCAGCTGTCAGTAACACTTCAATGGACAACATCTTGTTTGTTAAGGAAATGTTCTTAGAGCTTCCGCGGAAGAGCTTGATTGCTTGGAATGTGATGATTGCAATATATGTGAAGAACTTAATGGCTTCAGAAGCAGTTGATCTTTATTCGAAAATGGAAGATTCTGGGTTCGATCCAGATGCAGTAACCGTTGCCAGCGTACTCCCTGTGTGTGGAGATCTTTGTGCCTTGACAATGGGAAGGCAAATACACAACTATGTCAAAAGGAAAATGCTTTGTCCTAATTTGTCAGTAGAGAATGCTCTGATGGACATGTATGCAAAATGCGGGTGTTTGGATGATGCGAGAGCAGTGTTTGATACTATGCAGGGTAAGGATATAGTTTCATGGACATCAATGGTTTCAGCTTATGGTGTGAACGGTCGAGGAAAAGATGCTGTTGCCCTTTTCTCAAAAATGGTGGAAGAAGGCGTAATTCCGGATTCCATTGCCTTTGTTACAATCATGTCAGCATGTAGTCATGCCGGATTGTTGGAAGAGGGACGGAATTACTATAAATTGATGACGGAGGAGTACAAATTAGTTCCAAGGATAGAACATTACTCTTGTATGGTGGATCTCTTAGGCAGAGCAGGTAAAGTGGAGGAGGCCTTTGAGTTTATAAAGAAGATGACGGTTGACCCAAACGAAAGAATATGGGGGTCGTTATTGGGTGCGTGTCGAGTTCATTCAAATACGACGGTTGGATTAGTAGCTGCTGATCATCTGTTTCATATGGCTCCCGAGCAAGCTGGGTATTATGTGTTGTCATCAAACATTTATGCAAAGGCGGGAAAATGGGAAGAAGTTACAGCCATCAGATCAATCATGAAAACCAAAGGTATAAAGAAAACGCCGGGCGTGAGTAATGTAGAGCTCAATGGATTGGTTTACACCTTTCTTGCTGGTGACGTATCACATCCTCAGTCTAAGGAAATATATAAGGAGTTAGATGTGTTGGTTGGGAAGATGGTTGAGATGGGTTATGCTCCCGAGACGGATTCCGCTCTCCATGATGTGGAGGAAGAGGATAAGCAACATCATCTAGCGGTTCATAGTGAGAAGTTGGCAATTGTTTTTGCCCTTATGAATACGAGCGGCCCAATGCCGATCAGGATCACCAAGAATCTTCGGGTTTGTGGGGATTGCCATGTGGCGATTAAGCTTATATCGAGGATTACAGGGCGAGAGATCGTTGTGAGGGATACCTACCGGTTTCATCATTTTCATGATGGAGTTTGTTCATGTGGTGACTATTGGTAATTCTTGAAAGTGATGATCTTGTTGCTCTCTTTTGTACACTGATGAGTTATAAAGGTTCAATTTGAGAGGAGTAACGTTTAGTGTTGGTCCTGCACCTGAACTCAGCGCCACAATTTGCATACTACAGCTTTCATAATTGTTTTTTTTTCTAAAAAAAGGGCTTGTTTGTTTGTATATGGAATGGGTTTAGGAAGGACCCAACCCGATTCCACTGTTTGGTATAGATCGGAATCGGTATGATTGGTATGAAATTGATTCCCATACCTGATTTTCCATTTCCTCATACCCAATCTTTTTTGTGGGTTTGAGCCAGGATTCCAGTGAAAAAAAAGGAGGAGCTTACCCGGACCAGCATAGATTTGCACTAGAATGTTGTCAGGAGAAAACCGCGACCGCGGTTTACAAGGACACGACCGCTATTCTCACCGCCTCGGAAGAGTCAACATAGTAAAACCGTGATCGTGGTTTCCAAGGCCCGATCGTGGTTCTACCAGAATTGACGCGCCGAAGATTCTTTCCGTGTTATCTTTTATTTTGTTTCCTTTTCTATCTCTTAGGATCTCGTTTTTCTTAGTTTAAATAGCCTTTTGTTAGACTTTGTTTTTCATATTCAATTCTACAACCTTATATTTTGTATTCTCCCTTTTTATGGAGAGCTAAACCCTTTTATTCTATTCAAGTTGAAGCTTTTGGATTCAAGTGTATAATAAGACCTTTTTCTCAAGTTTATTCCTTCCACCTTATTTCAATTCTCTTGAGCTTAATTTATATTGATTGTATTGATTCTACTTGAATGATCACCATGTTGAAGTTGATACACTCTATTGCTAAGATATACGTTTTTTTTTTCCTTTTCATATGCAAAAAATGTCTTTTGTTTTGTTTTATTATGCAAAAAATGTCTTTTGTTTTATTTTATTATTTTTATGTTGCGCTGATCTAATAAATCTAATATCTAGGGTCAAATTTTTGAAAGAGCATAGGTGGAATACTGAAAAAGCAATAGTATCAAGTTTACACTTTACACACACACCAGTGTTAACTATCAGACGACTATCCCTCAGTCCTCATCATCAATTACGCCAGGCATAAAACAAGGTATGCCATCGCAGCCCATAAACAAGTGGCACGAGCCTGGACGCTCAATGTTCCCTCTAAAAACATCCTCCGCCTCATTCTTGAAAGTTTCAAACCTCTGCTTCATCTCCTCAGAGGTCCTGCATATCTTGCGACTGAAGCACCATTTATGGTATAAGGCCCACACTGCCTCATTTGATCCCAAGTCCCTAAATGTGGGTACGATGCTGATTGAACAACCAGACCAGTCATCTGCATAAAAAGATCATGTTGCCAATCAATTTCATTCTTCTATCAAGGCTTTAACAAAGTTAGATCCAAAAAGAGCTCTTAAGCTGAGCTCTTTTTGGGATCTCATTTGTCTATCAAGGCTTTAACAAAGATAGATCACAACTCAAACAAAATGAGAGATCCCACGGTATGTTTGCATATAGGTAGTGCATAATGCATAACATATCATAGTTTGAAGCATCCCTTAAGCGCCAACTGAGTTAAGAATCATCAACTTTCTCCTCGCGCTAACATTTTCTAGTTTCAAAAATTTGCCCTAAAAATAGAGCCATGCCTATAATTTTGTATAATCCCATTCACATACATGGCTCAATCAATAACCACATCACGGCAAACATGAGAAAGAAGTGGATATCAAACAAAAACTATCTTAAAAGCAAATCACAGAAGAGGGATGAACAAAATAGAGGACTGACCGAGAAGTTCTCTATCGCAACGCTCGGTTAGGAAAAACGGCTCTGAGGGATCCGTTTTGTTCTTTTCAAAAACGGCATTCACATTCTTCTTGAAGAAGTAGAACATCTGGTGCAGCATCCAAGGTGTCCAATCTCTGTATTTCCCACAAGTAAGGCAATATCTATGATATAAGTCCAACAACGCATTGCCTGATTTTAAGTCCCTCTCTGTTGGTATGACTCTCATTAGCATATCTACACAAGAATGAAGGTGATGAAATCAGTATTTTAAAAATCGTAAGGTGACTCTAGACAATGGAACTCCCTGCATCCTAGCCTTCTCACAACTTTGAAAACATTTTAAAAGTGCCTTCAATTGTTAGAATGTAAAACGTGTTCAAGACGAGACAAAACCAAGTTTTACCGTGGAAACACTCTTTAATTTAATAGAACTTTCACAACAAAAGTGTAATAAACCATCTGTAAAGTGCCTAGGCGCACCTTTTCACACACTAGATGAAATTAAACAAAAAACCATCTCAAAAGCGAATAACAGAAGAGAGGAGAGCAGAATAGACAACTGACCGAAGCGATCTGTTTCGTCGCACCAGATGGACAGGCAAAACTGGACTTTTGGGTCCTTTTGGCTCATTTCAAAAGCATAAATCGCACACTTCTTGAAGCTGCAACACGCCAGCTGCATCTCCTTGATTGTCCTGTGTATATCGTGATGGCGACACCATCTGCAGTATAGGTCCATCAAAGCCTCGTCTGATTCCAAGTCCTCCTTTGTGGGTGTGAGGGATGTTTCTTTAACACCAGATGAGTCTGCATAAAATATGGCAGCTATTTAATATCCCGATATCCATATAGTTAAGATTCTAGTCTACTACCAATAAAAAAAGGAAAAAAAAATGATCAGCTATATAATATCCCGATATCCATATAGTTAACCATTCCTGATTAAAAAAAGCTTCTTTTTTCTATCTGTCTTTGCTAACTCTGCAATTATCAGCATTTGTTTCAAATAACACAGTTGCTGCAATGATGGATTGATTTTGGAAACAATATAGTTAACAAAGAAAAAACTCTAAGCCCAATTCTCCAATTTCAATCATTTTCTCAAAATAGAGACATCCCAATCCTATGGATAGCTCGATCAAACTGCAAAAAACAAAAGGGAGAACAAGATAGACTACTAACCGCACAGTTCTAATTTGTCACACAAATCTGACAGTTCCTTTTGGTTCATTTTAACAGCATAAACTGCATTCATCTTGAAGTTGTTGAACCTCTGCTGCATCTCCTTGGGGGTTCGGAGTATGTTGTGATAGAGGCACCATCTATAGTATAGGTCCATTACTGCTTCGTCCGATTCCAAGTCTCGCTTTGTGGGTGTGAGGGTCACTTCATCATCACCGGACGAGTCTGAATAAAGATTTTGTAGCGATGTAAAATACATCTGATTATTATAATATACTATTAACAATTACCACTAATAAGAAAAGAGAGATCAATTTCATCATTAAAAATCACACGCACATCTCAATGCTATTCCTTACAAGCCTTCCTTTTTCCAGCATGTATATCTAATTACGCAAAATAAGCTGTTGTTCAAATTTTGGCAGGGATATAGCCATGTTAAAAAAGAAAAAACTCCAAGCATGTACTAACGTTTTTCGATTACAACAATCGTCAAAATAGACATGCCTCTATGGTTGTACATCCTGATCTCATACATAGTAGCTAGATCAATTACCATATATGACAAACATAAGAATGAAAATGAAATTAAACAAAAATTATTCCAAAACCACATAACATAAGAGAGGAGAACAAAATAGACAACTGACCGAACATATCTTTTTCGTCGCACGAGGAGGATAAGTGCAAGGGGTAAACGGGGTCAGGGTCCAATTCATTCATTTCAAAAACATAAACCGCATTCTTCATGAAAATGTCAAAATTCGTATCCATTTCCTCTGAGGTCCTGTGTATGTTGTAATGGAGGCACCATCTACTGTATAGATCCAATGCTGCCTCATCTGATCCCAAGTCCCTAAATGTGGGTAAGAAGCTGACTTTTCTAGCAGCCCGGCCTGCATAAAAAGATCATGTAAGCAATATATAATACCCGATATTCATATGCTTTTTTATCCTATTGCCCATCAATTTCATGTAAAGAAAAAGCTCTAATGTGGGCATGATGTTGACAGGATCAGCAGCCCAGTCTGAATGCACAAAATGATCATCCATATGTTTTAATGAAGATCCTACATATTGCCAATCAATTTCATGCAAGGAAAAATTATCCCATTCCCATACATTGCTCAATCGAGTGACGCCCGAGGCGATGGCCCCCCAGGATCACCTATGAGCGCCTCTAAGGCGAAGGCGATCGCCTTATACATAGAGTCCAGTAATAACAAATATACATGTATAAAAGGCTAAGTATGATCATTCTATGAAATTGAGGATATAAAAGCATATTTTCATAGCAAAACAGCCAAATTTATTCGATTTATTGTAATTAACCAACATCTAAAGATAGCACAACATAAAATCAGAAAACCACAATAACCCCAACACCGGGGACAGCTAACCGTGATCATCAGAGAACATTAAATATTAAATCAAGAAAATGAAAGACTAAATCTGTAAACTGATTTCACAGCAAGTTAAGTCATGAAAATCAAAGAACATGAAGACTAAATCAAAAGAAAATCACTGTCATGAACATCAAAGACTGTTTTTTCACATAATATAGTTTAGGAATTACCAACAAGAGAGCATCAATTGTACTTGAGCTCTTGAACTCGAAAACAAGAGTAAAGAGAGAAAGGAGAGAACCTTGCAGTGTAAGGATAGAAAGAGAGTATTTGTCGTTTGAATAGAGATTAGAACTCAAGGAGATTCAAATAAAAAAGATTTCTTGGAAATATGTAATTGCATTAGATAAGCTATCTTGTAAATATGATAAAGAAATAACTATTTACAATTTGGAAAGTAAGATAATATAGATATACATTGAAAAAAAAAATTATGAGAGATGCTTTAATTTTAAATGATTGTTTGAATGCAGTTTTGAAGTAAACCAGAGAGGCGCATCGCCAGACGCCCGGGTGCACCTGCGCCTCGTCTTTTCAATCTCATGCTCAATCAATAAAATAATGGCAAACATAAAAAATGAAGAGGAAATCAAACAAAAAGTATCTCAAAAGCAAATTACAGAAGAGGGGAGAACATGATAAACAACTGACCAAGAGAATCTTCTTCGTCGCAATAGGATGATAGAAAAAACCGACAACTGGGGTCCTTTTTGTTCATTTCCAAAACATGAATCACGCTCTTCATGAAGTTGCCGAACCTCTGCTTCATCTCCTCAGGTGTCCTGCGTATCTTGTAATAGACGCAATATCTATGGTATAAGCCCAACAATGCATTGCCCGATTTTATGTCCCTCTCTGTTGGTATAAGTGTCACTTCGTTAACTGCAAAAGAATGGATATGAAATCAGTATTCTAAAAATCGGCAGGTGACACTAGACAATGTAACTCCCTGCATCCTAGGCGCAAGGTGCAAGCCTTTTCACAACTTCCAAAACATGCTAAAGTGCCTTCAATTGTTAGTATGTTAAGCATGTCCATGATGAAATAAAACCACATTTAAACCATTACAGTGAAATAAACCATCACAAAAGTCTAGGTGCGCCTTTTCACATACTAAATGAAATTAACAAAAACCATCTCAAAGCATATAACAGAGGAGAGAGCAAGATAGACTACTGACGGAAGTGATCTGTTTCGTCACACCAGATGGATAGGCAAAACAGGGCAGAGGGGTCCCCTTGGCTCATTTCAAAAACGTAAGTTGCACTCTTCTTATAGCTGCTAAACGCCAGCTGCATCTCCTCGGGTGTCCTGTCTATGTTGAAATGAAGGCACCATCTACCGTATAGGTCCCTCAAATCTTCGGGAGTTTCCATGTCCTCCTCTGTGGGTGTGAGGGTCATTTTATCACCACCAGACAAGACTGCATAATATAATGCAGCTATATAATATCCATATATCCATATAGATAAGATCCTAACTAATCTATAACCAATAAAAGAACTAATTCAGCAATAACAACTTTTGTTTCAAAGAACCCAGTTGCTGCAATGATGGATTGATTTTGGAAACAATATAGTTAACAAATAAAAAGTTCTAAGCACCATTTTCCAATTCCAACCGTTTTCTCAAAATAGAGACATCCCAATCCCATGCATAGCTTTGATGAAAAAAAAAAGGAGAATAAGAAAGACGACTGACAGTGCAGATCTATTTTGTCACAGCAGGGAGACAGGGAGAGATCATCTCGGTTCATTTGAACAGCACGTAATGCATTCATCTTGAAGTTGTTGAACCTCTGTTTCATCTCCTCGGGGGTTCGGAGTATCTTGTGATAGAGGCACCATCTGTAGTATAGGTCCAGTACTGCTTCGTCCGATTCCAAGTCTTGCTTTGTGGGTGTGAGGGTCATTTCTTCATCACCAGATGGGTCTGCATAGTAAAATTGGTAGCTATATAATATCCCTATATCCCTCTGATTAATATCACATTATTTGACCAATTACAAATAAAAAGAAAAGAGAGATCAATTTCATTTATTAAAGTTAACAAAGAAAAAATCTAAGCATGCTAGATCAATAAACATATCATGACAAACATAAGAATGAAAATGACATTAAACAAGAAATTATAACAAAATAGGGGAGAACAAGATAGACAACTGACCGAACAAATCTTTTTCATCGCAAGAGGAGGACAAGTGAAACTCGCAAACGGAGTCAGGGTACAATTCGTTCATTTCAAATATATGAATTGCATTCTTCATGAAAATGTCAAAACTTGTAGTCATCTCCTCAGAGGTCCTACATATGTTGTAATGGAGGCACCATCTACGGTATAGGGCGCGCCCGGACTCATCTGATCCCAAATCCCTACTTGTGGGTAAGATCCTGGCCGTCATTGGCTCCAAGTCCCACAAATTTGGAACTGGAAGTGAGGGCAATATCCCGGGGTTGTGTCTGATTTTTTTGGCTTGTTTATTGCCGTCCATTTCCATCTAATATGGCTTGGTAACTCTTGTTTATATATCAGCTGTAATGGAGAGTGGAAAATATAAAAATAAAACACACAAAAATAGGAACAATTTCAAAAAGAGGAGCAATTTCAATTAATCAAGTAGCTACTAGCGTAGATGATCTTCTACCCAAGTTTCCCAAGCAAAGCAAAGCAGGGATGGGAAGTTGGATGAAAGATTAAGCAATTCATAACTCTAGCTCTTATCTAAAATATGGTTCTTCACAGTGACGATTGCAGGTGGGGGCGCGGGGGTTCTCAGCCAGGCGCCAGCGGCACAAAAACAATGAAAATTTGGATCTTTCTCAATTGAGAACTAAGAAAACCCTAAAAACAAAATTCAATTGAGAAAGACATGTTCAAACCGATCAATTTTTTAGACGAGTTGGTGGTAGACTTTGACGAGGCAGAGAAGATATGCCGCCGGTGAAGGATTCTTTCTCGCGCCCGAGTCCGTCGTTCCGTCCTTATTCTCTCTCTGTTCCTCCTTCCTCGGCAATTCGATCGAGTTCGTTTCACTAATTTTGATGGGCCATTTAAATAGTTGGGCCGTAAGGGTTCGAGTACAATACAATAACTTAGGTGTCAAGGAACCGGCTGGTTCTTCGGTTCGGTTCCGATTTTTACCGATTTCGACCCGATTTCCGCCGGTTTCGATCCATGCCCTATAAAAAAGAATAATATTCGTGGGAAATGCAAAACTGCTACCGCGGTTTTATATTTTCAACAACTATTAATTTTTTAAGGGGTCGGAACTGCCGATCATCTGGTTTCAGGAAACGTTGAACTAGGACCGGCCAAACCCTAATTCCACATGTGAAACCGAAATTAACTATTCAAACACACAAGTTTTTTCATTCTAGTAGGAGCTTTTCAAATATCCTCCATTTTTTCAACCAATTTTCATAATTTTTAATTATTTGACTTCCATCAAGTCCAACCAAACATACCATTTAGTGTTCATTCTACACCTACATATTAAAACGTTTTGGAACTCGAGCGGGAGCTGAAGTAATCATACTAGACTTCCTTATTCGAAACTGGAGCTTGTCCACTAATGAGATTATGGGAGCATTGTTCTAGCGTGATTCTACTAGATTTCCTACCCCTCCCCCGACTTCTATAACTTCGATCTCCCATCTAGCATGATTCCACTCGATTTCCCCTCGTTCTTGATGAACGGACGCTTAATCAACCGAATGTGAGTGTGATGATGTCATAACTCGTATAGATATAACTACACTAGAAGACAAAACAAAACGCCAACGATAAAAAAACTACAAATATATACAAAATAAAAGTATACAATCATGGATAAAAAGTACAAACTTTACAAAGTGCCGTTGCAACTTGAAAGTTTCAAGTTGGAACGGCACTTTCAAGTTGAAAGTGATCGAGTGGTTTCATATTTTTCTACGCGCATGCTTGCGAAAAGAAATAACGAAAAAGTTAAATAGTGAGGATTAGATTATGTTATATGATAAGTGATGACGTGGTATTATGGTATCCTCTATTCATGGTGAGAATATTACTCTTCATTCACATAAATGGGAATATGGGAAGCTAGGTGACAAGTCATGTCACTTTGGCATATGATTTGTTATAAAGTGTGGTAATTAATAATCGTCCATCATTGTATGTTCTCTAAGACTTTGACTAGCTATGGCATGACCAAAGCTTAACGTTCATGTTAACCTTATCCTACTATTCATTTAATTTCTACATAGTTCGTAAATAATACATAAAACATCTAAAGGTGTCTTACTTTTTCTCTAAAGGTGCCTCACTTTTTTTAGGGATAAGATTTTAGAAAATAACCTCATTGTTTAGATAATTACGAAAAATAGCCTAAATTTACAAAGTTATGATAAATAATTTCAACCATGAGGTGGATTGCGAACATTAGTTCAAGTATCATTGAAGATGATATTTTTTGGGACTAATAGTCACACAACATTTATGACATTGATATTATCTATAATCAATTTTGACAAACATCATCATCATTGACCTAGTGAGGCTCCGCTAAATGACCATTAACAAAAAAAACTTGATTTCTAACCACACTTTCTAACAAATCGTAAGCCAAAGATGGGGTTATTCCTGAAATTTTAGGCTAGTAATCGCAATTCACCCTACAAATAGAGCTATTAACCACAACTTTAAAATTTTGGGATATTTTTTGCAATTTTCTCCAAAGATGGGGTTATTCCTGAAATTTTCCCTTTCTTAGATTCTCAATCTAAATAAATACAGAACATGCATTTCATCAACCGTAACACCCATTCAAGGCGCGCCATTTCCCTTACCGACCTTCGTCAATGGGGCACAACCTTCTAGACGCCCTGAACGTACGGATCGTCGGCTCCGGCGACCGGTACCTGGTGTTCGCCCACGGCTTCGGCACCGACCAGTCGGCGTGGCAGCGCATCCTCCCTTACTTCACTCCGTACTACAAAGTAGTCCTCTACGACCTCGCCTGCGCCGGCAGCGTAAACCCCGATTACTTCGATTTCCACCGCTACACCACTCTCGACGCCTACGTCGACGATCTCCTCTTCATCCTCCAGTCTCTCTCGATCTCCTCTTGCGCATACGTCGGCCACTCCGTCTCCGCCATGATCGGCCTCCTCGCCTCCATTCGCCGCCCCGAGCTTTTCTCCAAGCTCATCCTCATCGGCGCCTCGCCTCGGTACTACTTCTAATTGCTTGAATTCGATCGATTTTCGGTGCTGTTTCTGTATGAATTGAACAGATCTGAGTTTGTTTCATGAGAAATTGCACAGATGCGACTGCGTGATTGTGCGATTTAGGTTAAAATTGGACTTGAGATTTGCTTACTGATTGAGATGAAATTAGGTTTTTGAACGACGAGGACTACCACGGGGGGTTCGAGGAGGGGGAGATCGAGACGGTGTTCTCGGCGATGGAGGCGAATTACGCCGCCTGGGTGAACGGATTCGCGCCGCTGGCGGTGGGGGCGGATGTTCCGGCGGCGGTGAGGGAGTTCAGCCGGACGCTGTTCAATATGCGGCCGGATATCTCGCTTTTTGTGTGCAGGACGGTGTTCAACACCGATTTCCGAGGGGTGTTGGGGCTCGTGAAGGTGCCGTGTTTCATCGTCCAGACGGCGAAGGACATGTCGGTGCCGGCGGAGGTGGCGGCGTATATGAAGAAGCATCTCGGCGGGAAGAGCGCCGTTATCATGCTGAACACCGAGGGGCATCTGCCGCATCTCAGCGCGCCGGCGATGCTCTCTCAGGCGCTCAGGAGAGCGCTCACGGCTGGTTTGCAGTGAGAGCACGCGCCATGGGGAGATGGAGATGATAGATGAGTGACACGTGGAGAGTTGGATGCATTTCTTGTTTGGTACCCCGCTTTTTGGGATAATTATGGTAGGGGGCCTGAATTGCACTCTTTGTATGACATTTTTTTCTCATTACTCCATTCATCGAAGGCTTTTTATGTTTTGTCAAAAACAAAACAATTGTGTGATTGATTTTGGTCATGGAGATTTTATATAAGGAGTGTGGTTTGTTTGTTTGGTGTAGGATTCACATTTTAACTCGTAGCAAACGATTGATACTAGTCGATCTAGAGTTGTCGATCATATATGACTCGTTCTAAGGACTTGACACAAACCGACTTGTAAATATCGGGGTTTGGCACAAAACTATTCTACTCGAACTCGAAATAACCGAACCATGCCATCTTGATTGTTAGTGTTTGACGCCAAACATGCCCTTATTTAATAGTGATTATCCCATCTGAAAAGTTGTAAATAAAATTATACTTGAAGTTCCATCAAGATCCGATCACAACTTCGAATATGGAATTCAAAGCGCGTCAAGGCGTCACTGATAATTGCGACTCGACATATAAAAGACTCGACCCAGAGCTACACAACATGACTTGAACTCGACTTGACGAACCCAATTGACAAGTGCTACTACCATCTTGACTATTTATGTTTTGACGCATCAAGCACACCTACATATGCTTCTCCAACATATGCTTTTTGACGCATCAAGTACGTACTAGAGTTGCTTGCTAGATATTGAGATGACATTAGGGCGCGCGCCAAATTAAATATTCCAGGCTCATACAGTCATACTTTTCATATACATGGCCACATGGGCTTCAAAGTATGGGCTTAATTTAATCTCCTTACTGGGCTTAACATCAAAATTAAGTAAGCATTAACATCAAAATTAAGTAAGCATATATTTCGGATGCCCGATTCCATAGATGTCAATAAATCTTACGTGAAGTTCGAACTCAAAATGTGCATGTATAAATAACACTTTTTCTTCGAGTCTAATATCAGCCAACAAATTTTGAACTATATATTATGAACAAATTTCCAAGTAGAAATCAAATTTATACGGAGTATTTATTATGTGGGCGATCAAAAACAACCGTCGATATATTGATTTTGACGGCGTTATTTGACTGAGCTAAGAGACTAGTATTGGTTGGTCGAAGATCTTCGTTCTTTGATGGCGTCTACCGTGTGGTGATGACGCCGGCCGTCACGTAGTTAAGAAGGAATATGGTGGCGCTGACTTGGTCAAATTTGAAATGTTCAATGTGGATATTGTGGATTTTTGAATAATACTCTTACCAACCCTCTTTAATTCGGTTGGCACTTTATAATTAATTAAAAGTTCGTGAGGATATTAATCAATTTTCAACGTGTCTAATCTGATTTTCGATCGTAGCTTAGCTTTAGCTAGAGAGAGTTGTTGAGCTTGCTCGGTTTCTTTATCAAATCTTGATTATATTGTGTGTTTGTGCTATACAAGTCTAGATATAGAAAAATCAATGTGTTTTCATGAACACCAAATCTACGTTTAAGTTGACCTTAATCACCTTAATTATTTACCCGGGATTGATGCATTGATTCAATCTTCAATGAAACATAGGCAGGGACGGAACCAGGAATAAAATATTGGGTGGGCTGGATTTATCTTATACAATAAAATGTCGATAGACGAGGAAGAGATAGAATTAAAACTTTAACACCTTTTCAACCCTTTTGATGGTTTTTAAACTATAATTTATACTAATTTGATATGAAAATATCATTCAATTTTTTATTTCATATAAATAAAGGTAAAAGTTTTATAAGTAACAACATTAATGAATAATAACAAATTAAAAAAGTTTCGAATATATTGCAAATAAAATAAGCATAAAAATATTAATAAGGTAAAAAATATAAATTATAAACTTAATAGTCAATATGCATAAGAAAAGCAAATAAGTATTATTTCATATATTGAAAAGAAGAGGTAAATTAAACAAGTACTAGTTAAATAGAATAAAAAAGAAAAAAAAGTACCCACGTCATCTTTCAAAAAGATTGAAAGGAAACACGGAGTAAATTACTGGGATCGAACCCGCACAGCGGCGCGCACAGATCTTTCACAAAATAGCACACTCCACCACTAGGATAATTAAACAATGACTAAATACAATACTACAAGTATATATATTATAAATATTTGGGGTGGGCTGTAGCACAATCCAGCCCACCCCTAGATCCGTGCCTGAACATAGGAGCATTATAGTGTATGATGTGCATCCTAATTTGTGATATTAGTACTAGCAAGTAGCAATAATCAATTTGGTTTAGGATGGTAAATGTATAAACTAAACTTAATATCTTAAAGGGTTTTTTTTCTTTCAATTTTTTATATATGTTAACAATAAAATAAATGTTTTAATTTTTTCAAGAATAATAATTCAGATCAGCCTAACGAGTTTTGAATTTCAGCCGAATTGGGTTCGGTTTTTCTTTAACTCGTTGATTTTCAAATCGGGTTTCAACCCTAGAAATTTCAAACAGTTCGAATGAAATTATCGGGTTAAATTTTAACATGTCTGGACCTGTCTGCATTATCCTGTAAAATCTAAACATGCCCTAATTAGTGATCAACAAACTAATTTATACCATACACTTGTCGCCTTACTATCTATCAAATGTTCATGAACCAAATTAAACCCTTGCTCTTAATGAATATGGGGAGGCATTAATTAATTAGGCCCACTATAAATGTATGATATTGTGCGACCTCCACATGTATACGATCAAGATCACGTAAAATTGGTACTAATAGTACTTTTATTGTCACGTTCCCATCAAAAACATATTGATGTCACATAATAATGCATAGAATGAGACATGGGGATGGTTAGATGTCACATTATTCTTTTCTTTTTCTTTCTTTCTAAGATGATAATATCATTTTTGAAAAAAAGAGAGTCATAAAGTAATTAAAATGGTCTCTAGTATTCAAGGACAAATACAATGTTTCCATGAACAAGATCTATCAATGTTTTAATTGTGAAGATATAAATCTTTTTCTCATAGCTTTTCTCTCCTTTTTCTTTCCCTTTGGACCCTCCTTATATACCATCCCGACTTCAAATCGAGGTAAGGGTGCGTACATCTCGACCCCCTAAATTCCGTTCATACCGGATTTCATCTGGATAGATGTTATTATTGTTGTATTTGGGGACCAAAATTAAGTACTAGTGCATGCAATTTTTATTTTGTTTTTTCCCCTACAGATTTAACATATAATTATTAGGACATTCTAACAACTTATCCACAATTTTTCTAAAATGAAAATTCATCATCATCATTAACCTAGTGAGGCTCTACTATAGGGAATCTGAGGGGTCAAAATAAGGCTACACTCGATAGACCCAGTATAAACTGAAATTCATCTATGTGAAAATTGACAAAAAATGAACTTAGCTCTCTTTGTGCATGTCAATTTCATGAATTTATGCAATAAAGTTAGGCTTTGGCATTATTGGATTCGGAATGAGTTGGACAAATATAGACCATTTGAAGCTTTTAAACACTATTGACCCATTAATTATATAATTTCATTGTGTAACTTTATTAAGATGCTAATGAAACATGTGGTTGTAAGATATTAGTAAATTAGTGTGTCATTTTCTAGATATCTTTTCTACTTTTGTGGAGTGATATTTTTGTGTTTTTGACCCGGCTATTAGCCGGCCACGTATTTGCGTCCCATCTTAATTAGTGAGATAAACTAATAAATTAGTTGTTTTTATTGTTGAAATTATGAAATTAGTTGTTTATTGTGTTTGGATAATATGTGTGGATTGTTAGGTGGGTGCTAATGCGATATTTTGTGGTTATAAACTACTACTACTTTTTTTTGTAATGCGATATTAAAAAAGTAGAGAAAAGAATAAAAATGGAAAAGAATAAAAATGGAAAAAGGATAGTTGAACCTGCATCATTTATATATTGATTTTTCTAACATATGTTTTAAGGACACAGATTAAGAGCCTAAAAATAATAATATATTTTATAATTGTATTTATTTAGATTTATTTTTTTTAATAGGGTTTATTAATTTTCTATTAGGATTTTAGTTCCCACAATTAGTATTATTAACATATATTCTTAGGGCATAAGATAGAATAATCGTTTATATATGTATCAAAACAAAAGGTGCTAAAATTATATGGAGTTGTCGCAAATTATTACTCCCTCCGTCTAAGTCTAATTGGCTTTTGAGCAATATACACACATATTACGACAAATATTATTCTTATCAAAATACTATTATTTATTAACTCTCCTTTTGTACAGCTTCCAATCTAATTATTGCATGTAATACACTTTACATTTTTTAATTTATTTAGTTGGTAGTAAATCTGAAAATTTTTGGACAAAATAGTTAAAAGCCCCAATAGAATTAGACAAATATTTGTATCTAAAAAACCCAAAAAGATAAAGATTGGAGTAGTTTTGTACATATCACCTCTAAATGGTATAATATGGTTATATTGAATATCATGCTAGTTATATAATTAAGCTACAATTAAGTACTAAGGAAAAGTACCAAACCTACATCACTCATTTCACTCTCAAGCAAGCTATGCTTCAAATTTGTAAAGAGTCCACTCTCAATCTGACAGATGCATCTCACTCCAAGATTAGGAATTTAAGAGGATGATATGGTGCCACGTGGCCTCCATGCCAACACCCTGGGACCACATGATTAAGATAATACCACTCAACAAAAGCCATTTTTAACGCCTTATTTAGCTCACATTGCAATCTCTTATGCCAATTTAATGCATTAAAATTAACTTATGTCTTTCTAATTCAAGAGTAATGTTATAAAAATACTAGGTGAATTTTGAACGACGATGGGCAGTCTAACGCCTACATAACTAGAACGGTTGTCTAAACAGGTGCCTAAATAGATTGGACAACTAAACAGATTGTGACCTTTTATTATTAAGAAGAAAACTTAACATAATTCTTAGAACAATGTTTAATTAAGAGCATAGTGCCTTGGTATAAACTAACAAGCATCTAAACAGACTGTAAGAATTTCGTTTCTTAAAGTTAAACTCCAAATAGAATTGAATAATAATAAGAAAATATTTTAATTTTTTTAAATAAATAAAATATTAATAATTCTTTATAATTAAGGACTCTAAACCTAGCTACACCCTTAAAACACAAGTTAGACGAACAAAATTAACAAATCAAAATGGTCAAGTGGTGTGTGTGTTTCATAGCTGTCCTTTAGTTCACATGATTAGAGAACTAACATGTATATTGCTCACATTTTTTATGCATATACATGTAGACTTTATATGAATATTAGATACATGTATCGATTTTGGCAGTCTTACAATTTGTAATAATCATATAATCTATTATTCAATTTGGAGAAAGATTTTGATGAAAGGATCGATGGAGGGGATGATGGTGCAAAGAGATCGCCACGAGAATCCAAGGAATTCCGACAACAAACACCACGCAACTGACCCGTCTTCAACTGGCTGGATCTTCCTCGTCCGAACTCGAAATTGAGTGATTCCAATTCGAGAAGTTAGATCTATGAGTCTAGTTGAAGTCCTCAAAATATGAGACCGAGATGATGAGCGGATTGAAAGTTATGTCGAATTTACTGAGATGGTGCAGAAACCTCCGAGATGGATGATGGTTCGAAATGGAGAGCACAAGGGGATATGGATGCTTGATAACTTGGATATGACTCACCAAGCTCTCAAACAAACTAGGATGCTCGAAATTGTCGGATATGACTCACCAACAATTGAACAACGAGAATTGAACGAAACAAAACAAGAACTTCGAATTGAAAATGCAAGGAAAAGAGAAGCAAATTTCGTCCAAGTCTCTCTCCCCTTTATCGTATAGATTGGGCTTGTCTTTAGGGATGGAATCTTCTCTCAAATCATGGGGACATGACTCGGTAGATGGAATCACATCATCCTCCTCCCCTTCAAAAAGATTCGTCCTCGAATCTATCAAGCCTTGTGAGCTCAACAAAGAAGGTAGGGCTTCTAGCTCTCTTGGTGTGGCATTCTCCATGACAAAGACATCCTTCTTAGCCTCCACAAGAAAAGGAATGTAATCACCTCTTTGAGTGACTAAAACAGCCTCGTCCTCTTCATGGAGCAAGAAGGGCAAACATGAAGGAATCTTAGGCAATGCATCCATCCATGGTGTAGCCAACGAGTTCATGGAGCTAGGAGTGATGGCAGGACGATGCTTGATTTTAGGAGACAATTCCACAACTTCCTCCTCTTCTTGCAATATGTGCATCATTTCTATTGGACACTTGATGGTAATGAGTTGTTCCAATCCATGGAAAGGAGTCTCTCTTTTTGGTTGTTCTGTGTCACACATCACTCTTTGTTGGAAGGAATTCTCCTCCCCTTTACAAGGGGTCGTCCTCGAACCTTGATCCTCTTCTCGTATATCCTTGATCTTCACCACTTGAGGCACTTGTGTCCTCTCGTCCAGCCCTAGGATCTGGCGCTCCAAGGCATCCATGCGTGTCGCCAAAGCTTCCACGGATTGTTGCATCGATTGTTGAAAAGTTTGTATCATGGCAGCCACCGAACTAGTGGACGTCTCCTCAACTTGTTCCTTATTCTTGTCATCACCTACACTTGTCATCGTAAAAACAAGGCAAAGATCAAGGTATAGAGGTCACACGAATTAATCACCAAGACTTGTCCGAGATGAAAATCCGACAAGTTGCAAGTAGGAAATGACCAACAAAATGGAACAAGAAAAGCTCAAACACAACAACACAAGATGTCTCGTCTTGGTGTCGTTCCCGTATCCTAGCACCGTAACCAACAACAAGCATGTAATGATATAAAGGGGTCAAAAGAAAGCTAGATTATGGACTCAATTCCCACGTTTTTACTCAGCCAAATTCAGCAAGACACACTTAAATCAAACACTAAAGGAAGACATTAATCAAGCAACAAATGCACCCTTTCAACTACCAACTTTTGATAACTCTTTTGAGTGTTCTATTGGAACGTTTTTTTGATCATGGTTGGCAGCCATGGCTGAACACACACTCAGCCAAGACAACCACAAGATCAAGACAAAGCAACGACCACAACAACACACAACAAGGACACTATGGTCGCACACAACAACACAACGCATCCAATAAAGAGTTCGAACCTAAAACTTGCAACAAGTGAAAATTCAAGGTCGGAACAAGGTTTAGATGGCGATACCTTCGCGTGGCTCTGATACCACTTGATGGCCGGATCGATGGAGGGGATGATGGTGCAAAGAGATCGCCACGAGAATCCAAGGAATTCCGACAACAAACACCACGCAACTGACCCGTCTTCAACTGGCTGGATCTTCCTCGTCCGAACTCGAACTTGAGTGATTCCAATTCGAGAAGTTAGATCTATGAGTCTAGTTGAAGTCCTCAAAATATGAGACCGAGATGATGAGCGGATTGAAAGTTATGTCGAATTTACTGAGATGGTGCAGAAACCTCCGAGATGGATGATGGTTCGAAATGGAGAGCACAAGGGGATATGGATGCTTGATAACTTGGATATGACTCACCAAGCTCTCAAACAAACTAGGATGCTCGAAATTGTCGGATATGACTCACCAACAATTGAACAACGAGAATTGAACGAAACAAAACAAGAACTTCGAATTGAAAATGCAAGGAAAAGAGAAGCAAATTTCGTCCAAGTCTCTCCCCCCTTTATCGTGTAGATTGGGCTTGTCTTTAGGGATGGAATCTTCTCTCAAATCATGGGGACATAACTCGGTAGATGGAATCACATCAGATTTTGATGGACATTGGACCATGTGGATTTAAATGATGTATCTTACTATCTTGTGAAACAATCTATCTTGTGCAGCATGTGGGCTCCTTGTCACTAATAATGTGATCGAAATTCCAGAACATAATATTAGGAAACATGCATGGATCTTACTATGAAATACAGTACTTACAAGATTTAATCTATGTAATTGCATGAATATAAGCAAAATTTGGAGAATAATCTCTTTTTTGAGGTGGAGACAAAACACATGTGACATTAGATTCAACCTTGAGCTAGGTAAATTATCGGTGTCTCTAGTCCACTATACTACAAACTATATGATACTAGATGATCAAATAAAGAAAATATTGTAAAAAATAACCCAATCTTTAATTTAGAGGTGATTGCGGAAAAATAGTACGAACTTCCAAAGTCGTGTCAAATAATATGAACCTTGAACCCGAACTAGTCGTTCCGACCGTTTAGGCAGCCGTATAAGACTGTCTAGTATAAACTCTAAACCCGAACTAATCATCAAGACCGTCTAGGCAGCAGTCGTGTAGGACTGTCTAGGCAACTGTTCCAACCGTCTAGGTACTAAGCGGCCCTTCTCTCTAGGGACTACCTAGTGTTTTTTAGAACATTGCTTAGGGTAGTAATCATAACACACTTCATTGTTAGGGCCAATTGACACATATTTTAAAGTTTAAGCTATTTTTTCAAAACCATCCCTAAAAGTTGGGCTTTTTTTACAATTCTTCCAAAATTAAAAAGCTAAAAGAAAGCAAACCAACACAATGAATCACACTTCTCTTGTTTGCGCATTTTTTTTTACACATCTCCATCATAATAAACAAAATCATTCAAACCACAAAAAAAAATCAGAAAATTGAAGATCTCGTTCCACCAAAGATCGATATTTACATGCTCTTTTCTTTCCCTATACACTTTTCCTTTCCATTTATTTATTTAAAACCCACACAATATTCCTCTAGACTCCATATTTTTGTAATTTTTTTAAAAATGTATCCAGAGCAAAAAAACAAATAAGAGAACAGAAGGGCATATGGGAGGTTTGAGATGGCGTACGGCACGTAGGGACAAAAGCCACGAATCATGACATTAAGCGTCGTCCCTTGCAGCGGCGTTGCCGGATCTTGGTTGCCGTAGAAGCTCTATCAATGTCTCCGCCTGCCAAACACACCACGAATATAAACTCAATTTATTAACATCAACATTATTCTCATTATTAATTACATTATTATTATGTAATATTAATACCTAACCTAACCTAAGCCAATTATTAATCATTTGTCCTCCTTCTTTGATGGATGCATAATCATGATTCATCATAACTAACAAACAACACCAACTAATGAATTCTTTTGCAATAATACCTTAATGGCATGCCAATTTTGTCTAATTCCACCAAATTCCAATTGATTTTCCACATAAACAAGTAGGGCGAACCATCGGTTCAAAACAAAACCGAACCGATAAAAACCGAATCAAATCGAAAATTGAAATTTCATTTAAGGTACACCGAAAATCAAACATAATTGGTTCGGTTTCGGTTTCGTCAGTTTTAAACGGAAGGTTATTCTTTAAAAAATTAGAACCGAACCGAAATTTAACCGAAATTGAAGCCATTTGAAAAATGCCTAAACTAAAATCCGAACTGTATAATATTAGTTTCGGTTCGATTCTATTCGATTCGGTCAGCTTAAGTTTTCGGTTTCAACCGACCATGCTCAACACTATAAACAAGCCATCAATAATTGTTACACAAGAAGTTGTAGACTTGTAGAAAGTGAATTTGTGTAACTGAAATAAGAAATTTCTGGTGGAGATTTCAAAGCACAATCAAGATTCTAACAGATTTTCAAAGTGATTTTTTAATTTTAATTTTTTTAATTTAATTTTGTAGAAAGTGAAATTCACCTTTCTCTTGGCTCGGCTGGTGCCGGATTGCGTGAGGGCCACAAGCGGCGGAATCGCGCCCTCACGCGCCACCATCGCCCGATACAACGCGCAGTCTTCGCAGAGCTGCAAAAGTATGGCGGCGGCAATCTCTTTCTGCCGATGGGAGCCGACCTCCACCAGCTCCACCAGTACCGGAATCCCTCCTTCCTCGACCACCGCCGTTCGCGCCTCCGGCAACGGAGATAGCAAGCTAAGGACGTAGGCCGACTTGTCCACCATGTTCGATCCGAAATCCGACATCAATTCGATCAACGGCTTCATGATTCCGGCCTGTACCGCTCGCAATTTGTTCTCTGTAACGGAGCAGAGCGAGTAGAGCGCGGTGGAGGCGTCTTTTTTACCTCTGAATCCGCCGTTCTCTAGAAGGTTCACCAAAAGCGGAATCGCTCCTGACCGTCCGATTAAGATCTTGTTCTCCTCGTTCTGCGAGAGCCGTAGAAGAGCGCAGGAGGCGTTTTCCTTCGCCGTCGCGGTTCCCGACCTCAAAGCCCTAACCAGCGGCTTGATCGCTCCGCAAT
Organism: Fallopia convolvulus; assembly: GCA_964016875.1. Taxonomy (NCBI): domain Eukaryota; kingdom Viridiplantae; phylum Streptophyta; class Magnoliopsida; order Caryophyllales; family Polygonaceae; genus Fallopia; species Fallopia convolvulus. Next base: position 71,340,643 of record OZ024720.1, read on the forward strand.
CGACGATCAGATCCTTGTTCTCGTCGCAGAGAGACAAATTGAGAACCGCGGTGACGCCGTACTCCTGGAGCTGAAGATCGGAGGACGAAATCAGCGAAATGAGCGGGGAGATGGCGCCGGCCTTGGCGATTTTGAGGCGATTCTCTGGCCGGTTCTTGGCGAGGAGGCGGATTTCCATGGCGGCTTGCTTCTGGTCGTCGATTGAGGCGGAGGCGAGGTCGGAGACGAGGTGGCGGATGAGGTCGTCGGTGGAATTGGCGTCGCCGACGGCGCAGGAGAGCCAGAGGTGCCGGGATTGGGCGGAGGTGGTGGGGAACTCGCCGGAGATGTCGCTGTTGCAGTCGCTGAAGGCGGAGGCGGAGGAATCGTTGGTGGTGAGGCCGGTGAAGGTGCGGCCCATGTAGGTGAAGTTGGGAGTGACCTGAGTCTCCATGGCCGGGGGATTTCGAGCTGAGGAAGGATCAATTCATCAAATCGGATGGAGTTGTTGAGCTTGATGCTTCGGAGAGGAGATTGAATTCGAAGGAGGGAAGAAGATGTATTGGGAATTGGGAATTGGGAATTGGGAATTGGGAGTTGGGAGGTTCGCAGGCGTGAAGATGGTTTGCAGGCGGAGAGGGAGAGATATAGCGAGAGAGAAGAGACTAGAGAGAAGGGCTTTACACGTGCAACGAGTAAGGGAAGTGGGACAAGGGAGCCACGTGCGGGGAGTGGGGAAACGCGTGCATACAACCACCCAGGTCGCAGGATAAGTAATAAGTTTGGGCTTTTTTACCTTTTATCTTGGATTGTTGGTTAATTAAATTAACCATCATTTTTTACCTTTTATCTAGTGAAAATGGGTGGTTTCACCCAGTCGGCTATGCAATAGATCCACCAATTGAAAGACGAATTAAAAATTAATCTAGAATGGATTAGCAAGTTAAAAATTTCCCTCAAGATAAATAGGAAATTAAAGTGGCCCGAAACAGTCTACCAACCAAAATGAGGTTTGCGGCCAACTATATTCTAGTACCCAAGGTTGTGAAGTGTGTAACAACCAAGTTGAAGACATGAACCACATCTTACTTTCTTGTCCCCTTATTAGGGCGACTCTTAATCCTATAAGCCTAAAACTATGTTGGATTGTTATCCAAGGTGTCCCCATATGAAAAAAAAACCACATCAGGTTTTGGAAGAAATTAGGACAAGGGCAACAAAAGAGGAATTTGAAATCCTTACTAATACCTGGTGGAACCTCTGATTCTCAAGAAATAAGAGAATCTTTGATTACAACAACGAAATAAACTTGAATAATGTTGAAAACCTTAGCGAGTTTATCGTAACTAAGTTAAAGAATGAAAACTCGCAGAAGCCTCAATTTCCCATAGATCTTGCACTCACGAAGCGAATAATGTTTCTAGAAGAAAATATGCTAAATGGGAAAATCCCAATTAAGAGGGATTTAAGTTGAATTTTGATGGTGCATTGAATGTAGATGATGTGGCCTTTTCCGAGTTAATCCTCATGGATTTCGCTGGCTCCCCCATCCATTTTGACAGAGGACTGATCGGTCGGTAGTCTGTTCCGATATCCGAGACCATCGCCTTGCGCCAGAGATTTCTTGAGGCCATTAGTCGTGGCATTTCTCGCATCCAGATTGAAGGCGATAATTTGCAGCTGGTCAAGGCCGTTCTTGGTGACTGACACTACCAGTGGGAGATTGAGCTGCTACGTTCGAACGTCCACTATTTGCTTGCCCAGTTTCAAGATTGGAGCATTTCTCATGTCATTCGAGAGTACAATTCTGTGGCGGATTTCATCACTGGATCTTTTAGACGTGTCTCCTCTACACCGCTCGCAATTGACTCGGATTTACTTACCCTCATTCAATAAGATGCTCTAGGGTGCCCACTAACCTGTTAGTGACTACTCTAACCTCTTTCCTTATAGAAAAACATCATATTTTAATAAGAATATTCATTAATGCTACTCACTGTTCTAAAAATTCTATCTACACCGCGTCAAAGTCTTGTCTAGGTTGGAAGGTCTTAGCCCGCATATCTATATAGTTCGTTTAATCACCCGTTGAAATCCGCCTAATAACTATTTTGATCAATTAGGTCTAAGACGACCCCTCTCTCCACCTAGTATATTTTAGGACATTAATAACATCCTATACTTTGTTTTTTTTATATAGAAATGGTACCATACGTACATTATAGTTATATTTTAAACATTAAAATGGAACTCATTTTCATAAAATGAGGACTTTATGAGTACGTGTTAAATAGCTAGATTGATGAATAGCACCCGTACGTACAATGTAGTACTCTAGTACGTAAGAAGTAAACGGTGACTAGTTTGGAAGTATACCTATCGGAATCAGTGTTGTTACGTCTTATTGTTTTCGTCGATAGAAGTTGATAAAAACGAAACTCCACCCTATATAACTAGCTAGCTAGCTTCATTGCAAAGTGATACATGTGAAAAAGGAGATATATTTACTGGAATCCATAATGTATCGTGGTGGTTTCAAGGTCTTATGTAAAAAATAGAGTGAATTTTACATAACGATGTGCATGCATGTAACATACCCCACTTGCTTGTTTATTAATAGCTCCACCATGCGTTATAGAATTATAGGGAACAAGTCATATTAAGCATCAGAAAGTTTCATTAGTAATTTAAAATAAATGGTTTAGGAGACAATTTTGAGGAATTAAGTCTCACTGTCTCATAAGAATCAAGTCGCGTTAACCTGATCTTGCTCACTCATATGTTTCATATTTAGTAATCCTAAGAGTTTTTTCATATATTTTTTTGGATGAAAATTTCCCATATACATTAATATTCGAGTTTTGGGAGATTTTATAATTTAATAGATTCTTTTTCACGTTCTCTAAAATGGAAATGGAGGAGAAAAAATAAAGTGCTTTTTTTTTTCTAGATTTAGATAATTTTCAAAATTTATTCGGAGAAAGAATTAATTAAGGGTGTATATACAACAACTTGTAATTGGTCATATTAAATTTTATATAAATAAAACTAATAAATGTAAGATTTTTTGAAATAGGAAAGCTATTGATATTATATTAATTTTTTATTGGAAAATATGACTTTTGAATCTTTATTTTAAAAAAAATTATAGATAAGTTGTTGAGAATGTCCTTATCCATCTCAACTTTTCATTTGTTCTATGATAGGATGTATTTATATTTTTAGGCCTATGTTTACACACTCGTAACAATTGATTCTATAATGCATATGCATACTTTCCAAAATCAAACCATTTTTTACTATATTTTCTTTCTGATTTTTTTTTTGTAAACGTAATATGTGTGTTTTTATAATGATACCGTGTCAATGCTAATACCCAACAAAATGTTTGATTAAAGATGCAACATTATTAAAGGTCGCGTTTCTCTCTTGTTTTTGAAATCAATATTGCATGTTATATAGTACGTATGAACGAAGGCCATGATTTGACTCATTTATGATAAAGTCGACGCGATGACAAAAAAAAAAGTTGCTCTTAAAGTGTATCAATACGTTATTGGTTTGGTCAGTTGGTTAGTTGATGGCAGATTAGTTAAATTATTCAAAGCAATTCCATTTGCTTTCCTTTTTTATTCTTTTTTTTTTTGTTCTTCAACGAAGGACCATTTGCTTTCCGACTAGGTTAAAGTTTGGTTTAATTAATTAATCACTATGCATGCTAGCTCATACTTTATAATACAAAGTTACAAACCCAATTCATCATGACGAAATGGCACAAAGTTTATTCCTTCTTCTATATACATTATATGTTTTGAGTAGGGTTGTGTAAACTTGGACCGAACCGGTCAACCAATCAACCGGATCGGATAGGGTATATAGGGTCCATAATTTTTAAAAATTACAGTTCATCGGTATGGACCGGACCGATCCGGTTGCACAAACCTAGTTTTGAGGTGTAGTTCTATATTTATTTGTTTGGTACAATTTGTTGGAGTTTGTTAATTACTGGGTTATGATATTATTGGGCCCCATAAATTGGGCTGGTACCTTATCCTAATCTTGTTGTGTTCGATCATTAAATATTGTCAAAGCCCACTTGTCAGTAATCAAACAATATTTCAAAAAAATAAAATAAATTTTAATCTCAAACCAAACCATATAAAGATTCCTTTTGGCTCCTTCGATATTTGAGTTTCCAATTTTTGGTTTTGAAATCCTTTTTATGTATTTTTATAACCGGTTCGGCTAATGTGTACCCATGGGCACACAATAAAAGTGTTAATTTGGAAAATTATTTCAAAACTTTTCCCTAAATTGGAATTAATGAACCCTTATAAAAAATCAAAATTAACAAATAAAATCAAAATTTACCAACATTAGAATTTTAAATGTGTGCCCATGAACACACATTAGAAAAATTCTTTTATAACTATTAGATTAAGTACATTAAAGAGTTTTTTTTAAGGAATTAAAGACCTTCTAGGCCAGATTGAGAAGATCTAGATTAACTACAATGTTAGGAAACCCTAAAAATATAAAAGAGTTAATTATATTTGAATAGTCAAATATCAGTCAGAATTTTCGTTCGTATACCTTCAATCTCCAACGGACAACTCCACTTGTTATTATTATTAATGACGTTCACAAGGTGAAGGCGAAGGCCAAGCCTTCAATCTCATGGAGACATCTTTTTGGTCAAGGACATTGTTCATGAGAGTCGAAACGAAGATCTCGTAATATTACCATAAAGTCAGAGTCGTTTGACTAGATGCCTGAAGTCAGTTGGAGACATCTTAATATGTCACATTATTGAGATGTGAAGTCTTCACAAGAAAATTACAACTTAGATGCGATTTGTGAAGATTATGACATGATCTAGGAGGGCCCTTAATTGGTACATGTAACGAATTGCAAATTCATTGAATCATCCATGCAATAAATAACAGCATGCCACACACAAAATTAATACACTTGTCAACTCAAATAAAAACTTTGTTCAAATCACAACTTGACAAGAAAACTTTGTTCAAATCACAACTATAGATCCGGGGTCTGTATTTTTAGTTGTTGTTGGTGGGACACAATGTACCTACTTTACGTGGCCTTTATGAAGAAACATTGATGAGCAATGGAAATTTGTCTTTTGAAAGTATAAAAGTGGTCAAGCAGTCAAGTCAATCATCAAACAAAACATTATTGGGCCAGCGGCCCATCCACGAAATAGTGTGAGCCCAATGGGCTTTCATTTGGGTAACATCGATAACGATACATAAAACCATCCCTTATTTTATGGCGTTCGCAAAAAACTACCACTTATTTCACTTTTTTTTTTTTTACAAAAATTCACTCTTTATTTTTATTTTCTTTTTGTTGAACCACCCCATCCCGTTTTTCATCTATTATACCCTTAAATTAGGGCTAAAAGGCATAATTGCCCTTAGATTAAAATACCAATTTGATGAACACCGAGAGAGGAAGGGCTCACTCAGGGTGCTTAATGATCGACATTCAATGTGCATAAGGAGGGCTCGACTCATCACCACAAGTACCTACTAGAGATCAAAAGAAGAAGGATAATTAATAAACACCCTCGAGTCTTTTCTCGACCCTCTCTCAAGTCTCAATCCTAGTATTAAATTGGACATATAAAGATGCCTTTGGTTAATTGAAAAATTAAAATTGGACATGTAAACAGAGCCTTCGGTTAATTGTAAAATTAAAGAAAAAAGGCCCAAGTGATAACATTATTTACAGGCCCAAAAGTAAAAAAAAAAAAAAACACTTTTTAATCCGACTCTTCTTCCCCAAAGGCCAAGCACATGCGATTGTGCTGCCTCCTGCAAGTGCACATCCGGCTTCTTCGGTTCTCCGGCAACACCGAATAAGCCCCTCCCTCCTTCTTCTCCGCCCCCGCACTGATTCTTCTCCGCCCTGACCTCGCCCTCGCCCCAGGGGCGGTCTTCTTCGAAGCTTTCGCTTCCCCCTCCATCCGCCTCTGATGACGACGACCCCGCTACCATCTGGTTCAAGTGCAAATTCAGCTCGTTAGATTAGGGTTTGCTGAGTTTATCCACACAATTCGTTCAATCAGATATGGCTGGTACTGTGCTTTTCTAGGGTTACTTTGTATATTTGATTTTTACTGAATTGATGTCTTATGTTTTCTTAATTTTGCAATTGTTTTAGGGGGTCTGCCAGAAAGGGTTTCCCTCGAACTCTCCGAAGAAATTCTCCAAAGTATGGAAGTCGGCTTGGCTTTTCGTGATTATGTATTCTTCTAACCCTTGCACTTGCAATTCCAACTTGTAGCTGCTTGATAGTTTCAGCAGGAACAAACAGTGCATCGTTTTCAATATTCACTATCCAAAATTCTGTTGCTTTTACATCTTTAACAGCATAGCCTGTCTTCACTTGCAATCTCAACTACCCAATGCTAATGGACTTCCATGTTAGACAACTCCTTTCCTCTAGTCAAGGGGAAAAAAAGTGCTGCATAGTTTAATGTCAATTACCTTTCATTCTCACATGTGGAAAAATCTTTAACATGATTGCTTCAGGTTTCTTTTAAGTTGAACATGACTGGGCTGTTTTGTTAGCTTTTCATTGATGTTCATATTTGATTTTCTACCATTGTGAAGGATTCTTTCTGTTTGTTTTACTCATGTGCAATATAATGGTGATTAGAGTGGAAGAATAAGCTCAATGGATTTTCATAGGACTTCAAGCTACCTTGTCACAGCTAGTGATGATGAATCTATACGACTATATGATTACTCCAGTGCAACGTATGTGACCCCCCTCTGAAAGCAGTGAAAGGCTTATTGTTTTGCTTACCTTGACATTGCATGTGTGTCTACGTCTGCATGAGATTACTAACCAGTTTTCTCAATGTCTCAGTTGCTTGAAAACAATCAATAGCAAGAAATATGGGGTTGACCTTGTTTGCTTTACTTCTCATCCTACAACTGTGATCTATTCTTCAAAAAATGGTTGGGATGGTATGGCAAGTTAATTCCCACATATTTCCATGCATTAAGTGTTAGGACATTTACTGACTCAAATGGTGCTTTCAGAATCGCTGCGGCTTCTCTCGTTGAATGACAACAAGTACTTGCGTTATTTTAAAGGTCATCATGATAGGTAAGCTGCTCAAAGCTTCTTTCTTTCCTGAGTTATTTGGCAGGAATTTGTATTTACAGTTACCAAGCTCTCCAGTTCTTTCTTCCCAGGGTTGTGTCACTTAGCTTGTGCTCTCATGAATGCTTCATCTCTGCATCCCTTGATCGAACAGTTTTGCTTTGGGACCAAAGAGCAGATAAATGTCAGGTGAATTCTTGCCCTCACTGTGATCTTGCAATTAATTTATTTTTCTTTTTTTCTTTCTTGCAAATTGTTTGGCATTACTTTATATATAACATTCTCAGACCATTTGGCAATTTAGGGTCTTCTACGTGTACAAGGAAAGCCTGCTGCAGCTTATGATAACCAAGGGATAGTTTTTGCTGTTGCTTTTGGAGGATGCATAAGAATGTTTGATGCTCGCAATTATGGAAAGGTTAGTTACATGCCTACATCTATGATTTTTTTGGCTTCAAATGGGTTAAGCTAAAAACAACAATTTTATAACCATTCTCATCTAAATGAGACCAACTTTTTCATTGCTTATTTGCAATGGTATGCATGATGTGCTGCATGTTGTTGGTTTGATAGGAAGGATCAATTGACATTGTTCCTGTAAGCCCAGCAGTTTTGATCATAGATGTAGCAAAATCTATTTCTTGCTCACTCACATCCAACTTAGTAAATTCTTCACAGACCCACCTTATCTCCTTATCTTAGCCATTTCATCACCTTCTCCGGAACTCTTCAGTCTATGGCATAATTACAACCAAGCTTTTTTGTTGTTGAGCAAACCAAGCTTTAATTGAGTGCTTGATTTAGTAGCTTTCATGCAAAGTAAATTTTTTCTGTTGCCACTGCTTTAAGCATTTTAATAAACGTGATTCACATCATTGAGCATATCATCTATGTAGTCAAAACACGTTGAATACTACTGTGTCCCATTTCCTAAATGGTAACAAGAGACAAAATGTCAGGTGATGCCTAAAACGTCTCTGAAACACTCCAGCTCATTGTAGTGGAATTGTTGCTCAGATGACCAGCTCTTGTTGCCTGTATTAAATCTGCTGACTGGACTTGTAGAAGGTGAACAGGCAATACGTAAATTATGAATCAGTGATGCAATATTCATTTGGTGTCAGTTGCCTATTATCCTTCAAGGCTTTTTAACGGAGATGCATTACCTGCAGGCAGGCGGACAGTCACTGATTCAGTGATTGTCTAATTTGCTTGCCACCTTCGGGATCTGCTTGTTTTCTTAACTCAAATTTCAATTTTCCTCCAAAATATGTTTGTCAATTTTCCCTAAGAAAGCATTCTTTCACATGAAAGCTAATGCTCAATTTGAACCTATCAAGGACCCTTGTGTATTTTCTGCTTTCTGTTCAAGGGGAGCGTCATGGTATCATGTATATCTGGTCAATCTATTTTATGCTTTTATTCTCATTGTAAATGAATTTTGTCAGGGTCCCTTTGACACATTTTCTGTCGGTGGAGATCTATCTGATCCAAATGTTATCAAATTCAGCAATGATGGCAGACTCATGCTTTTGACAACCAGGGATGGTTATGTGCATGTCCTTGATTCCTTCCATGGAATGCCTGTGAGTTCTTATGCCCTTACCACTATTTTAATAAAGTACATTTTCCCTGAGAGTTTTGTTCTTGTAATCATTACATATTTTCTTATTTGTACTCGGATAAGCTTAACAGTATTAACAAAAAATAGTACTTTAAACCTGTGAATTGGGTTCAGTGGGTTGGATAATTGGTGGCTCAAGGTTGTTACAACCCTAACCTAAAATAATTTCCAGGTTGGGCTGGTGAGGTTTTGTCAGATTGAATATGAGAGAGTTTTGGGTTATGAAAAAGTGCTCAACCCTAAACCCTAAGGTTTTCAGGTCAGGCTGGTTAGGTTTTCAGGTCTGGTTGCAGTTTGACATGTCTAATTATGTCTTATTTTTACTAAGTTGCTTCTGGTTCTCACTTCTCAGATGTCCACATTCAACGTAAAGCCAGTTTCTACCAATTCTGCCTTGGAGGCATCATTCAGTCCCGATGGAACATTTGTCATTTCAGGTACTTGCACTGAACTGGATCTAACTAAGAAGCATAGTATATGGTTCAGCTCACTCAAGGACTGCCTGTATTGATCCATGTTCTGATGTCTATAGTTCTTTTGCAAAAAACTAGTTATGACAGTAAAGTATTTGTTATGACATAGGCAGCTGAATGATTTCAATTAGCATAGCTACGTGTATGTGTGAAGATTCCACAATTAGAAGATTAATAGAAGTCCTCACATTTTTGTTTGCCTCCTGAGAAAAAAACCAGGCAAAGCAAGTACTATATGCCCCCAAGCAAAAACGATGCAATTTCAGCCATTCACTATTATCCTAGCAACCTCTTTATCGTGAAGTGAGGTTGTTAGTTTCTGTTTATGCTTATCAAATGTAAACAATAAGCTCACCATTGTGTATTTATGTATGATTCTTGACAGGCTCGGGAGACGGTAGTGTATATGCATGGAGTGTCCGCACGGGCAAGGAGGTATGGAATATCCAATTGCTCATTCGCTCTTTATGTTTTTTTTTTTTTGAGTTAAATCTTTTTGGGGATCACATCTGCTCAGATAGGTCAGGAAAAGTAACAGCATGAATTTAGATAATGAAGGAAGATGGGACAATAGGCACTGTTCTAAAAATCCCGTCTAGGCCTCGTCTAGCCACTGGAAGGTCTCAGCCTGTCTAGGTGTCCGTTTAAGACCACCTAGACAACTGTTTTGGCCATCTAGGTGCTAGGCGGCCCCTCTCCACCTAGGTTCCGCCTAACATTTTTTAGAACATTGAGAATAGGGCATTACTTGAATTCCGTCTTGATTAAGAGTATGTTATTCACTTTCCTTGAATCTTTATTGCAAAGTAGTGCCTCCTTCGTTGGCAATTTTGACAATCAATAGCACGAGACAATTGGAAGTTTGACAGAATATCTAATTGTCTCCATGTGCCATTTATTGTGCTGCCCAGGTAGCAAGCTGGATGAGTACAGAATCTGAACCACCTGTCATAAAATGGGCTCCCGGAAGCCTTATGTTTGCAACCGGTTCTACTGAACTGTCATTTTGGGTTCCTGACTTGTCAAAACTAGGAGCCTATGTAGGAAGAAAATAGGCTACAAGAAGAATCAACAGGCCATTACACATGAAGTTCCACTCACAACCTTAAAGATCGCATCAAAAGAGATAGGGTGATAAGAGTATCATACAGCTATCGCTGATCAAGAGAAGTTTGATGAGATGATCATAATCGGCTCTAGCTCTAGCAGGTGGAGCAGCCATGGATGTTTCCTATAAAGCTTTTTCTAACATTAGGTATATTTCCGACCTGTTTAAATTAAGGAAGTTAATTATTAGAATTGTTAAATAAATATAAGGATTGTATTTATTATTACTGTATTGTCTAGTGTCCAACTTTAAGAGGAATGATGCCTTATTGTCTAGTCAACATTAGTACAAGTAAATATATATATATATATATATATATATATATATATATATATATATATATATATTTGAGCCAATTGCAAGAGTATCTTGTTGGGTGCCTTAGGGAGGGCTTGACTCAGCACGATACTCAAGCATGACGCGTGCCTGCTAGGGGTCGAGAGAGGCAGCCAATTGATAAATATCCTCGAGCCAACACTTTCATTATCGATCCTTTCTCAATCCCTAGCAAGCACTTGTTATGCTGAGTCGAGCGCTTCAACACTTTCATTATCGACCCTCTCTCAATCTCTAGCAAGCACATGTTATGCTGAATCGAGCCCTCCTTAGACACCTAGCAAGATTATCAATTATGAAACACCCTCGAACCCAACCACCCTTCTCCTCTCAACCAAGTGAGACAACAAGAGCAGTTGAACAAGATCGTCGATCATAAAGCATCCTTCAACCAGGTAAAATAGCAAGCAAATATGAACTAATCTTTTCACAACAAGTTTCTTCTTTGGAGCACTCCTCAAGCCAACACTTTCATATATCAAAAGAGTGACATTAACATACATAACATATTGCACACACCTATGAGCTACCCAATCAACAACATATAAAAAGATACCTAAATTCGAAAACGAGCATACAACATTTAGTTACACTCTTTCAAACACTAGGTTTACAAATTGTTTTTTGTAATTGCAACAAGTAAAAAGCCTTCCAATACCTTCCAAACATGGCCATCAACAGCAAAACCAAAATCACCATTCCTCCCAACATGTAAAACCACAACAAATTCATCTCCTCCTCCTCATCCCGAATCTTGATCTCTTCCTCCATAACTCGAACTCCATCTTTTCTGCCATCTCCACTACCTTCTTCAACAAGTAACTTACTATCACCATCTTCGTCGTCCTCCTTCATCTTGCCCTTCAATTCCTTCAACTTAAAGGCTTTGTTACTAGCCGTTACAACAACGGGCCTTAGCTTATTATCGCCCGATTGAACGAACCGGATCATGGACACCTCTTCCGGGTTAAGTTGTGTGTAAATCATCCTCTTCTTCTCTTCCACCTCCGCTAAAAGAGCCTTGAACTTGTCAATGCCACGATCCGAGTATGGATTATTCCTTTTCTCAGTGCTCGTTTTGTTACTAACACGACGCTTTGAAAGTTTCTTCTTTGATTGTTCTCCGTTCGCGCCACAAGTGCAAGAACTCGCCATTTCTTGATCTTAGGGTTAGCTAAAGAGAGTTTGCCCTTTGTTTGTGGAGGTTGAATGATGAAGATAATGTGGGAGATAGAGGTTGGTGTACAAAATATAGTGCTTTCTAGAAGTGGTGGTAATTATGTTGTACAATTTTTAGTCAAGATACGTGGGTGGCCACGATAATTATATATATATAGTATAGTTTTGTGAAGAAAGTCTATGGTCTGATAAGTAGGTAAAGTGAAGACGTGTTGGGTACGTGTGTTTTGTGTATTATGGGCCTAGTATATAAGTTCATAAGGTTCCAGTCAGTTGACACTTGGACATCGGTAGATTCAGTAAGGGTATATTAATAGGTGGGTAGCAATGACTCGCTAAGCTCAACCCAAGGTAGTCGGTGTAGTCGGTAGATGTAAGTTAGATAACGGGCGGGTAGCGATAACTCGCTAAGCCTAACCCAACCAAGCTGAATAATGGATTAAAAAACGACCCACTCTGATGCCGTGAAGCTGATACCATGAAAAAAGTTTATGGGACCGATAGATAGTATGTGTGCTTTGCGTGTTATGGACCTAGCATATCAGCCCATAAATTTTATCCGAAAACCAATTAGCAATAAGAAAAATAATTCAATAGTATATATATTTAGACTTAATTTTTTTAATTTCTATCTCTAACATTTTGAACTAGGATTTCGTGATGGATTTTGATTGTTGTTCCCAAAGAAGGGAAATTTTGCATCACACATAAGCTTGTGTATTTCATATAGTATTTGGACGTACTTGTTGTTTTTATTGAATTAAGCAAAGTTTTTGGATTAGTCATGAATGTGGTTTGACTTAAGTTGTCTAGTGTGTTGTTTGATCTACACGTGGTAGGGACTTTTTACCTACAAATTTCGTGTATTTTGCCCCCACCGTGCATTGAATGAGATGCCCCTTCGTCACACATGACACATATACTACTTTTATCTAAATAGTCTAATTGTTAATGAGTGGCCCTTAAAAAAGTTATCAAATGAGGAATGTGTTGGTGGACCATATACAAGGACGGATCCAAGAGGGGCGACTATACGACGACGGAGTGACGAGTTTACACGAGGTGGTCTAGGAATGAAGGAAATTTCTATTATTTCGCCTCCACTGGAAGGCTCGGGAGCTAGGTGAGGGTGAAGGTGAAAGTGGAAGGCAAGGAGAATAAGAGGAGAAAGAGGTGGAGGGATGCGTGCAAGTTTTTTGATAATTTAATTTAATTTAATGGCGGATGAGGACGAAATATGAACTAGTTTAATTTATCTGGGGTTAATTTTTATATACTAACTTTATAAATCATACTATTATTTCGATCAAAGTTCAACCCCAATTCCAAACAATTCTGAATCCACCCCTAACTATATATATCGAGTATATATTGTCAACAAATCAACTATCAACAATTACCATCCAAATACTCTTATAACAGACAAATATTATCAACAAATAAGTGTCATCAAATAAACTTAATGACATTCAACCTTATTAAAATAATTAGCATCACCACATAAAAAAAAATAAACGTATCATCGAATATCATCAATGGTCAAAAAGAAGGTAACCAAAATTGTGTCTTGATTAGTCTTTGTTGTTAATCTAGTTGGGCCTTAATTATTTTGGGCTGGGCTAAAACATGTAAAAAAGCGGTTATCCGGTAACGCAACTAACAACGGTATCCATTTTTCCCAGGAGTTTCGCGAGAGAGTTCTAGCATCTGCTGCAAAAATGGCGACTTCTCTCCAAAGAGGGCTGAGACTAGCTCGTGGCATCCACCGATCTACAATGGCGACCACACGATCCTTTTCCTCCGACGCCGTAGTCGAGGTTAAACCCGGTGAGGTTGCTCTGATCTCTGGGATCCCCGAAGAACATCTTCGTCGAAGAGTATGTGGCTATGTCCTCAAACTGTGTTCTTTTATTGCTTGATGACGAGTAATTCTACGGAATTTGTGAATTGTAGGTTTATTTTTTAGTGTTCAAAGAGAATTTAGGGATTTCGGTGACCGAAAGTTGCTGGATTGGATACTGGAATAGGGATTTTTAGGGCGATGGAGCCACCGAATTCACAGAAAATGAAAAATTTCACAATGAAAAGTAGTAATTACTCTGAATAACAGAGGTTTACATTGTGGCCTAGGTTGTAATTTACTCTCCTGCTCGCACAGCAACCCAACAAGGCTCTGGGAAGGTTGGAAAGTGGAAAATCAATTTCTTGTCCACGCAGAAGTATGTTTTGCCGTCTTTCTTTCTCTGTAACAGTGACCTTTGACAACAAACTCTCAATAATCTAGACATTCTGAATTAACTTATCCTAGCTTTGTAATGGAAGATACAATGTTAGGATCATTTGGCTTAAACTTGCTATCTTTCATGGTATGTTGATTAGGTGGGAGAATCCCTTGATGGGGTGGACATCTACTGGAGATCCATATGCAAATGTTGGTGATGCTGCCCTAAGTTTTGACAGTGAAGAAGCTGCGAAGGCGTTTGCTGAAAGATATGGCTGGCAATACACAGTATGTTCCCTTTAACATCAATGTTATTGCATTGCAAGTACTATGTCTTCTCTGTATGCTGACTTAGTTTCCATGGATTGGTTCACTGATGTGTATTACACTTTTTGATTTCAAATTGCACAAATCCCTTGTGATATTTGCTTTGTAAGAGTTCAAAATATGTTTAGGAATTATTGCTCTTAATTAAGCTGAAAGAATTCTATAGCAATGGGTGACTATTAATCTTTTTTATTGCATAATGAGGTGGAGCTATGGAAATGTGTGAGTTTGGAGGGAATCATGGGATTCTCTGGGGATTTGTTTATGGGCTTCATTCCTTTTTCCTCTCATGTCTCTTTTGAATGCAACTTTTCTGTCCATTGTACAACTAGTGCAAGTTAAAAATGGAATGTTGGTCTTTGCCTCTCTTTTTATTCTTGTTTTTTTGCTTAAAAGGGATCAAAGAAAGAACAAGGCTAATAATTACCAACATGATAACCTCAACTTGTCATAGACAATCAAGCAAGAGTAGTTTACACCTTTTCATTAAAAGACATGAAAAGAAACTGACATGGATATAAAAATTAATGTACTGTAAGAATCAAAATCTTCTTCCACCTTAAAGCAAGAATCAGAATGACTCTTTTCCAGGCTTCCTTCCATATGCTATCCATGACAAACTTATGTACAGTACTACAGTTTGTACTACAAGCTTAAATATATTTTAATTAAGATAAGTCTATACAAAATAGAAATAAGGTGAAACTTAGAAAGGATAGAATCAAGATAGGATTAGTTGATGACAAAAGAGAACATATCAATATCTCAAGGATGTTAAGACACAAGACCAGTAGCAAACTACTGGGTTTATCCTTTGTAAAAAGTCGGTTTAAAATAGTAATTTAGGAAAAAGGGTTATGCGTCAGCCGGGAGTCGAACCCGGGTCTATTGCTTAGAAGACGAATTTTTTTTTTTAACTGTGGAATGCAATTGTCCTAACCGTTGGACTACTGACACATTTGTTGATGATTACATAGGATTTTGTTATTCGTCGCTTCCTAAGTGACAACTAAAGTATCTATAATAGGATATTATAGGTATTTTTTAGTATAAAAGGTTAACTGTTACTCTAGGAGTTTCTAATCTTGCAACCTTAAATTTTTTGGGCTACCGAATAAAAGTGACAGATTTCTTTCTCTCAATTGATCTGAATGAGTTGACAAAACCGTTTATATTTCCTTTTTCTCTTGTTGAAGACTTCCGAGTTCTAATTCTGTTCAAAAGAATACCTACTTTGTTGCATCAATTATATATATATGTGACTAAAGGACATGCAACATATAGAAAATTTATCTCTTGTGATTTATTCATCTTTTTCTTTAAACGTCTTTTCTTCCATACTTTGACAATACTAAGCATCGACATGCTGCTGGAACAATTTATGTGTAGGTAAAGAAGCACCATACACCCCTCCTTAAGGTATATATCTCCTCCTTGTTTTGTATAAATATGCATTCAAGTCTTAAGTTGCATGTTTTATATTACTCTTCTACTAGCAACACAACCTAAAGTTTACACTCTGTTGTGCAGCCTAAATCATATGCTGACAACTTCAAATGGAAGGGTCCTGCTGTATCCGATAGCAACTAGACCTTCTTATTCCTCTCCAAATTCAATTATCTTTTAGGAGTGCTATATGATGCGAGGCTAAAATTTGTACCCAAAGTTGCTGTATCTCTACTAGCTGTCTAGCTTTTCTTATGTTGCTTTGGAGGAATAATGTTATACTTGTAAACAAAAACCAACTCATGATCTCTCCTAAATTTGTAGACGCTACTATGTAATATGTATTTAATAATGTGTGATATATTAAAAAGTTTGTGCATATTTTCATCACTGCTCATTGTATAATTAGCATTTGACGAGATGTTGAAGAACTAATTTTATGATCACAATATTCTGTAACTTGAGTTAATTTCTGATCATTTTTTCATTTCGAATTTTCAAAATTTTAGCAGAGCAAGCGAGGAGCTTTATGGGCATTGACTGATTTTGGCCTCTTAATGAAAGGAGTTACATAAGATATGTATATATGACAAACGGTAAACACTAATCAACCATTTAGTCAGTTATAACTCCTACAATAATCCTCCATTAATGCGCCAATTTTGAGCCTTTAGCCTAAATTCCAAAGGTTGCTTCAGACGTTCACAAAACCCTGAGCTTTCTCTGTAAACGCAACTCCATTCTAGTATTACGCCCAAAACTACACCAAGAACGAATACATGGCAAATGCAAGCAAAAATGAAGTTAAGATTCAACAAGTTCCCAAGATTGAAGAGGTTAAACCGCATCCAGTAATGGAGACACTCGACGGAGTCCAATTCTGCATCAACTCATCTCCTCCTTGGCGTTGTCTTCATATCCCTTTTCACTTTCCTGTTTACTTTTAGACTTTGTTCATCGCTATTATGATGATCTTATGATCTTTGTTAATGCAGTTGAAGCGATTCCGCTAGGCTTTCAACACTACTTTCTGACACTGGGGATGATTGTTCTCACTTCCACCATGATTGTCCCTCAAATGGGTGGAGGCAATGTAAGATTTCATTTGTTTCTGATGCAAAATTCTCTTAATTTGGCTTTTATATTTATATATATAACTTTTGACATTGGTTTACACATTTCAATTGAACAGAAAGAGAAGGCGATTGTGATTCAGACAATGCTGTTTCTATCAGGATTGAACACCCTTTTCCAGTCTTTGTTCGGGACTCGTCTTCCAACAATCATTGGAAGCTCGTACGCGTATGTAATTCCCACCACTTCTATTGTGCTTGCTGACAGATACTTCAGCAATGGGCTTGAGCAGCCTGGTGAGGTCAGAATTCTCAATTCTCAATCTTGAATCAGTTTATCATTGTCATTTTGACCCTTAACTTAGTAGTCTAAAATGAGAATCTTTAATGTTGTTCTTTGCCAGAGATTTGAGAAAACAATGAGAGGAATACAAGGTGCTTTGATTGCAGCTGCTGTTTTGCAGATGACTGTTAGCTATTTGGGATTTTGGAGAAACATTGTCAGGTGCTTTGTTTTCTTTGTTAGTTATCTCCTTTTATTATTCCCAACTAAACATTCATTCATTCAAATCTCATGTGTCATTTGAAGGTTGCTTACTCCACTTTCCATGGTTCCTCTTGTGACCTTTTGTGGCCTGGGCCTTTTTCAGCTTGGCTTTCCCAATGTAAGTCATTTCTTGGCTTTAACATGTTTCTTTTCATGATGATGAACCAATTATTTGCTTTTGCAGCTGGCAAATTGTGTTGAAGTTGGGCTTCCTCATCTAGTTTTGATGCTTATATTTTCACAGGCAAGTGAAAAAAGAGAAGTGATTATAGGAGTGCACTTGATTTGCTTGATTAAGTTTTTTCAATAGTGTAACTTGTGCTAAAAAATTTTGCAGTACCTTCCCCATGTAATGATTCCGAGCAAGCTCATTTTTGCTCGATACGCGCTGATATTTGCAACTATAATCGTTTGGATATACGCCCAAATTCTGTCTGCAACTGGTGTTTACTCCAACAAGCCCCTAAAAACCCAGTTAAGTTGTCGTTCTGATCGTGCCGGCCTTGTCAGTGAAGCACCTTGGTAAGATGACTATGTCTATCAATCACTCAGAATTTTCACTAGAGTTTTGCAACAATTTTTAATCTTGTTCTGTCTTTTTATATGCAGGATATTTTTTCCTCATCCATTTCAATGGGGATTGCCTACTTTCTGTCTTGGAGAATCCATTGCAATGATGGCTGCTTCTTTTGTTGCCCTGTCTGAGGTAGGCAAATCTTGTGGCGACGTTTTTATGCTAATTTGGGTCTTTCAAGAACACATTATCAGTTTTCATTCTTGCAGAGTACTGGAACATTTCTTGCAGTTGCAAGGTATGGTAGTGCAACGCCTGTGCCGCCTTCAGTGCTCGGCCGAGGAGCAGGCTGGCTGGTATATATATACATATATGTACTTAAAAAAAATTCAATCTTTATTCATGTAAGATAATTCAAGTTATTCACTGGATGAAATTTGGATCCAGGGATTTGGGACATTGTTGGCTGGTTTATTTGGTTGTGTGGCAGGCCCTTCTGCTTCAGTGTAAGTTCAATTTATTCACCATTCACCAACACAATCTTATTGTTACGTCAATCCAGTTTAATTGATTGTTTTCACGTGGTAGTGAAAATGCTGGCTTGTTAGCACTCACAAGAGTAGGAAGCAGAAGAGTGATTCAAATATCAGCTGTCTTCATGATTTTCTTCTCTCTATTAGGTAACTTTCAACTCAATTTTTTGTTTATTTTTCAATACCCAGATCAGTAAAAAAACCATTATCACAAAATTTGTGATTTTGCATTTCAGGTAAGTTTGGAGCAGTTTTTGCCTCAGTGCCATTGCCCATCATGGCTGCATCATACTGCATAATGTGTGGCTATGCCTGTGAGTTTCTTTAACCAAAGTTAAACAAAACAGCTTCTTTTTTTTTTTTTTTTTGATAAACTGAAATGAGTTTGAATTGGTAATACAGGCTCAGCTGGTTTAGGATATCTGCAATTCTGCAATCTGAACAGCTTCAGAACAAAGTTCATATTAGGCTTCTCATGCTTCATGGGGATTTCGGTGCCCGAATACTTCAGAGAGTACTTGATCAAGACAGATTCTAGCCCGCTTCGCACTCGTGCCAAATGGGTAAGAATTTGTATCATGAAATACCTTTTGAATAGACCTAGGGCTAAGCATTGGTTCAAAACCGAATCAACAGAACCAATGAAAACTGAAATTTGGTATAAGGTGAATGAATCGAAAACTGAATTGGTTTTTTTGGGAAATTCCTAAAAACCCAACCCAATAGTATTGTTTTCGGTTCGGTTCAGTTCAGTTCAGTTGCGCACAAATTTTCGGTTGGTCTTTCTTGCCCGACAAAGGAATTAGAAGATAGTTCTAGACGATTTCTTGTGTCTAAAGTTTGGAGTTGTGATTGATTTCAGTTCAATGACACGGTGGCGGTGATCTTTGTGTCGTCGGCCATGGTGGCGGGGCTGGTGGGTGTGGTGTTAGACAAGACGGTGGAAAGAGGGAAGCCGGCGACGAGGAAGGACAATGGTGCAGAGTGGTGGCAGAGGTTTATGTTGTTTGCTAAGGATATTAGGACTGCTGAGTTCTATTCTCTTCCTTGTAAACTTGACAAGTATTTTCCTCCTGTGTAAATGGTTTGTTCTTTGTTTTTTGGTTCCTAGGATATATGTTTGGTTTTTGTTTGATGATATGGTGTTTTTTTTCCACGTCGTAATCTTATAGCTAGAATTTGGAAGTGTGTTATATTGCATACTTATCATCTAAGCTTATTCAAAGCAGATTATCAGCATTAACTAATATAAATTTATTGACGAATTAAAATCTAACACGTGGAGTGTTAAAATGGCGGGCGAAAAACGTCCAAGTTGAATGGAAAACGACGTCGTTACATTGCGTGTTGTGTTGCAGGTCCAAATTAGCAAATAGCAAACGTCGATCGGTCTTTCCCATAGATTTCTTTCCATCGTTCATTCTTCTTGCTCTGAAAATATCTCTGGGGTTTTCATGGATATCGGCGTGGATTTTGATGACTCATGATTGATCCTTCCTTGATTTCTGATTGAATTTTTGTTGGATTAGAAGTGGTTCCGATTCACCTATACCTCGAAAACTAACTTATCAATCAAACCCCCAAATTGAAGCTCTGTGATTGGAATCGATTTTTTTTGGTCGAAGTCCGTGTTGTTCACCTTTCTCGCATGCGCATAGCTCTTCGTTTCCAGGTATGCTTCTTAATTTCGTAATCAATCATTCATCTCGGTCATTTGATTCAATTGCCGAATTCTCTCCATGGAAATTAAATTGTGTGGTTAATTGAATCAGAATGGTTAAGTTAGGGTTTCTTTTCAGTTTCCCCCTTCTGTTTATGCAATTTTGGACTGATTTTCATTTGGGATTTCCGTCTATTGTTTCATTGAAGGAATCATGGGAGCTGAACCAAACAAGCAGAAACATCTGATAAAATCAATTGAAAAAAGAGACGATCAATTCGACTACGAAGAGCAGGCCAAATTGAAAGGGAAGAGAAAGTTTTGGAGATTAGTGAGATATCAACAGCTGACTGAGTACCATTCTTTACCTGGATTCTTACGCGACAATGAGTTCATTTTGGGATATTATCGCTCTGAATGGCCTTTAAAGCAGGTTCTACTCAGCATCTTCACCATCCATAATGAGACTCTTAATGTTTGGACGTAAGCATTGTATCTCAAATTGCCTATATTATGATCTCTTCTTAGTGAATGTTGATGATTTGAACTAGTGAAAGTAATGTGCTAGCAAATGAATTTTTAACACCTGAGCTGGTTATTTTCATATTGAAAGCTTAAAGGCAGCATTGTGTTTGTAACATGGTCTGAATTGGCATCTGTGTTTTCAGGCATTTGATTGGATTCTTCTTGTTTCTAGCCTTGACAATCTACACAGCAAATAAGGTTCCAAGTGTTGTCGATCTCCATTCGTTGCAAAACTTGCCTGAGTTTCTCAAGAAGGCTGATATGCATAACATTCATACAATGGTTGCAAAGTGCCTCCCGTCTTTGCCAGACATGCCCGATTTTCACAATCTGAGGGATGAACTAAAGGCGTCTTTCAAATCAATGAATTCGGTTTCTTCAGTTTCAGGCTGGCATGTCTTACAGGTTCTCAAGAACTGCTTACCTGATCAATTTTCAAGTCTCAACCTATCCGATGGTTATTTCTCGGTAATCTTCACTCTCCCTTCCTCATATCGCCATCTCCATGATCATAATTCTCTATGTCCATAAACTATCATTATGTTTGATGAGAAAAGTGATTTGATCTAAGGACCCGTTTAGTTCTATACCTAGGGTTTCTATCCCGTTTTTGTTGTTTGGTATGAAACAAGGTTTAGGTATGTCTCATTCTCATTCCCTCAAATACACATGAGCTCATGCCTTATTTGAGAATGGTATGAGTAACACCTATTCCAATCCGATTTTTGATTCCAACCCGATTCATGGTATAGAAACAAACAGGATTTGACTATGACAAAAGTGTTCCTTAGACTAATGAACATGAATTTTGTTTCAGAGTGCAACAACAGATCAAATGATCAAACCCATTACAAGATGGCCATTTTTCGCCTTCATGGGTGGAGCTATGTTTTGTTTACTCGCGAGTAGCGCTTGCCATCTTCTATGTTGCCATTCGGAGCGTCTCTCCTACATAATGCTCAGACTGGACTATGCAGGAATTGCAGCCCTAATTGCCACCTCATTTTACCCTCCAGTTTACTACTCCTTCATGTGCAACCCTTTCTTCCTAAACCTCTACCTCACCTTCATCACATTACTTGGCATTGCAACAATAGTCTTTTCCCTTTTCCCTGTCTTTCAAAACCCCGAGTTTCGAACCATAAGAGCCGGGCTCTTCTTCGGCATGGGCTTCTCTGGAGCAGGCCCCATCCTCCATAAGTTGTTCTTGCATTGGAACCAGCCCGAAGCGCTTCAGACTACGGGGTATGAGCTTCTAATGGGGGCGCTATACGGGATTGGCGCTTTGATCTATGCTATGAGGATTCCAGAGAGGTGGAAACCAGGGAAGTTTGATATTGCAGGACATAGTCATCAGCTGTTTCATGTGTTGGTTGTGGCTGGTGCTTATACACACTATTGTAATGGCCTTGTGTACCTTAAGTGGCGTGACACCCATGGTTGTTAGATATGGTTTGTATTTAAGTGAGATGTTAAATTCATCTTGAGGTCTTTTGAACTGTCAAATTGAGTATATTAAGAAAGTATGATTCTTGTTTTGATTTTTTTTTCATCAAGGGGAGGAATCATCATCCCCAGAGAGCATCCACTTGGATGAGATTTTTAAGATCGTTTAGTGTTACATGAGACGAAAATTGGCAAGGGATTGTCAACTCAACGAGTTTCGGTTTCAATCCAATCGGGTTCGGGTCAAACATTGACCCGTTGATTATCAGATTGGGTTTCAACCCTATAATTTTCATGCATCTCGTGTTAGATTGTCGGTTATGATCTGAGTTTTGAAAAGTCTAATAAAAACATATATATTTTTGTTAATGTAAAGTTATAAAAAATCTATCTTTAAAAAAAAGGTGGTTAAACAACCTAAGTAAGAATTTGTGCATATAATATATATTATTTATTGGCAAATAAAATAGAAAATTACTAGTCTTAGTTCCCGTGCCCTGCACGGGATTTTATATAATTATTTTATTATTTATTTGTATTTGTTAAGTTTTGATTAAATTGATATTGGTAAGGATATTTAAATAAAATTATACATGTCTTATCTAAAAAAATTATCATTTCTAAAAATAATTATTAAAAATTGATATAGGGAATGATATTTTTAAGAAACTTGTAAAATTACTGTATTATTTAATATATTTGTTAAATTTTTTAAATTCATATTGACAATGATATTTAAAAAAAAAAGCTATATGTATCTTATCTACGAAAACACTATCATTTTTAAGAATAATTATATAAAAATTGATATATGCAAAAGTGTTTTTTCTAGAATTTGTATGATAGTATAAAAAAAACATCGTAATGATTTTCCTATCTATCATATCCAAAAATAAAAGATTATTTAATAATGAGATTTTCTATCCTATATTCTAAAAACATGGATAAGAATTTATCATATCCAAAAATGAAAGATTAGTTTAAAAAAAGGATGGTGTGGTCCAATCTAAAAGCGACATGTGTCGTCTAATAATTTTTTTAACCTCCGCTTTAGTATATAGTTATGACTTTATTAAGAGTGTCATATTTCATAATTTTATAAAATTTTGACAACTTCGAGATTTTATCATCCTTATAGCCAAGTGTGGGGCAAGTGTGTGTTTTACTTACGTTGTAAGTTTAAATTACTTCTGCTGCAAGTAAGATTTATTTGCGTTGCAAGGTTGAAAATTGTATTTACAAGATGACTCATACTAATCTTTCGATGGGTAGAAATATTTTATTAAACTATGTCGCTTGGTATTTTCACTTCTAAAAATCCTTCATTTATTTTTTTTAGTTCTCTAAACTAGTTGTACCCGTCGTACATTAATTGGAAAAAAAAATATAATTAATATTTTTTAAATATTTTTTTTTTGGTCATTGCCACACACCCCATTTCAACGGAGAGTTTTGCCCCATCAAACGCTTACGTGTGGAGTTCGAGTCTAGCGAAGGCGATGGGGCTAGTGTAATGACTTGAAAAATTACCACTTTATTGTCACATTCTAGCGGGCTGACCACAAAGCTTGTTTTACTTTTCGTATAGTGGGCCTGTCTGTAAACCGGCCCAAATTAATTCAACTGATTTTTTTTTAAAAAAAATTGAGGAAAGTTTCATTCATCTGACAAACATCAACCCTACGAAGGAACAGAGAGAGAATCAAGACGGAACGACAGACTCGAGCGAGCGAAAGAACCTTCACCACCAGCACATCTTCTCTGCTTCGTCAAAGTCTACAAATTCGTCTCCCAAATTGATCGGTTTGAACTTGTTCTTCTCAATTGAATTTTGTTTCTAATGTCTTTATGTCAACTGTCGTTCTCATTTCTCAATTGAGAAAGATCCAAATTTTCATTGTTTTTGTGCTGCTGGCGCCTGGCTGAGAACTTCCGGCCGCCGGTGGGGGCGGCCGCCCCCCTGCTTCAGGCGCTGCCTGTGACGGCATGCTCTTGATTTGATTAGGTTAAGTTTGCATCTATGATTTGATTCATGCTTAAGTAATCACTCAATTCTATTCTTTGTTGCAGTCTTCTTTTGCTATTAATCTTTCCTTTAATGCTTGTTATCTGTGAATTAGCTTTATTCACATCCTAGGGAAATTTGGGTGTTTTCTTATGAAAAACTGTACATGAAAATATTTTGCCAATCTGGTATATATTGTAGATGGTATGTATTCAATTTTCTTGAACAGCCGTTTGCATTGTTATTGTTGGTGGAGAAATACTATGAAAAAGATATATGAACAAAAACATGAATTTTTTTCCGGGAGAAGTGACATGATTTGCCAATTAGGAATGAGAGTTAGTCATCTGGATTCTATTATAGAGTTATTAATAGGTTGCTAATAGCAATCTCTCCATGGCTCTTTAATTATTATCAAGGGTGCATGGTCTGTAAATACTTGGTTTATTGATGAAGTTTCCTGCAATGCAGCTCGTTGTAGACTAGTGTATGTATTGGAATGGCCAATAACCATCAGCCATCTGCTTCGCAGGTAATAATATATCGAATTTTCTACTATCTTTTTCTAAGATGATTTGTCTTTCATGTTCTGATACCTTCTTTTTTTTACACATTTATGATGAAGTATTCTATTTTGTACATTGGAAGTAATATTAAAAGTTGAATAGTGAAGTTTACTTAGCTTTGGAAATACTTCACTCACATTTTGAGATAGTATATTATATTCTGCTTTGCACCACCAAGAACTATATACACTTGTCTTGTTTAACCCAAATAAATGACTATGATATGACAATCAGTACGTGCCTTTACCCTCCCAAGTCTCAAATATGTGCACTTCTTGAGGAGAATCACTCTTCTTTGAGTTAGAAAATGTGTATTCAGTAGCCTTTTTTTTGTTAGTTCATCTTTCCTAATTCTTGTCTTTGTATTGTTGGATGAAGCAATTTGGGCCACCTGTTGTGGGATCCATTGGCCATCCTCCGAATTTTGGCTCTTCTATGCCAATGCAGGTAATTTATGTTATTTGATTATTCTATGCTGATTATACTTTATGGAATGCAAATTGTGTTCCTTAAGCTCAACACTTTCTGTTGCAGTATCGACCTGGCGTGCCTATGCAACAAGGGCAACAATTTGTACAAACTTCAGCGGCACAGTTTCACCCTATTGGACAGAATATGCCTTCAAATTATGGGATTCCTGTTGGTCAAACTCAGACTTTTCAGTATAGACAGCAAATGCAGCAGTTACCTATGCAGCAGTTACCTCCTATGCATGCCTTGCCTGGTCACCTACCATCGTCTCAAGCCATGCCAATGCAATATGGTGGCCCGCCTGGTAGACCTCTTTCATCTGGTGGAACACCATCGCATCAAACTGCTCCACCTTACAGTAATCAGATGCCTTCTGTAGGTGGTCCAGGAACATCTCTGCCTTCAACATATGCGGTATGTTTATTGATATAATGCAAAACTTCCAACTTGGGTCAATCATTCCGTAGACCTTATGCTCTTCACCTTGTTTAGCCGATTAACCAACCAACCATCTGCAATTGCACCAGCTTATATGCGTTGTGTTTGGCTCTTATTTTGTTGATTAACCAATCTGCTGTACTTTTCAGTTTCAACATGCTCAAACACAGGCTCCTTCTATGCCTGCTGGTGGCCAACCTTGGTTATCTACAACCAATCAACCTTCTACAATTGCACCAGCTCAACAACCTGCAGACCAGTCTTCAGTATCTGCTGGGGCTGCCACTGTGAGACTCAAGTCAACCTTCCAAACTTGATTGTGCCCCAATATTTTCATAGTTTATTTCTAGTGATGCCATTTTCCTCTCCCCATTCAGGCTCCTACAGGTACTGATATGAATCAACAATCGGCATCTGACTGGCAAGAGCACACTTCTGCTGATGGAAGAAGGTGAAATTTTGATTTACTCAAATCATATTTTGATTTCTGGTGCTTTAGTTGCTTTGACTGATTGTTATTTACCTCAAGCAGATATTATTACAACAAGAAAACTCGGCAATCTAGTTGGGAGAAACCTTTGGAGTTGATGACTCCAATAGAGGTGAGCTAAGATACTATGTGGTTGCACTTTGTTAGATTTAGTGTATTGGTTTTGTTAAATCACGCATTTGAGATTGTCTTGCATTCTTCCGAGTTCTTGCTTTCTTTTAATGATTGCTGTCAATTATAGAGTTGAGTAAGGTATGCTTGCATTGAGAAAAGTTGTTTTTATACTCCTTTGTTTGGATGTTCCTCCTATGTTCTGTAGATGTCATGGAAAGTGAGGCGACTGCTGTAAATGCTCTATTTGAAGGCGATACACTTTCTCAATACAGGCAATCATTTGCTATTTATTTTAATTTTGTCTTGTTGAGAAATCTTTTGCCATATGAGGAAATAATAATTGATGTTAACTTTATGATGATATATGTTAACACTGATTTGGTCTTAGTGTTTTATTTCCTTGTTATTTACGAAGTTATGAAATAATTTCATATTTAAAATTTTTTAATCAATCAAATTACAATGACACCCCCTGTTTCCCCTCATGAGGTGGGGTTAGCTAGCTTGTGTGGTTTAGTGTATTCTATTTTGTTGCCTTTTATAAAGTGGAAAAGAAGTAAAGAAAGACAAAAGTTAGGCTATCTAGTTGCTTTGGAAACTGCAAGTAAATTTCCATCTCCCATGCTGTGATACTGATTGTAGAATGATTAATCTTGCTTATGTTTTTTTAGCCTGTGATGAATGAAATTAGTCTTTTTTGCTTTAAGCCAAGTGAATTCCTTAAAAAAATGTTAAACTGTAAATAAAAACTGGTTATATTACAATGGGATAGTTGGTTTCTTTATGATACATATGCTTGGTCTTTATAGCTTCTGGATTGTTGCGCTGAAAGTAGCCTTAGTGTGTCACCAAGGTATGGCTCTTATCAGCACTTATATTTTAAACTAATACCCAACAGGTTGGCTCTTATCAGTACTCTGATTTTTATGCTCACCAAATTGTACACTTATTGTTTGGCAGTTATCATTGGTACGTCACACTTTCACAGTATAAATGTTTGAATTTTAGTTTTTTGTTAAGAGTAGAGGTAGTTGTCATTCTATGATTTTTTATTACTGTAGTTAGTCTTATTCTGCTGTGTATATGTTTCCAAATTTTTTAAAGGTTATGTTGCTTTGCTACTTGGTTTAAGGAAGAAACTGTTTTTTATTTAATAAATTTACTCTCTTACAGAGAGCAGATGCATCAACTGTTTGGAAAGAGTTCACAACACCCGAGGGGAAGAAGTAGGTCTCATCTCACATTTTACTCTTTAGCTACTACTTGATGATTTGTTAGTTTAGCTTCCCCTTTCAGACATTTTTACAAACGGGTTGATGTGGCTTTTGACTTTGGCAGGTACTACTACAACAAGGTCACAAAGCAATCGAAATGGACAATTCCTGAAGAGCTCAAGGTATTTAGAAGTTTGATACTTTGATGTTAGGATCGTTCAGTTTTCTATCTTTTTTTCTTACTTCTTGACCTGAATTTTTCAGTTGGCCCGAGAACTCGCTGAAAGGGAGGCTAGTCAGGTGGCTCCAACTGATGGTGCTACAGTATCTCACTCTTCAGCCTCAGGGACTGCAATTTCCACAACTGCAGCTTCAACAGTTGCTGTTTCATCAGTTTCCAACAATGTTTCCTCCACTCCTGGTGTAGCATCCAGCCAAACAACTCCTACACCTACTGTTCCTGCGGTGAACCCTGCATCTACTTCAACCAGTGTGGCTGTTAATCAATCTCCTATCACAAGTGTAAATACTGTTCCTGCCACTACCGGAGGCACCAATCTACAAGCCTCCTCTAGTAGTGATGGTGCTGAAACGAAGTAAATTCCTATCTCATCTTCCTCTTGTTTAATTTTTTGGTATGTTGCTAGATAGAACTTTGAGGTTAAAATCAACTTTGTGTTGACTGAATACCTACCTATACAGGAATAGCTTTGATAAGTTACAATACCAACCCCTAGAAACTGCAAAATCTATGGATGGAACTTCTGTTCAGGATGTTGAGGTAAGCCAATTTTATTACTTCGGATGATTGGCGTGTGTAGATTGGAGTTAGGCTTTGCTGGAATCATGTGCTTTAGTGAACTCTGTTGTTTTTATGATTGGAAAAGGCGACATTGCAGCTTTAAGAATGTACAAAAATTGAATTTCTTTACCTTTGAATGTGTCTATGCATCAGGAGCCGGGAAAGGGAGAGACTATGCCTGGGAGTAATGTGAATCAAACTGTAAAAGATGAGAAAGTCGAGGATGATGAACCTACTCTAGTGTTTGCTAATAAACAGGTAGGAACTAAAATTACTTTTATTCTCCTTACGTAATAGTTGAATTAGAGCTGTATCAATTGGTCATGTTAGTTACATTTTTATTATTTATATTTTTTTTAACAGGAAGCAAAAGCTGCTTTTAAAGCCCTTCTAGAGTCTGTGAATGTTCAGTCTGACTGGAGTTGGGATCAGGTACTCTTGCCATTTGTTTCTGTTATAAAATTTATTTATAAATCACTATTATACCATGTCCAAGGTTTGTATTGAATGTCCATTTCTATCATCAGGCAATGAGAGTGATAATCAGTGATAAGAGATATGGTGCCTTGAAAACATTAGGCGAGCGCAAGCAGGCATTTAATGAGGTGACTTAACTCAAGATTTTCTGTTTCATTGAACTAATGTATTCATTTAAAATTTTAAATGGTCAATCCTGGATTTTAATCATATTGACAATTGTTAACTATCTTGTATTCACTTAACTGTTTGTCCGGACAATGATGGATATCTTAAAACTACATTTCCCCCGTATCTCAGTACTTGGGCCAACGTAAGAAGCAAGAAGCTGAGGAGCGACGCATCAGGCAGAAAAAAGCCAAGGAGGAATTTACAAAAATGTTAGAAGTAGGTATTAATCTGTACAGCATGGTCCTTTTGTCTGTTTTTATTAATCTGACCATTTGGTTATTTGGTACAGGAGTCGGAGGAACTCACATCTTCTACCAAATGGAGGTTTGTATGATATACTTACACAGTATAGGAATCTAAAATTTTCAATGGTTTTCATTGACTTAAATACGACTCTCCTCAATTCTTGTTGTATCAGCAAAGCTATCACCATTTTTGAAGATGATGAAAGGTTTAAAGCTGTAGAACGAGCTAGAGACCGTGAAGATCTCTTTGAAAATTATTTGGTGGAACTTCAGAAGAAGGTGAGAGCTATAGATGCGTTCTCTTCATGAAGACTGTACTTTTTTGTTAAGTGAACATGCATTGCCGTATCTTCTTTGAAAGGAAAAAGAAGAGAGATTGGAAGAAATGAATGTTATGTATATCAACTCCGATTGCAAAATAATTTGAAATAATAGAGCAACTTATCCTTTTTTTTTCCTTTGGAATTGAGTAGCTTATCTTTGCTGTATGTAAACTAAAGTTTAGCTGACACGAGGCATGCTGAATCAATTAGTTGGAATGGCAAAACTGAGAAAAATGTTTACAAATAGCTCAATGATAGAGATTGAATTTGTTCTAAAAAAACGTTTTTTAGTTTAGTTTTTGATGATATATACATTATGTATCTATCTTCATTCTTCACCATATTCTCTTAGCCTGTAGCCTTCTCCCTAACTTCTTGATGGAAGATGATTTCTGGAATTGTCCTACTTTTGTTGCTTATGCATTTCTTTTTACTAATTGCTTTAGGAAAAGCTGAAGGCTCAAGAAGAGAATAGACAGAATAGAGAAGAATACAGAAAGTTCCTGGAGTCTTGTGACTTCATCAAGGTAGTTTCATTGCCTTTTGCTTTATAGATATTAACATATTGCTGTGGTCGCTCTGTTTCTTATAATTGTTGAACTAACTAATGTGATCTTTTAGGTCAATAGCCAGTGGCGGAAAGTGCAAGATCTTTTAGAGGATGATGATAGGTGTTCACGTCTTGAGAAACTTGACCGACTAGAAATTTTCCAGGTTCAAAGCTTTCCCTTTTATCGAATAAAACATACTTTTATTTATTTCTTTTTTTTTTTTAACGTAGCGATGTGTATGTTTATTCACTTGCAGGATTACATTCGTGACTTAGAGAAAGAAGAAGAGGAGCAGAAAAGGATCCAGAAGGTTGTATTGGGCGTTTTTCTCTGTTCTATTTTCCCTGATCCATGATTGAGCTCTGTCGGAAATGCTTGGTTTTTTTTGTTCTTATGAGCCTTTGTTTTTAAATCAGGAAAAACTTTGGCGAACTGAACGCAAACATCGCGATGAATTTCGCAAGATTTTGGAAGATGATATTGTTGCTGGTGTTATTTCTGCTAAAACTCGATGGCGTGACTACTGTGAGAAGGTAGCCAAGTTTTGTTTTTCTGTAGTTGTTGCAATTTGAATCATCGAGTGATATTGGATCATCTTGAATTTAGATGAGGTTTTTACTCTATAATATCTATCATTTTATACTTTTAAGGTTAAAGATTCATCATCCTACATTGCTGTGTCTCGTAACACCTCTGGTTCAACTCCCAAGGAATTATTTGAGGATGCTGTTGAAGAATTAGAAAATCAGGTATTTTTTTTCTTGTACTACTACAGCCTCTTTCTCTTTGCTTTACTGAGTATGGAACATGTTAGTTTAAAAGTCCAGCTGTCTCAGCTGAGAATCCTGAGATCCTTTTTCCCATGCTGTACTCTTCTATTTT